>JBAIZL010000005.1:178431885-179031885 GCA_036971475.1 Prosapia bicincta | reverse complement strand
AGTTCGCCCCCCAGTGAAAACAGCTCCAGCCACGCTGTAATCAGTGGTAACCACTCCATTAATATATGTCACCCCCTTGAAAATAAATTTACCGTCGTATTTCCATTATCACCATGTCTTACCGACATTTCTCCAACTCCAGAAGAATCTTTCACTATAGCAGTATCGTTTCGGAAAAAAAGTAGTCTTTTTTATATCGTCATCAAAGTCAACTTGAACAGATGAACGGTTGTTACGAGCACAGATAATACAGTATTCTTTATTCAACGCCAACGACTTTAAAGGCACCAAAATTCGCTCGTAAACCGGAACCGCTCAAGCCAGCTCCCCGTGGGATGAACTCTAATAGTTCGTCCCAGTGAAAACAGCTCCAGCCACGCTGTAATCAGTGGTGACCACTCCATTAAAATATGTCACCCCCTTGAAAATAAATACGATTTACGGCCGTATTTCCATTATCACCGTCTTACCGACATGACGTGTAATGACAAATTTGCATTTCTCCAACTCCGGAAGATCGGAATCTTTCACTATAGCGGTATACCGTTTCGGAAAAAAGTAGTCTTTTTTATATCGTCGTCATCAAAGTCAACCTGAATAGACGAGCCATGAACGGTTGTTACGAGTTTCGCACAGATAATGCCGTATTCTTTATTCAACGCCAACGACTTTAACGACACCAAAATTCGCTCGTAAACCGGAACCGCATTGAACCGGTTAACTGTCGAATTTTTGGAGAGCTGACTTGCAGTATTCATAATTAAGATAAAACACACACAACGCACCTAACTGCAAAGCGCTGAAGACTGATGCTCTCTGTATGTTGGTACCGGCTTATATACTGTGCAACTCCCCACGCGTCCTTTGTGTAGTTCCCATGACGTAGTTGCCCAAAGCGGCTGTGTCACGCAACGGAAAGTTTAGAAATCATTGACCTTTTCCCGCACTCGAGGTTGTGTCGTGTGAAATCGTTGAACTTTCACTCCCACTCGCGGTTGTGTCGTGCAGTGAAAGGATTAGAAATCGCTGACCTACTTTCACTCCTACTCGCGGTTGTGCAGTGAAAGGATTAGAAATCGCTGACCTATGTCTCCCACTCTAAACAGGTTGCTATATAAACCCGTATATTACAGGTAGGACAGTATACTCCGGTCTCATTCAGACTGCAAAGAGGTAAGTGTGATTGTTATCCTATCTCTGTTTCTAATAAACAGTTAGCTATATAACAGTTAGCACAGTATACTCGGGTCTCATTCTGACCGCAAAGAGGTAAGTGTGATTGTTATCCTATCTCTGTTTCTAATTTGACTTCTTAAAATAAAACCTATATTATGGCCGTGTATATTTTTTCTAATGTGCAAACCTATGTAAAGAAATTCCGTTTATACGGGAATAAAATTGTTTTAAAATTCAATACACCCCCTGAAGGTGTAGGAGAGATTGAATGGGTTAGACAGGGACTTCAAGAGTTGGTTGAATCTGTGACTAGGGGTACAACAGACGAAGATCGACTTGGTTTTACTATGACTAGCATAAACTTTAAGAATCGTACACCTGGGTACGTAGCCTTCAGACCTGCTTCGGAAATAACGTCAGAAACGCTTTGGAGCGTTTTTGGCGGAATAGTCCAGAGTAACGCTGAGGGATTTATGTCAGGTGATACCTTCCAGGTATCGTGTACCAAGGTTAGAGTACCTGTAGGCCGGGGTCGACGTAGGCGTGGGATTTACAATAACTTTGACGAAGAGTGTCACAGCAGAACGGGAATCGTTGTAATTAAAAATAAAGATGCTTTGTGCTTGCCTTGTGCTCTTGTGGTTGGCATTGCTCGGGCGCAAAATGACAAAGAATATAAAGCTATAATACAGAACAAAGGTAAACGTCAGACCGTTAGGGCACAGCAACTAATGGCTGACGCTAATGTAGAAATTACCGAGTCAGGTGCCGGTGTGAATGAGTTACAAGCGTTTCAAAATCATTTGACAGAATATAAAATCACGGTGTACAGTTACGGTAGTAGACGTAGGCATGTGTTATTTGAAGGTAATGTGAACAATCCCAAGTATAAAATAAATTTGCTATTTCACAAGTCCCATTTTAATGTGATTACCAGTTTAACTGGCGCGTTTGCGTGTCAATTCTACTGTGAAGCATGTCGAACACCGTACAACACTTTAGGCAAACACAGATGTTCAGCTATCTGTTATTCTTGTAAACGGTCTCCGCCGTGTGTGCTAGACGACAACGGAGGTAATCAATGCGGTGACTGTAACCGTCACTTTATGAACCAGCAATGTTACAACACACATTCCGTAAGCGTTTGCAAGTATATTAGAAAAAGTTTAATGTGTGAGAAGGTAATATTTACTCTAGATCGTAAAACCACACATCAGGGTGGAGAGGTTTATTGTAAAATGTGCTTAGAGTACAAACCGGCTAACCATCGTTGTTACATGAAAATCAATACCCAAACGCCTCAAGTTAAAGATTTCGTGTTTCTTTTTTTCGATCTGGAAACGCGTCAAGACGAAGTCCTTGATAGCGCTCACGTTCACAGGGTAAATTTATGCATTTCTCAACAGTACTGTTGGAAATGCATAAATGGCGAATTGTCATAATTGTACGCTGTCGTAATTGTACGCCACGAACTCGTGTTTTTAAAGAGAGTCCAGTTGACGGGTTCATAGCCTACATAATGGATGTGCGTAAAACGTTTAAAAAGGTGTGCGTTATCGCTCATAATGGACAGGCATTTGATTTTCAATTCCTTTTGAAATACGTACTGGAAGAAACTCAGTTTACACCTGAATTGATAATGCGTGGAACTAGGACTATTTTGACGGAGATCGATAACGTAAAGTTTATCGATTCTCTAAACTATATGCCAATGGCATTGTCTAAACTCCCTGAAGCGTTCGACCTACCTCCCGAAAAAAAGAAAGGTTACTTTCCTCACCTTTTCAACACAGTGGCCAATGAAAATTATGTAGGTCCTATTCCTGGAAAGGAATACTACTGTCCTGACTCAATGTTCGAAAAGAACAATACAAAATTCTTACAGTGGTACGATGAACAAGTCTCCAACGGTTATGTGTTCAATTTTCAAACGGAAATATTCGAATATTGCCTTGATGTTGATATATTAGCTCAAGCCTGTATAAAGTTTCGTGCTTCGTTCTTGCAGGAATGCAATGTAGATCCGTTTCTCGAGGCCGTCACTATTGCTAGCGCGTGTAGCCTAGCGTTCAGAAGAAATTTTCTCAAGCCAAACACAATAGGCATACTGCCAAAGAATGGGTACAGACGCGTCGATAATCAATCCGCCATCGCTCTACAGTGGCTCGCATGGATCGAAGACCAGAACGGCTATCGACTGGAGCATGCCGGTAGAGGTCGTGAAATTAAAGTAGACGGTATAAAGGTCGACGGACTATGTGACCGAACGAAGACCGTATATGAATTTCACGGCTGTTACTGGCACGGATGTCCAAACTGTTACACATTTGGGCGTGATTCACCTCTAATCGACGACCCGTCAGACACTCATAGTGCACGACTGACCAGGACTAAAGCTAAGATGGCTAAATTGTCCCGTCATTATAATGTTGTCGAGATGTGGGAGTGTGAATTTTATAGGAAGAAAAAATTAAACAAAACTATGGCATACCTTGATTCCCACCCTCTAACGCACCTCACACCACTAAACCCTCGAGACGCGTTTTTCGGCGGTCGTACGGGGAATGTAAAATCGTACCATATGTGTCAGGAGAACGAGAAAATTCGGTACATTGGTGTTTGCTCCTTGTACCCCTAGGTGTATAAGTACCGCGAATATCCGATAGGACATCCGATAATACACGTCGGTAATAATGAGTGTAGAGCAGTCGGAATGTCTGCTGACGGCCTCCTGAAATGTACGGTCCTACCTCCTCGGGATCTGTATCATCCAGTGCTGCCGGTCAGGATGAACGATAGATTGATGTTCATCCTATGCCGTACATGTGGCGAGAACCTTATACCTGGAGACTGTACTCACTCTCTTGACGAACGGGCGTTGACAGGAACATGGACTATGGATGAGATACGCAAAGCTGTGCAGAAAGGTTACGTGATATTGGAAATGTATGAGCTCTGGCAATACGAAATGTCTTCATTTGACAAAGGGAACGGACTGTTTACCGACTATATTAATACATTTTTAAAAATAAAGCAGGAGGCTTCAGGTTACCCAGAATGGCGTCGTTCTGAACAAGACAAAATAGACTATATCCTAAGCTATTTCGACAACGAAGGGGTTAGACTTGACTCGTTGAAAATTGAAAAAATTCCTGGTGCCAGGTCGTTGGCTAAACTAATGTTAAACTCCTTTTGGGGTAAGTTTGGACAACGTGAAAACCAGGCAAAAAGACTACAATAGTAAGAGAGCCTAATGAACTGTTCAACTTGTTAACGTCGCCGTCAATTGATGTAATCAATATACAAGAGGTTAACCAGGACGTTGTCATAGTGAACTGGTGCTACACTGACAACGCCTGTGATGTACTACCAACAGTAAATGTCGTTCTCGCTGCATTCACTACAGCCCATGCTCGTCTTAAGCTCTATGAGTATTTGGACGTGTTGGGATCACAGGTCCTCTATTACGACACAGATAGTGTCATTTATCTTCACAAAGACGGTACGCACGATATATCGACAGGAGACTACTTGGGGCAGATGACAGACGAACTGGCTGACTATGGTCCTTCTGCATACATTACAGAATTTGTTTCGGGAGGTCCGAAAACGTACGGCTACAAGGTAATGTGTCCGGAAAATGACAAAACCGTTACAGTTTGCAAAATTAAAGGACTGACTTTAAATCTCCGCACCTCAGGTTATTTAAATTTCGATTCTTTAAAGAAACTAGTATTGAATGAACAAACAGAGGAGGATAGCATAATGGTCGATGAATCGCGTATACGTCGCAGAAAGGATCATGGTGTTGTTACTGTGTGTGAAACAAAAATGTTCAGAGCCACAGGTGCGAAAAGAAAACGTAACGGGGATTTTGATACGCTACCTTATGGGTACTGTAAGGTTCCACGCCTAGAATGATTCCCATCATCCTGAACGGTATTATGTTGTGAAATCAAGTCGTTCCATTTTAGTTTTTGTATGACCTATGCTGTGTGGAGATCCTAGGCTGAATGAATGGGCCCTCTGTCACGGTCTAATCGCCTATAAGGTTGTGTGAATGGATAAGTGTTGTAGCAACAAAAGAGCATAGCTTCTGTTTTGACAGATTGTGTGTGTTTGTATTGAATAAAATACCTTTTTGCAAAAGGTATAAAATATTTGTTGCACGAGTGTGTGTGTGAAACCTAGGTTGAATGGTCCTCTGTCTCGACTTAATCGTCTATAAGACTGAATGTGTGTGTGGATGGTATTAAAAGTAAAATTGAACGACAAAAACTGATCACCTGGGAGGATAGGCCTTAGAATGCTTCACATTCCCGGGGAAGCTTCCAAAAAACAAGAACGACTTCGGACTGTACCTCTTGGGTGTTGATGGAAACGTAGTCAGTTGGTTTAAAAGTACCAAAAGTAAAATCAAGGCGGTCAGTTTTGAAATGAACGTTAGACGTGCTATTGCTAACGAGCTTCATAAGCCGGCTCGTAGAAATTTTAAAACACGTAGTGTTACTTTGAAAGGTGTAAACGATCTTTATCAAGCTGATTTAGTTGAGATGATTCCCTATGCAAAGGAAAACAAAGGCTATAAGTATATATTGACTATGATTAACTGTTTATCAAAATTTGCGTTTGCGGTGCCGATAAAATCTAAAACCGGTTCCGAAGTAGCTTCAGCATTAAAGCCTATACTAGAGAAACACAGTATGAAGCATTTTCAGACCGATCAGGGTAAAGAATGGTTTAACAAATCTGTTCAAAACTTATTGAAAACCTATAAAATTAATCACTATCACACTTACACCGAGAAAAAAGCTTCCATCGTAGAAAGGTTAAACAGAACTTTGAAAAGTAAAATGTGGTTAGAATTCACGGCTCGCGGTAGTCATAAATGGACTGATTTTTTAGATGATATTGTAAAGTCATACAACAAAACCGTACACAGTACTATTGGTATGAAACCGTGTCAGGTGAGAAAAAAACATGAAGCAATGCTGTTGGCTAGAATAAAAGACAAAGTAAATAGTCGTACTATACCTCAATCGCGATCATTCCAGGTAGACGATAGAGTTAGAATATCAAAATACAAAAAAGTTTTTTCGAAAGGATTTTATCCAAACTGGACGCAAGAAGTATTTACCGTGTTTGCTGTTGTACCGTCCTCACCTAAAACCTACATTTTACAAGATTCGAGAGGTGAAATATTAAAAGGTGGGTTTTATGCTGAAGAATTAAGTCGAACAAATGTTGGCGACGTTTATTTGGTGGAAAAGGTTTTGCGCCGGAAAGGAGATAAGCTTCTTGTGAAATGGCAAGGTTTCGATAAAAAGCACAACTCTTGGGTAGATAAAAATAAACTTATACTGTGAAACAATTTACCACATCCGGCCAGCTGCGCCCATCCGGCCATGTGCAAGCGATGATGTGAATGGAAAAGTACTGGTCGCAATTGCTTTGTCCCAACTGACCTTACACCCATCCGGCCACGAGCATGCGATGACGTCAATGGAAAAGTACTAGTTGCAGAGTCAATGTGTCACAATTGCTTTATACTGCAATAGAATATATGTTTCGAAAATAAATATCATCAACAATTGATTCATTCTGGTTACGTCTTTCGAGATGCGTGTAGTGGTTGTTCCATATACGATGCAGCTACATAATTTCGACGCTTATGTAGGTGAAAAGGAGAAACGAATTCGACACAGTCCCCTATTGCCCAACACTATTAGAGCAATTGTGTGTGATCCTTCAAATTGCGGTAAAACAAATGTAATTTTTAATCTTTTGTTCGAGGCAAACGGGCTGAAGTTCGCCAACATATATATTTTTTCAAAATCACTTCACCAACCGAAATATGAGTTTCTGTCTAAAGTGATGGAAGAATCGGGTATCGGTTATTTTCCGTACATTTTTTTTTCCAGGCAGTGATAACGACATCATCAATCCACATGAAGCGGAACCGAATTCCATTATGATTTTTGACGATATACAGTGTGAAAAACATGATAATATACGTAATTACTTCAGTATGGGGAGACATAGCTCAATTGATTCTTTTTATCTCGGTCAAACGTACAGTAGGATTCCCAAACATTTAATCCGAGACAATACCAATCTGATTGTTGTATTTAAACAGGACGATATGAATTTAAGACACATTCATTCGGGTCACGTAGGCACGGACGTGTCGTTTAACACTTTCAAAAAGCTCTGCGCAACAGCCTGGAAAGAGAAATTCGGTTTTATAGTAATAGATAAAGACAGCGATATAGATCAGGGTCGATACAGAATCGGGTTTGATTCCTTCGTAAAAGATTTATAATGCGTATATACACTTATAATGATATTTCGCCATATGCTAATAGCGGCACTACGAAAACACCAAAATCAAATTTATGTTGTTTCTATTATCCCGATAAGAAGAGGTTTTGCGGAAACTACTGTAGCCGTACGAATAGACATGGACATGTATTTAATAGGCGCTGCTGGAGACATAAGCGGTTCGGATCGTACAGCAAGAACTTACCGCCTATAATTCTGTTAATGTTCACATCCGCATATAGAATTTATAATCGAGACATTTGGATTAGGTTCATGCACGAATGTGATAAAGGAGGTGTACCATTTGAATTGATATTATACAATGAACACATGTTGAAAGGAACTGTTCGCCATCCGCAAAACTTGGTATCCAGATTCCGGCCGTTTCCTGATTTTTCAATCGGACTTTGACTCTCAGTCACGGAGGCATAGAGTACACGCAAGTATACCTCGACATGTTACAGTACAGCTGTTCATTGCCGTACGCGTCCCGTTGTGTAGTAATCACGGAAAGGACAATTCCCATAGTCGGTCCTATAAAGGCGTACAAGCTTATCAGCGGTGTAAAGTGTTGTGTAGACATTAGCTACAATGTGAAATACGGTCCTAGACCTTCGTCGCTACCTTTACGCAGTAGAGGTAAATTTTACGAGGCTGTAAATAATAAGGCACAAGGTGTGTTTACAACCGAATTTCTAAAGGCCGCCCTGCCGACGGTGCCTAATCAGTGTCATCATTTCGGCTTGTCTTCTGACGGATCAAAATATACTGTTGTCGATCGTAGGCAGCTTCAAATGTGGTGCACATACACGGGGGCAAATACTGATGAGTTTCTGCTTTTGAAAAGTTATCTTCTCGAAAACTCTATACCGACGCTAAAACGGTACATGCAAGATATGCCCAGAGATGATAATCTAATAGTAGCCGAAATACCGCAATGGCGCGAAAATATAAAACGTACCTTTGTCTTTAGGAGCGCCGAGAAGGTGGAAAGTATACCATATTTTGACAACAACATGTACAGATACTGCCGAGGTTTATCGTGGAGCAACCCGAAATTGATGAAACGTCCGCATCGCAGGTTGTACAGTACCTATTGCGTGAAAAGCGTTACGCTGTGTTTTTTCGATCTTTAGAACTGTCTTAAAAGCTATTTGATAGGAAGATAGTGGCCAGGAAGATAGTGTTCGTTATGTCCATACAATGTTCAAACATCGTCTACCGCGGACCTACGTGTTGAGAATGATTAAAGACAATAGGAATACAATTGATAACACATACGGTCCTCGAATAACAGGAGACGGTACTGTTATGATAGGCGATAAGTATATAAGGTTTGACGACGAAAACGGTGACATCATCATCGACGCGGACACTTACAAGGGAACCGAATGGCTCTATGAATTGATATTTATGCGCAAACCCGATGAAACATTATACACAAAGGCCGACCTGAACACCTATAAACAAATCTGTGAACAAACCAGTGCTCATAGGAAAAGTTATAATCATCTATTAGCCATAAACCGTGCTAGTAAATCCGCCAAGTACAAGGCAATTATATCGAGATTATTTCCGCCGACCGGTTTGCATAGCGGTAAAGGTTATGCCTATTGGGACAACCCTAACGAACTCTGTGATAGGTTACGACTCCTTTTGTCATCTCAAGAGGTAGGTCATACGGGTCATGAGAACGAAATTGCCTCCATTATAGAAGAGCTGAGGAAGCGGGTTTTATAAAAGGCAGTGGAAATAGAAAAATTAGGACATTAATAAGATGAGCGTCGATAAGTTTGGTCGTTTTTCGGACCAGATTAACGCTCCGCACCCCCATCATCATCAGCACGGGATAGGTCTGACTCCCGATGGTAATCATTATGACGCGATAGGTAAGTTATTGCGCAATGTTGGTGATCCTATTGAGGACAGCGATGCCGTCAATGCGGGTACGATAGCGAAAAAATGTTTAGGTTTCGACGCGGATAGGAAAAAATACTACACTAAAGGCTTTTCTGTAGGCGGTCTAGGCCAACCCGTTGAGGACGGCAATGCAGTGTCCAAAACGTATCTCGAACAAAACTGTTTGACTCGAATAAAGAATAGATATCATACAAAAGGCTTGCCTTTGGGAGGTCTCGGAGAGCCGAAAGAAAAAGATGATGCCGTAACGAGAACATACTTGGAATCGTTGGTTCCTATTGAACTAGCCGATTGTTTTTCCTTTGGCGACCAAAGGGTGTGCGGTGTATCGGCGCCTATGAAAGACTCTGACGCTATAAACATGAAGTACGTCAGAGATAATTTCTTATCGAAAAACGCAGAGGGTAAATTTGACGCTCACGGAGTGGCCATATGTAATGTTAAAGCGCCTTTGTATAAAAATGACGCCGCTACAAAATTATACGTGGACGATAGGGTGCCTCGAAAAGACAAAACTGTTTGGAGTTTTCAAAATAAGCGGCTCGCTCAGGTCGAAGAACCTTTGTACCAACAAGATGCGGTCACACTGGGTTTTCTAATGAAAAATACGCTGTTTCTCACCCTACTGCCGATCGGTGAAATGTATAACGCAAACGGAAAATGTATAACTAATGTTCGAGACGGTTTCACCGATGTCGACGCTGTTAACGTTCGTCAGCTTCATGAAATTAAATCTTGGATAAAGAAATACACTCTGCATTCCGAGGAGACGGGCGACTACTACTGGTTAAACTCTAAGCGCTTATCGGGGATAGCCGATGGTATAGCTGATAACGATGCTGTTTCGCAAAGGCAATTGAACACGGCTATTCAAAGCCAACGAGACACGCTAATGCGAGAGAAGCCTGTCGAAAAATAGATACAGATCGACAAGGTCAATACACGAAAATAAATACGGGAACACTTTAAAAATAATATCAGTCGTTGAAATGTTCTTCAAGCTGATGTTACTGTTCGCCTTGTTGAGCTCCTCGCTCGCAACGTCGTCGTCGTCGTCGCCTTCCCCTATCACCGATACGACGCCAACGGTATTTTGTGGATATACTGAAACTAACGGTAGTAGTAGTAGTATTGTTCAGGCTAAGACCAACCGTAAATGGGTAACTTGGTATATGTATGGTAATAGAAAATATCTCAATATCGCTTCGCACGCTTTCAATCTCTGGAGTAGATATATCCCTTTGACTTTTACTCTCGACTCGACAAGGCCAAATATCGCTATACTATTTGAGGACGCTGAACATATAAAACTGTCGGAAGGAACAATGTGCGGTACTAGATTTGACGGTAGAGGAAGAGTCGTTGCCCACGCTTTTGCGCCTCATGTGCTTCAACCGCAAGTAGAGATACACTTCGATAACGAAGAAGAGTGGGACTTTACAATGTCTACATCCGATAATGGCCATAACTCGTTTTACGCTGTTCTGGTCCACGAAATAGGGCACGCTCTAGGACTGTCTCATAATAAGAAACGAGATTCGATAATGTATGCCTATACGACCAACCGAAATATATCCAATATGTATTATTTAGACCTTTCTTCAGATGATATTAATAATATTCAGTATCTATATGGTGCAAAACCAACCACCACTACCCCCTCCACCACTACCACCACAAGCACTACCACCACAAGCACTACTACCCCTACTACCATCAGCTCCACCACTCGTTCTAGCCCTACGACGATCGAAACAGAAATAAACACTATCGATTTATGTTCTGTCCGCGGCTTTGACGCCGTTTTATTAGCGATGAAACATATGTACTTGTTTCACGGACAGTATGTATGGATATTGAATTTGGAACCGAATAAGAGAGAAGTTGTTCCGAAACCCGAAATTCCCTCAGAGCGTAATATATTTACCTGTCAACGTAAGCATCATTCATAATATCACTGTAAGTCTACGAGATCAGAACGGCGATATAATAGATTTTCGTGGAGAAAACATTTCCTTACGATTACATTTACGTAGACGTCGAGATGGGGCTAATATTTAACGAGCTCTTCTATAAGAAGGGCGGCAGTTTACGTCCGACGACGGCACAGTTAACACTGCGAAACGTTAGGTTCTTCAGATCTTTGGGTTTTAAAGTGAACACTTTTCCATTCACGTCATCGCTTGCACATGGCCGGATGGGCGCAGCTGGCCGGATGTGGTAAATTGTTTCACAGTATAAGTTTATTTTTATCTACCCAAGAGTTGTGCTTTTTATCGAAACCTTGCCATTTCACAAGAAGCTTATCTCCTTTCCGGCGCAAAACCTTTTCCACCAAATAAACGTCGCCAACATTTGTTCGACTTAATTCTTCAGCATAAAACCCACCTTTTAATATTTCACCTCTCGAATCTTGTAAAATGTAGGTTTTAGGTGAGGACGGTACAACAGCAAACACGGTAAATACTTCTTGCGTCCAGTTTGGATAAAATCCTTTCGAAAAAACTTTTTTGTATTTTGATATTCTAACTCTATCGTCTACCTGGAATGATCGCGATTGAGGTATAGTACGACTATTTACTTTGTCTTTTATTCTAGCCAACAGCATTGCTTCATGTTTTTTTCTCACCTGACACGGTTTCATACCAATAGTACTGTGTACGGTTTTGTTGTATGACTTTACAATATCATCTAAAAAATCAGTCCATTTATGACTACCGCGAGCCGTGAATTCTAACCACATTTTACTTTTCAAAGTTCTGTTTAACCTTTCTACGATGGAAGCTTTTTTCTCGGTGTAAGTGTGATAGTGATTAATTTTATAGGTTTTCAATAAGTTTTGAACAGATTTGTTAAACCATTCTTTACCCTGATCGGTCTGAAAATGCTTCATACTGTGTTTCTCTAGTATAGGCTTTAATGCTGAAGCTACTTCGGAACCGGTTTTAGATTTTATCGGCACCGCAAACGCAAATTTTGATAAACAGTTAATCATAGTCAATATATACTTATAGCCTTTGTTTTCCTTTGCATAGGGAATCATCTCAACTAAATCAGCTTGATAAAGATCGTTTACACCTTTCAAAGTAACACTACGTGTTTTAAAATTTCTACGAGCCGGCTTATGAAGCTCGTTAGCAATAGCACGTCTAACGTTCATTTCAAAACTGACCGCCTTGATTTTACTTTTGGTACTTTTAAACCAACTGACTACGTTTCCATCAACACCCAAGAGGTACAGTCCGAAGTCGTTCTTGTTTTTTGGAAGCTTCCCCGGGAATGTGAAGCATTCTAAGGCCTATCCTCCCAGGTGATCAGTTTTTGTCGTTCAATTTTACTTTTAATACCATCCACACACACATTCAGTCTTATAGACGATTAAGTCGAGACAGAGGACCATTCAACCTAGGTTTCACACACACACTCGTGCAACAAATATTTTATACCTTTTGCAAAAAGGTATTTTATTCAATACAAACACACACAATCTGTCAAAACAGAAGCTATGCTCTTTTGTTGCTACAACACTTATCCATTCACACAACCTTATAGGCGATTAGACCGTGACAGAGGGCCCATTCATTCAGCCTAGGATCTCCACACAGCATAGGTCATACAAAAACTAAAATGGAACGACTTGATTTCACAACATAATACCGTTCAGGATGATGGGAATCATTCTAGGCGTGGAACCTTACAGTACCCATAAGGTAGCGTATCAAAATCCCCGTTACGTTTTCTTTTCGCACCTGTGGCTCTGAACATTTTTGTTTCACACACAGTAACAACACCATGATCCTTTCTGCGACGTATACGCGATTCATCGACCATTATGCTATCCTCCTCTGTTTGTTCATTCAATACTAGTTTCTTTAAAGAATCGAAATTTAAATAACCTGAGGTGCGGAGATTTAAAGTCAGTCCTTTAATTTTGCAAACTGTAACGGTTTTGTCATTTTCCGGACACATTACCTTGTAGCCGTACGTTTTCGGACCTCCCGAAACAAATTCTGTAATGTATGCAGAAGGACCATAGTCAGCCAGTTCGTCTGTCATCTGCCCCAAGTAGTCTCCTGTCGATATATCGTGCGTACCGTCTTTGTGAAGATAAATGACACTATCTGTGTCGTAATAGAGGACCTGTGATCCCAACACGTCCAAATACTCATAGAGCTTAAGACGAGCATGGGCTGTAGTGAATGCAGCGAGAACGACATTTACTGTTGGTAGTACATCACAGGCGTTGTCAGTGTAGCACCAGTTCACTATGACAACGTCCTGGTTAACCTCTTGTATATTGATTACATCAATTGACGGCGACGTTAACAAGTTGAACAGTTCATTAGGCTCTCTTACTATTGTAGTCTTTTTGCCTGGTTTTCACGTTGTCCAAACTTACCCCAAAAGGAGTTTAACATTAGTTTAGCCAACGACCTGGCACCAGGAATTTTTTCAATTTTCAACGAGTCAAGTCTAACCCCTTCGTTGTCGAAATAGCTTAGGATATAGTCTATTTTGTCTTGTTCAGAACGACGCCATTCTGGGTAACCTGAAGCCTCCTGCTTTATTTTTAAAAATGTATTAATATAGTCGGTAAACAGTCCGTTCCCTTTGTCAAATGAAGACATTTCGTATTGCCAGAGCTCATACATTTCCAATATCACGTAACCTTTCTGCACAGCTTTGCGTATCTCATCCATAGTCCATGTTCCTGTCAACGCCCGTTCGTCAAGAGAGTGAGTACAGTCTCCAGGTATAAGGTTCTCGCCACATGTACGGCATAGGATGAACATCAATCTATCGTTCATCCTGACCGGCAGCACTGGATGATACAGATCCCGAGGAGGTAGGACCGTACATTTCAGGAGGCCGTCAGCAGACATTCCGACTGCTCTACACTCATTATTACCGACGTGTATTATCGGATGTCCTATCGGATATTCGCGGTACTTATACACCTAGGGGTACAAGGAGCAAACACCAATGTACCGAATTTTCTCGTTCTCCTGACACATATGGTACGATTTTACATTCCCCGTACGACCGCCGAAAAACGCGTCTCGAGGGTTTAGTGGTGTGAGGTGCGTTAGAGGGTGGGAATCAAGGTATGCCATAGTTTTGTTTAATTTTTTCTTCCTATAAAATTCACACTCCCACATCTCGACAACATTATAATGACGGGACAATTTAGCCATCTTAGCTTTAGTCCTGGTCAGTCGTGCACTATGAGTGTCTGACGGGTCGTCGATTAGAGGTGAATCACGCCCAAATGTGTAACAGTTTGGACATCCGTGCCAGTAACAGCCGTGAAATTCATATACGGTCTTCGTTCGGTCACATAGTCCGTCGACCTTTATACCGTCTACTTTAATTTCACGACCTCTACCGGCATGCTCCAGTCGATAGCCGTTCTGGTCTTCGATCCATGCGAGCCACTGTAGAGCGATGGCGGATTGATTATCGACGCGTCTGTACCCATTCTTTGGCAGTATGCCTATTGTGTTTGGCTTGAGAAAATTTCTTCTGAACGCTAGGCTACACGCGCTAGCAATAGTGACGGCCTCGAGAAACGGATCTACATTGCATTCCTGCAAGAACGAAGCACGAAACTTTATACAGGCTTGAGCTAATATATCAACATCAAGGCAATATTCGAATATTTCCGTTTGAAAATTGAACACATAACCGTTGGAGACTTGTTCATCGTACCACTGTAAGAATTTTGTATTGTTCTTTTCGAACATTGAGTCAGGACAGTAGTATTCCTTTCCAGGAATAGGACCTACATAATTTTCATTGGCCACTGTGTTGAAAAGGTGAGGAAAGTAACCTTTCTTTTTTTCGGGAGGTAGGTCGAACGCTTCAGGGAGTTTAGACAATGCCATTGGCATATAGTTTAGAGAATCGATAAACTTTACGTTATCGATCTCCATCAAAATAGTCCTAGTTCCACGCATTATCAATTCAGGTGTAAACTGAGTTTCTTCCAGTACGTATTTCAAAAGGAATTGAAAATCAAATGCCTGTCCATTATGAGCGATAACGCACACCTTTTTAAACGTTTTACGCACATCCATTATGTAGGCTATGAACCCGTCAACTGGACTCTCTTTAAAAACACGAGTTCGTGGCGTACAATTACGACAGCGTACAATTATGACAATTCGCCATTTATGCATTTCCAACAGTACTGTTGAGAAATGCATAAATTTACCCTGTGAACGTGAGCGCTATCAAGGACTTCGTCTTGACGCGTTTCCAGATCGAAAAAAAGAAACACGAAATCTTTAACTTGAGGCGTTTGGGTATTGATTTTCATGTAACAACGATGGTTAGCCGGTTTGTACTCTAAGCACATTTTACAATAAACCTCTCCACCCTGATGTGTGGTTTTACGATCTAGAGTAAATATTACCTTCTCACACATTAAACTTTTTCTAATATACTTGCAAACGCTTACGGAATGTGTGTTGTAACATTGCTGGTTCATAAAGTGACGGTTACAGTCACCGCATTGATTACCTCCGTTGTCGTCTAGCACACACGGCGGAGACCGTTTACAAGAATAACAGATAGCTGAACATCTGTGTTTGCCTAAAGTGTTGTACGGTGTTCGACATGCTTCACAGTAGAATTGACACGCAAACGCGCCAGTTAAACTGGTAATCACATTAAAATGGGACTTGTGAAATAGCAAATTTATTTTATACTTGGGATTGTTCACATTACCTTCAAATAACACATGCCTACGTCTACTACCGTAACTGTACACCGTGATTTTATATTCTGTCAAATGATTTTGAAACGCTTGTAACTCATTCACACCGGCACCTGACTCGGTAATTTCTACATTAGCGTCAGCCATTAGTTGCTGTGCCCTAACGGTCTGACGTTTACCTTTGTTCTGTATTATAGCTTTATATTCTTTGTCATTTTGCGCCCGAGCAATGCCAACCACAAGAGCACAAGGCAAGCACAAAGCATCTTTATTTTTAATTACAACGATTCCCGTTCTGCTGTGACACTCTTCGTCAAAGTTATTGTAAATCCCACGCCTACGTCGACCCCGGCCTACAGGTACTCTAACCTTGGTACACGATACCTGGAAGGTATCACCTGACATAAATCCCTCAGCGTTACTCTGGACTATTCCGCCAAAAACGCTCCAAAGCGTTTCTGACGTTATTTCCGAAGCAGGTCTGAAGGCTACGTACCCAGGTGTACGATTCTTAAAGTTTATGCTAGTCATAGTAAAACCAAGTCGATCTTCGTCTGTTGTACCCCTAGTCACAGATTCAACCAACTCTTGAAGTCCCTGTCTAACCCATTCAATCTCTCCTACACCTTCAGGGGGTGTATTGAATTTTAAAACAATTTTATTCCCGTATAAACGGAATTTCTTTACATAGGTTTGCACATTAGAAAAAATATACACGGCCATAATATAGGTTTTATTTTAAGAAGTCAAATTAGAAACAGAGATAGGATAACAATCACACTTACCTCTTTGCGGTCAGAATGAGACCCGAGTATACTGTGCTAACTGTTATATAGCTAACTGTTTATTAGAAACAGAGATAGGATAACAATCACACTTACCTCTTTGCAGTCTGAATGAGACCGGAGTATACTGTCCTACCTGTAATATACGGGTTTATATAGCAACCTGTTTAGAGTGGGAGACATAGGTCAGCGATTTCTAATCCTTTCACTGCACAACCGCGAGTAGGAGTGAAAGTAGGTCAGCGATTTCTAATCCTTTCACTGCACGACACAACCGCGAGTGGGAGTGAAAGTTCAACGATTTCACACGACACAACCTCGAGTGCGGGAAAAGGTCAATGATTTCTAAACTTTCACTGGGACGAACTATTAGAGTTCATCCCACGGGGAGCTGGCTTGAGCGGTTCCGGTTTACGAGCGAATTTTGGTGCCTTTAAAGTCGTTGGCGTTGAATAAAGAATACTGTATTATCTGTGCTAGTAACAACCGTTCATCTGTTCAAGTTGACTTTGATGACGATATAAAAAAGACTACTTTTTTCCGAAACGATACTGCTATAGTGAAAGATTCTTCTGGAGTTGGAGAAATGTCGGTAAGACATGGTGATAATGGAAATACGACGGTAAATTTATTTTCAAGGGGGTGACATATATTAATGGAGTGGTCACCACTGATTACAGCGTGGCTGGAGCTGTTTTCACTGGGGGGCGAACTATTAGAGTTCATCCCACGGGGGGAGCTGACTTGATTAACGAATACTCTTTTTAAACAAATACTTAATTATCGATTTATTTCAGAAATTATCGATTTATTTCAGAAACACGATGACCGATAGACGTAATCAATCAGAGGTGAGTATGAAATAGTGTGTTCTTTTTTTGTTAAAGTTTTTATGTTTCGTTATTGCAATTTTTCATTGGTTTTCAGTCTAATGACACAACAAACAACGATGATTCTAGCTACGATGAAACGGGCATTTGGGAAGAATTAGATAATCATGCTAACGAAATCGATCGTAACAGACGTAGCCCATCAATATTACATGGGGTTACATGGACACCGTACTATAGACGCCAATCGATAGTTGATCATAGTGGGGAGACTCCGTCACAGGTAATTATAAACAATTTAGATTATTAACAGTTTCATCTAATAAGCGTTTTTCTTTCAGGGAACAAACACACCTTCTAGAACCAGAGGGCCTTTGACTGATCGTAGCAACACCGACCACCCAACGCCGGTGATTATTGTATTCTTAATAAATTATTACTGTTATATTCTTATTTGCTCATTACTAATACATTGTATTTTATAGGCTGCAATATTAGATCACGTTGTAAATAGACTCAGAGATCGAGCTTCTTATTCGGGGGAACTAGATGAGGAACTAAAGCACATACAAGGACTCGAGCATTCCCGTATCGACTGTTTCCTTTGCTTAGGAAGTAGGACACGGTATCCTCCTCAATATTCAGTAAGTTTTATTGTACGATGATAATAGTAGTAATATCAGAGGATTATAATTGAATTTCATTTCTAATTAATTTTCTTAGACGGCTGTGGGAAACGCACGGGCAACTGCAGCTCGTAGAGTATCGGCTGATGCACTGCAGATACTAAAAAGACTCGTAACGGACTTAGAGGCAGCGTTTCAAAGAGATGGATACGAGGAAAATTTCTATGCGGTCGGCGTATGGCGGATAATGATGAGCGATCTAGATAAGCTACTCGAAGAGGGCCGAAGAAGAGTGGCTGTTGCTGAAGCGGCGGCGATAATGGCCGATCGAATCCCTTCAGGCGTAGTCGTAAGTGTTACAATTTGTAAAACCTGATATTTATGCTATTCATTTACAAGAAAATTATCTTCTTTGTTTTGTATGTTGAAACAGAGAACATCAGAAGAGCAGATTGTAGGAAACAGTGGCTACCGTATAGCAGACTGCACTGTCTGCTTAGAACGACCACCATTCACTGCCATCATACCCTGCGGTCACGTTTATTGCAGGGAGTGTGCGGAAAGGGTGCAGAGGTGCCCCATATGCAGGAAACCCGCAGACAGACGCTGCCGACTATTTCTGAACCTGGAATAATTGTGCAAAATATCATAGTTAATCAAGTCTCCCCTCTAAATTCTGTCAATTCCCAGGAAAGGGTGCAGAGGTGCCCCATATGCAGGAAACCCGCAGACAGACGCTGCCGACTATTTCTGAACCTGGAATAATTGTGCAAAATATCATAGTTAATCAAGTCTCCCCTCTAAATTCTGTCAATTCCCAGATTTATATTTTATGTATAATCCTGTATTTATAATTATATTTTTAACACAATAAATTTATTCTTATACAAATACACGTTTTACTCTTATTTCATACAACCAACATCCAACACTCACGACATACTTCTACCACCATCTAACCATAACACACAACTGGCTACATCGTAGCTCAGTCGCTAGCGTCACACGCCAGCAAACCAAACGTCCACGGTTCGAGTCCCCTATACACATTTATATTTTTTCATCTTCAAAATATTACGTCAACACCAGAACAAAATGGCCCTCCCGATCCAGCGCACGAATCAACCACTAGGGGCGGGGCTTACACCAAAACAAGATGGCCCTTCCGATCCAGCGCACCAATCAACCACTAGGGGCGGGGCTTAGGAGATGGTGGGGGTAACAAATACGGCTCTCTCATTGGGAGGATAAAGGCACCCCGTCTCTACTCTCATAAAAGAAGAAACTTTGGATAGATCTTTCCCTTCTTCTGTACAAGAAATTTTAAATATATGACAATGCCAGTGACATTGCCTCCATTAACCTCTTATTCTCATATTAATTTTTAGCCTCGTCAGGTGAATCTTAACATATCCTCTTTAAACTCATTGAGTGTGACGGTTTTGTTAAATCCATAAATTTTTGTAAAGCCAGAAATCTTGTCAGATGTTACGGCTGGGACTACAACAACAGGTGTACCCATGGTTTATTTGCGGTCATTTCCAGCTAGTTTTCCTCTTAGCTCGACTAGATGGGCATCAGTCAAGTACTAGTAATATTGTGCAGGCGTCAGAGCCTGTGAACCGCGGACACTCCCTGACGAAGGGCGAAGATACTGGCAGACTACCAACCGCTCTTACTTTTCAGCAGAGCAACCTCCCAGATTAGAATGTGTCAAGCTATGACCCTTTCAGTACTCCCAACATGCAACGGTTCTGACCAGTTCAAAATTCCCTAAGAGAAAGAGCAAGTTTGCACATGTATAAAGATTGTGTTTGTAGAAATTGTAATAGAGTATGACATAGTGAAGGGAGTGTTGTCAGTAATGTTTATGTTAGACACTCGGGTACCGCGAGGGACGCCAACCCCTCTTTATAGTCGTAGCTAAGTGATCTGTACGCGTCATTCAGTGCTATCTTGTATTAAGCAAGATTCCATCATCCAAAGAAGAGAAGGTGGTTAGGAAAATCGATAACTTGAGACTGGGATGTGGGGCAGGGTGCCACAGAAAGCGATCTGATCACGACTTTCACTGTGATCTTGTATTAAGCAAGATTGACAACATCCATAGAAGTAAAAGTGGGTATCCGAAGAAATCATTTGAGTTAGTTGATTCCATCTTCACGTGAGCTAATAGTCTTTAACTAAAAACACTTGTACATATGTTACACTTGTCTATAGTAGCACTTACTTTTTTCGGCCGTTTCGGGAGATGTGTCCCATTGTTAACTCATACTGTAACTGACCTCATTGTTATTATAGGTTAGGGGGTGGGATATTAGGGTAGGAATGTGGGTGTATTTTTGAGAGTATAATGTCAAAGTATATGTGAGTTATAGTGTAATTGGGTGTTGAGTATGTGTGTGGGGTGCAATTTGAAATGGTTTTATATCTCGTATTGTTCAGTTGTGTATAGATGGTTATTTTTGTTTTGTTTGTGAAGAATTTGTAGGTTAGTTGTTATGTTTGTGTAGTTATGGTTTGTTGATATTAGATGTTCGGCGAAGTTTAATTGGGTGTTTTTGTTTGCGAGTGCTTTTATGTGTTCTTGGTAGCTTGTGAAAAAATACCTCCCTGTTTGACCTATGTAAAAATTGGGGCATGAACTGCAAGTTGGTTTCTAAACACCAGCGGATTTGTGTGTGTCTTTGTTTATGGGATTGGGTTTAAATTGTCTGTTGGGGGTCTTGTGTGTGGAGTAGGCTATTCTGTAATGATATTTTCGGAGCGTGTTGGTTAATTTATGGGTTTTTGTGTGATCATTATGGTATTGTTAAGTATTTTATGGGTTTGTCGTATTGTGTATTTGGACCTGGGTTACTGAGTTTATTTTTTAGGCAGCTGTATAGTTCGTCAATCATTGTTGTGTTGTATCAATTGGTTTGTGCTGTGTTTTATTGTGTTTAATTCTTGGTAGTGTTTTTTGTCTAACGGATTTTCTAATAGGTGTTATATCATGGTGTTGTAAGCAGCTAGGTATGTTGGTGTGTGCTGTTTGATGAGTTATGAATGATAGTGTTAGTATTGGTGGATCTTCGATGTATGTTGAATTTATGTATTTGTTTGGTTTTCAGGTCCAAGAAATTGAGGGAGGGGTTTTGCTCTATTTTTGTGTATGTTAATTTTGGGTGTATGGAATTAAGATGATTTAAAAACATTTGTGGTCGGTATAGCGTGATAATATCGTTAACGTACTGAGACGGCCAGAACTACCGCTCAAGTTGAGAAATTAATAATTTCAAAATTTTGAATAACTAATTCAAAAATTAAATAATAAGGTTTTAATTTAGTAACTATTTAAACATTGTAAAGAGTGAAGAAGCTAGTAAACTCTTGAATAATTATTATTAAGACAAATTAAAAATTAAAATAAAATAAAACTTTAATAACTAACTAAATTTGCCAAACGAGAGTGCAGTGAAAATTTCTAAGTGCCGAAAAATGCTAACTTGAGAACTAGGCCACGTAGAACTATCACTGACATTTTAAAATGGCCAGCAAAATCCAAAAAAAAAAACAAAAGGGAAAACCAAATCTAAAAAACTTAAATAACAAAAAAGTTACAGCCATTTTAATGAAATAGACATTTTTCAGTATTACAAAACCGATATCAGAATATTGCAGGTTTAATCGAATACGTTATCCAACCCGCCCGTACAAGAAAAATGCACGGAGATAGCGACGAGCTAAGAGCGGGGGGGGGAGGTTACATTGCCGCAATAAATACAAGAACGCAAGGGCCTGTAGGGCAGTCTGTAAAAAAATTTAATACGAGGTGCTAACGGTCGTAATGTTGGTTTGCGCCTAGGACAACACCAAGGGCCAGATGGATTCAGACCACCACGTTTCTACCGTCTAATTCGATCACTCAGACTCAGCCATCGGGACGGGAAGATCAGAGGAGAATGGAGAAGGACTCACATCGACTTACCAGGGACCTGGAATCAAGACGAGAGGAATCTGGGATCGGCAGTGAAATTCTTGGCAAGTCATTTTCTCTATTATATAAAAATAACGTCAAATTTAGTCAGTTAAAAATATTAAATTCAAACATTTTAATAAAATAAAAAACAATGACTTCACTCTAAGTAGAATTTTTAAATAAATGTTAAATGAAGTAAAAATAATTTGTATGATGAGAATGCTTAAGGAAAACATATTAAATTTAGATTCACAAAGTAGTTTTTGCCATAAGTCAATCATTTTCAGAAAGACAAAATTTATAGACTTATACAAAGTTTAAAAGTATTTCATATAAAACTTGTAATTTACCAATTCAATCTTAAAATTAAAGGATGAAAATTTTTATTATGTTAGATTAGGAAAGATTTTTTGTTTAAAGAAGTAAATGTAATTATTTGATTCTATATAAAATTTAGTAACTAAATATGTCAGGTATAAGAAAAATTTTAAAAATTATTTGTGTATAAGAAAGACAAAGTAATAGTAATGAGAGATTCTATTGTATTTTAGTTGATGACAAATTTATTTTTTAGTTTAAAACTAATTAAATGTATTATAAAAACTTTTGGTATTTAAATTTATCCTGTTGAACAACCAATAAAACTTTTAGTTTTTCCAACTAATAAATAATGATTGTTAAATCAAATTACAACTTTAATTAAATTTCATTAATTAATAAATTATATATAAAATTCAGAGCTTAATGTTTCTTCAAACGAGTTATCTCCTGAGGACAAATTAATGTAAAATTATTGAGCTATTCTGAAAATTAGTTGTTTTTTTATATAAGTCCAGAGACGTGGTCTACTGGCAGATCATATTTTAAAGAACATAGGAGCTTTCAAAAAAGTAATTTAAACATGATCATATTTTGTACGTCCCCTTGCTGTGCCGGCAGATCTTTTAAGATGGTAAAATTTCTTGGATATTTTGTGTGTTCATGCTAATATTGTTTCTTTCCAGCTGACTACTTTACTGGCAAGTATGACTATTAAAAGACCCGACAAAACATTGTTAACCATTATGGGGGGGGGGGGTCATACAACTGGTAAGGTAGGAATCAGCGGAAAGTGGCTTGTTTTTAGGCGTGGCAATTACGGGTGAACATAAGGCATTCGTTAATAACGCTCGAGGCTACATGAGCACGAGAGTGGAACGGAGATAAGCAGGTGCGAATAAAAATAAATAAATAATATAAAAAGCACACAACACCGTAACAGGTGAACGAAAAGAAAGGAGGGGCGTTGCAGAATCTGTACCAGTAAATGATGTTATCAGTATTGTCATATTACATAAAAATAAATACTCAGACAACAGCGTGAAATCCCGCACTACATCTTCCAATCTCGAATGAAAACCTCGCTTGCCCACCTTCACTTCGTTGGATTTATATCTTGCTTAGTGACGCAGTTGGATCCCTTTCTGTGAAATTCTGCACTACACCTGTCAATCTTTAAAGATCGTTTTGGCTATCTATCTTCACTTCGTTGGATTTGTATCTTGCTTAGTGACGCAGTTAGATCTCTTTTTGTGAAATTCTGCACTACACCTGTCAATCTTTAAAGATCGTTTTGGCTATCTATCTTCACTTCGTTGAATTTGTATCTTGCTTAGTGACGCAGTTAGATCCCTTTCTGTGAAATTCTGCACTACACCTGTCAATCTTTAAAGATCGTTTTGGCTATCTATCTTCACTTCGTTGGATTTGTATCTTGTTTAGTGACGCAGTTAGATCCCTTTCTGTGAAATTCTGCACTACACCTGTCAATCTTTAAAGATAGTTTTGGCTATCTATCTTCACTTCGTTGGATTTGTATCTTGCTTAGTGACGCAGTTAGATCCCTTTCTGTGAAATTCTGCACTACACCTGTCAATCTTTAAAGATAGTTTTGGCTATCTATCTTCACTTCGTTGGATTTGTATCTTGCTTAGTGACGCAGTTAGATCCCTTTCTGTGAAATTCTGCACTACACCTGTCAATCTTTAAAGATCGTTTTGGCTATCTATCTTCACTTCGTTGGATTTGTATCTTGCTTAGTGACGCAGTTAGATCCTTTTCTGTGAAATTCTGCACTACACCTGTCAATCTTAATAGATCATTTTGGCTATCTATCTTCACTTCGCTACATACTACAATCTTCTTTAATACTTGATCGCAGTAAACATAGAGTCAGA
The DNA here is from genome assembly GCA_036971475.1 of Prosapia bicincta. Taxonomy (NCBI): domain Eukaryota; kingdom Metazoa; phylum Arthropoda; class Insecta; order Hemiptera; family Cercopidae; genus Prosapia; species Prosapia bicincta. The sequence goes on along the minus strand of JBAIZL010000005.1, from coordinate 179,007,332 downwards.
TCGCTCTCTGTGTAACCATGTACTATATCTCTAACTACGTAATGCATCTCTGGAGTGATCTTTTTGCCTATCCACCCACATTTCGTTGATGATGCAATCTTGCCTAATACAAGATCGCGATGAACTACGCGCTCAGATCTCTTTCTGTGCTAACCCACACTCTATCTCTCGATCTCGAGTGATCGTTTGGCTACTCACCTTCACACCTTTGATGATGAAAACCTCCTAATACAGGATCACAGTGAATTATGTGGTCAGATCTCTTCCTGTGCAACCCCGCATTACTTCTTTACTTCGTTTTTTCTTATTATTTCGTAAAATAAAAGTAGTTTATTTACTGACTGGTGAAAACAAACGTCTTTTATCGCTTTCTCGAAACATTTTCGTGACCAACTAAAATAAACGGTTTAAAAAACCGTTATTAAATACTATCGCGATAAATTTTCTATAGCAACTGCTTTTTCCATAAATATTTAAGTATATAATAACGACAATATATTTTTTTAACGTTTGAAAATAAACTATGGGCAATAGTATACATATTTACGCCCATACCATATAATTATTTACGCCTTTACCTATTTTTTGAACGTTATATACTACGTTTTATATTTTAAACATGTAGATTCATATTCTTTTAATATTTATAACAGTCGTAATTATTTATAATTATAATTACGGAAATGTAGTTAAAAGAGTTAAGTGATGCATAAGACTAGCGAAATTACTTAAATCTTATTTGGACTAGACCTTAGCTCTATTTTGGAATAAAATATGCCAAAATTCATTTTCATTAAAATGAATCGGTAAAATCATGTTACGCTTACGACAATAAGGTTTTATTTCCAGTTGGACACCCTGGAATGCATAATGCATTATTTATAATAGTCGAATTGCATATCTAAGTACTGGAATTATCTGCTGTAGAATGTGCCCAAGACAGAGCAGCACATATTGATTGTTATTGGCGTGACTTGCGCCTTAGGGCTGAATATAGGCTATTTATTCACATTCTGATACTGCTGCAAGATCGCATCGACTGCTCGCAGCTCATCTCTATGGTTTAAAGGTAATAACTTTACAAGCTTTGTCTATATTAAAGCTACAAATATGTAAAAAAAATAAACTCTATGTTGTTGATTGAAAATTATATATTTAAAATAATTTCCATTTTCGCTCATACTAGGTAGTAGCAGTAGAAAATAAAAACTTTTAGAAATATCAAAACATTTTTTCTAAGACAAAATATCTTTTAGGCTAGATTTATTATTGAATCGCAAAATTTGTTCCCTGTCGAAGTAAACAAAGTGTTCTTTTGTAAATAAAGTGTAGTATGAACCTCTTCAGAAGCCCAATCAATACTGTTGGCCTTCTGCATTGGCAAGAAGTTTCCTCAGTACAACAAATACACAGCTGTTCTCAAATTCACCGTTAAAAGATATTTATTTTCTGTAAACTATATTAGGATAGTGGTCATAATAAATTTCTATGTGATATATTGATCAGATTTTTATAAGCCTTATTCTGTCGCAGCAATTTTATTAATAAATTATTTCTCAAAATAACGACTGTTGTTATTTATTTATATTCCTAGGAAACTCCGTGTATTTTGTATTTTAAGTACAGTGTTTCTATAAACACATTTTCTACAACACGTATTTATAGTAAATTTGATTATAAACGTAGACTTAGAGACAATGAAACTATAAACAGACTTGTGATGTAGGCTATTTATTGATCGAATGGATGCCTGGGAGTGGTTCTATAGTCAATCACAGCACTTTCGAATTATTATTTACACCTAATAATTTTATAAAAATATTACTCCAGTTTCTTATCAGGTTACCATTTCACAAAAAAAAACAAATGTTTAAGGTCGGCTGTAAGATTCTAAAAGCCTTTCACAATCTAAGCTGTAAAATACAGCTTAGAAGATACGGGACTGTTTTATTATTTAATAATTTAAACATTTACACCAAACTTATATTACCATAAGGAAATAAATGTTTTGCTTTATTAATTTTAATGAATATATACTCTCAAATGACCAAAATTACAAATGAAATTAATATGGTAATGACTGAAATACTTTTTACACTAATTAAATTCTTGAATTTTGTATTCCTTTACGTTCGGTGATTTAAAGTTAAAGTGATTAACTAATTATATATTTATTCTCGAGTTGTACATTTCTGTAATTCAAAATTAATTTATTAATCGATTGTTGTGTGAAGGACGTATAAATTTTTAAATTAAAATTGTAACACAACCACAAAGACTTGATAGGCCTATTGTAATTAAGGCTTAACTAATAATTTAAGAACAGTTACTTGAGAATTCCGGTGAAATCTGGCTCTAGAATGATGAACGATTATATAAAAGGTCTAATTACTGAAAATTCTGCGATGTGGAAAAGGTTAACGACTTATTAACGTGGGCGAAGCGATTCGGATACGGTGCTTTTATTTATGGAGTGTCTGTTCATAGACCAGGCTCAGGGGGCTGTTTCTCTGTCACTGGGCGGTGCGAGATCTGATAAAACCGCGTCCGGCTTCCGCGTCTGGTCCCCCAAAAACCAGCCCAGCTATCGCGACAGCTGTCTTCCAGATAACTCCCTAGGTCTCACACGCGTATACGGTTAGTATCCAATTGCAGGAAGGCGTGAAAGAATGGAGTTACTCGACATTAAATATGGCAAGTGATCAAAATTCTTGGAAGGAGGTGTTGGAATGCATGCGCTGCCCTCTGGTGAGGGCAGACGTTGCCATAGATCTGCTCAGCACGGACTGAGAATGTAGCGGTCCTGTACAGTACCTTTTAAAAAAGATTACGTTAAAATCATAAAAGTTCTTAAGGATATGCCAGTTTTCATCTCTTTGATTAACCAGCGATATTCCCTCTTTCAGTACAAAATTACCCTTTTATAATTTAACGCGGAATCGAAAAACCCTGCAAGTACAAGCATATAAAAGAGATGAACTAAATAATGCGCACAGATTCAGAACTAGAGAGTGAACTCGTCCCGTGACCATTAAATATTTACATAATTTCAATGATCGAATTAACGGGAAACTTATAATTTTATACAGGTGGTGTACTTGAAGATAAAAAATCATTAGGTTCATCTTTTCTTCAAATCCGATATTTATTCTCAATATGGGCTTATAGTATTCATCTTCACTTCTGTTAGGAATATTTGTATAGCCAAATACAAATATTATATAATTATATTTTTCTCTGTTGACGAATTTCGGAACAATGATATTCACAAAACTTTAATAATAGGCTACTCCTAAAGCATTATTCAAGTTTTAAGAACGGAATTATTCCGAAACTCGTCAACAAAGAAAAATATTTTAATGTTAATAAAGGCAAAAAAATGTACTCAAATGTATCCGATATTCATGTTTAAATAGATTCGAACCAATTATTGTATGAATATAATATACCATAAATATGTAAGAGAAATGGACCTATATACGATTTGAATAATATTCTGCATTTTGTCAACAGCTGTAAAAAAAATTAGCATAAGCCTAATTTAAAAATGTTGTAAACATAGACCTCTGTAAAAAATATCAGGATTTCAAACTACTATTTTAAATTGATAAGTTTTGTAATAAATTTTAAACTCAAATAATTAAACTCAGGTAATTAAAATTGTATCAGATTAAGCGTAGAGTCTTTAACGAACTTTCAAAGACGTCTCATAGATTTGGGCTACAACCTGCATCTTTAATATTTTTTTCTTAGAATTTTACATTTTCCACAATAAAAATGAAACTTGTATTTTACTTTAAGGTTTGTGTTTTATCTTGCAAGTCTTTAATCTTTCGTAAATAATATGGGTCTGCAAGGGTATATGAATTAAGTTAAATTTTCTTAGAGTAGCCTCTAATTTTCGATGTATTTAAAATATGAACTATTTTTATTCACTCATTTTGTCAATTTATACCTAATATTAAGTGTTTAAGTGGCATAAAATTACATTTATTATTGAAACTTTTTACTTTGAGTTTGGTAGTTACTGCTTACTATAAGCCTAATAATAATTTAAATATTTTAAAAGTAATTCCTATCTCATTTGTAATCAATAATTTATAGTCAGAATTAAGCATTTTGTACAGGGGAATTTGGGCAATACTTTATAGGCTTCAATTCCTTCTATTAGCTCACTTATATATATATATATATATATATATATATATATATATATATATTCTTGATATTTTACGTTATCCATTGTTTTTCCGTTGCACTGACTTTATGAAGTTAATGTATTACAATTGTAAGTAATTTTATCCACCATTAAGTGCAATAATTTTACCTTGAGTGATGAGGCACCTTTCGGTCACTTGACCATTGTCGAATCACTGAGTGATTCAAATTATTGCACTTAATGGTGGATAAAATTACTTACAATAGTAATATATTAACTTCATATATATATAATTAACATTTTAATTACAACTGTGTTAGTGAGGTACATTAGGGGTCTTTGAAAGTTTGAAGGTACAAACTGTACTATTGCTGCATTGGGTATTCTTAAATATTAATAACTAAGTGACATTGAGGTGAGTATATTTTCTATCAAATTCATTAAATATTTAACAGTAGAACATTTTTATTGTAATTTGAAGGTGAGTTTGGTTATCATTGACTACAAAGAATAGAAAGGTATTATAAACATAGAAGGAATAAAGGGAGGGACATGAAAATGTCAGATAGAGGACAGGACATCATGTGCACAGGTTGTATATCTAAAGAAGCCCTGTTGTATTTAAATGCAGGTTGTATAAACTAAGTTTGTATTTACAGTAGATATTTATATCACTTTCTAGCAAAGTGTTTTGTGTCAAGTATATTGTTTAGTTTGGAACCTACTAGAAACCATTATTTTGTGTTAAATTACATTCCGTGGGTGAGATAGTTCTAAGTTGAAGTTATCAAGGAGGCTAAACCGCTTAGATACTCCTATTAATATAGTACTAGCTCCCATATGGCTAGCTAATTTACTTAATTTTTAATAGTTGTGCTTCTTGGCCTTGTTTTAATTCTGGCAAAAAAAAAACTGAATAAATGCTTTATGATATATATGCAGGGATGTGAAGGTCGGTTGTTATGGTTGGGAAAACAAATTGTTTTTCTCAGTGAATGATGCATCCTATACTTCACTTTATATTTTGAGTCCTATTTCTTTAAATGTCTTTTAAGTAATAAAGTGTTGCACAAGATGAAGTAAGCTATTTTCATTCATTTCTCCCATGAAGCACTGCCATGTTATAGAGATAAATTGTGACAATGAAAATATAAAAGCACTTGTAAAAATCTTACTTTGTTTTCTTGTGTTTTCATGGTCAGTTGATATTAATGTAGCAAAAACATACAGCCTTAGACATACAGGCCAAAGATTCGTCCCTACCTACAAAAATATTTCCAATATATTGTTTTTAATTTATAATTATAAATTGAGTACACCTTCAACTCAACTGAAAATGTGCACACTACTACATAATAATATACAATGTTAATCACTGTAAATTGCTCCTGGGAATGTTCCATATTTAATATGTTATGAAATGAGATGATATTATTCTAGAAATAAAAATAATAATTAACATTCTAGAAACTATAAGTAATGAATACATAATTAAGTGATTGCAGTACTTTAGAGCTTACTTGCTGACGAGTTTCGGAAAAATATTTTCATTTACGAAGCTAAGCCTCTACTCAGTGTTTAGTTATGTAATAATTACTTATAGTTTAATCAGTGAACTAAGATGATTACAACAAGGAACTTTATCCTAGAAACATTATGCCACACCCATAGGTTAACACACAGATATTCAGATTAAATTTGTCGGTTTTATTTTTAAAGTTTCCTGCACTTTAATAATGCCCTTATTCTTAATTATACAACTAAATCTTCCTCAGATAAATTTCAAATACAGTCTCAGCATCTTTAAAGAGAAAAAAACATTAAACTCTTTTGTGGCTTCTAGTTTTTTACGGTTTGGTGTATAATGTCATATTTTGTTTTTGAAAATGGAAGTTCTCCAATGGAAGGAATAGTGTATTGACACTAAGCTAGAAAAACTGCACCCCAAATGTATAAAAGAATATTGTAGTGTATTGTACATTGTTCTAGAAAAACCACAACGTTTAACTCAGTTTAAATGGTTGCACGTATGACATTACCGAGACTGTTGAGTAGAAAAACTCATGAAAAATTCAACAGTAAAGCTTTCATGTTGATTGCAGTATTGCTACTTTACTGATGTTACAATTCATGAGAGAGTTTATTTTGTTTAAAAACTAAAGCAGGAGTTGTGTAGACAGGAAACTTCTGAGAAATAATTATAACATTGTAGTTTGTTTAGAACTATTTACTATTTAAATTGAATAATATGATTACTCAAGCCTTTACAAACAATCTTAAATTTTAACATTATTCTGCAAAATAATGTGATAATTTTTGTAAGAAGCTCTTGGGACATTATTGCCACCCTTAGGTATCCTGCCACCATTTATAACCACTGATGTTGATGAAGATTTGGATGGAAATGATTCTGATACTAACACACAAAGTGATCAAAATAAATGCTTAGCCAACAAGTTTACAATGTGTTCAACCACAACCAAAGTTCTCTCAAGTTTTTCTGTAAGCCAACTTATTGGAAAAGATGGTGTTACCAATCAGTATATGTATAAGTCAAGATCTACAATTGTAAAGGCTATATAGTAACCAATGTGGTACCAGAAAGGGTAGAAAATAAAAGGTCAGTTATATATTTTTTAAAGTTTTTTATGACATTGTTGAGGAAGTAGCTCGTTACACTTACCAACAGTAACGAGTAAGAACTGTACACTTGGAGAGACTCACCTCAAAATGATGTCACAGAAATATTAGCTGTCCGAGTGGGTATCGATTAAAAAATATTGAAAGAGTTGTAGAACACTGATGGAACTACGTTTTTGTGGTAAGAATGTTAAAGATGGTTCCCAATCTAAGTGGCAGAAAGTACAATGGACATTTGAACCAAATAGAATCAATAAGTATGTTAGATTGTTGTATTTGTTGGTTCCATCTTGACGTGAACTATTAGTTTTCACTAAAACACTTGTAAATATTTTACAAACTTACCTATAGTAGCACTTACTTACATTTGTTGGGAACGGTTGTTATGGGAGATATGTCCCATTGTGAACTCAGACCATAACTCCGTAAAATATTTACAAGTGTTTTAGTGTCAGATTGTTGTTTTATAAAAATTAAGTTGATCTTTTAATTACACACACACACACACACACACACACACACACACACACACACACACACACACACACACACACACACACACACACACACACACACATATATATATATGTTAAAATGCCATTACTAGTTATAAAAGCATTGTAGTTTTAACACATATAATTTTAATTGGCAAAATTTTCAAAAATTGAAAACATACCCAATTTGTTTTTGTTACTTTGTTCAGAATAATGTTTATGTTTTGTATGATAATTTGTGTTACGTCTAAGAAAATTGTTTTTGTCACATCATCTTTGACTTTGTATTAATAATGTTAAACTAAGTAAAATTATTTTTTTAAAGTTGTTAATTTTTTAATAATTAATTGTTTGGAAACAGATAGCTATAAAATATGGTCAGTGTGTTAATTACAAACATCTTCACCTTAAAAGATGTTAAAATGGCAAAAAATCCCAAAACATAATGTTTAATTATAAAAAGATTTTAAAACTGAAAAGAAATATTTATAATCACTAGATAAACAATTTATTCATCAGTTATCAAGAATTTTATTACAATAGAACATGTGCAATAAGGGAAGTATGAAGCACTTGAATAAACAAACATGTTTGGTTACGTTATGTCCTTGAGGAAGGAAAAAGTTTTGAAACTATTACTGAAATTGGGAACAATCAAAGCCATATAAAAATATATTAGAGATAATATAAAGGCTCTGTAAAACTTTTACACACACACGTCTTTAGAAGCACACAAACATGTTTTTAGTGACAATATTACATCAGAATGTTAAAACCCTTTCATCTAACACAAATACAGCTTGAACAATAATAGTTTCATTACAACTTGCAGTTTTTGAGTTGTACATCGAGGTTTTTATAGAAATTTTAGAAAAGTTTCATTATATTTTCTGTTTTATTTTATAAGATTTCTTTAACGAAATCACCCATAAAATGTCTGTACCACATGTAGGCAAAGTGCTGAATTGTGTTACTATTATGATATTTTTTATATAAAGAACAATGTGTTGTTCCACACACATCTTCAATGTTGTTTGATGTATGAAAGATTTTGATTACTATAATTTTTTCAGCACTGCAGGATCTGATTTGAATTTGGTTAACTGCTTGTTTTTATAGGGAAATTAAATGTGTTAGCCCAAGTGTAATAACTAGTCCAAGTTTTTCCCCTAATTTTTAATTTCTGGGAACAAGAAACCTTTTGCAATCTGCTCAAAAGTTACATGTCCTACATCTTTCCAAGTGGAGAGTGTAGTTAAAACAATGTGATTTGTATTGAGTAATTTCCAAGAACTAAAGTAATGAATCAAATTTTCAAATTTTCAAATTTCATCTTCATATGAAAATATTCAATAATATTATCATAATTTTAGCTTGAATACTTGAAAGAAATTAATAAGAGAGTGAGAGAGAGAGAGAGAAAGGGAGGGAGAGAGAGAGAGAGAGAGAGAAAGGGAGGGAGGGAGAGAGAGAGAGAGTTTGATTAATATTGATATCAAAATATTGATTAATATTTAGTGGCTGAGTGGTCAAATAGGTAGAGCACTTTATCACTAAGCTAATGGTTCTGGGTTCAATTCCTGGTTGCACCAAAATGTTTGTGTGGTTTTTCATTTTCCATTATGTCTCAGCTTGTGAAAATGAGAACCTAGAGTCGATCCTACATTAATAAAATGTGCAGTTAAAATGTATATGCTACTAGCCAAGTAAAGCATGCATATATTTACAGGTAGGTTTAGTAAAGTCTACCCTGTCTCTCATAAACCATGTTAGTGCTATACAAATGAGTCATTATTATATTGATTCATATTATCTATGTCAGTGAAATGAATTAATAAAGTTTATCTGTTTACTGGTAAATCATCAGGCTGCTTATTATCTACAACACTTTAATAACTTACAATTTATATATTCTAATAATTAAAAGAAATTAATTTGTGATTTCATTGTTATTATAGTACGGGTTATTTTATCAGAAGGACCTCTGTAATGAATGCAGAGATCTTAACTTTAATATATAATTTAGTTCTGATGTTAAGTTAATTAGAGCTTAGCTAGTGAGAACAATTCACAGTGGTAAATATTACAACAGTTCACTCTAAATCTCATACACACTAGTTTATTAAAACAAACACGCTAGTTTCGACGACGATGTCATCTTCATCAGTTCTTGGCTATCATGTGTCTCTAAATCTCACATTTAGAGTGAACTGTTATAATATTTTGTTGTAGTTCTGATTTCTTTCTTTTATTGACTACATGTTTTCATTGATATTAGTTTTTTTTTAATATTACTTACCTGTATTATTATTGTATTATAAGGGAAAAAATCAAATAAGTTTGTTAATTATTATCCATTATATCTTATAATTATAAAAAAATTATATTTATAAATTTTGCAGAATTATAAAATGAGAAACCGAAGAATATTTTCCATACTTTGGTTGTTACCACTGTATCTAGTACAGTCCAGTTTAGGAAATGGAAGTGATAGTCTGCGAAGTGCGCTAGAAGCAGTTACACGCAGACAAAGAGATTTGTCTGATCCTTCTTCCATGTATTATTTAGATCCTCAAGGACACATTGAACATCTTGGAAGAGAAATAGCAGTTTATGTACCACTGCGTGACATTGAAGGTTAGTCAATGCAATTAGTTGTGATATTATATTACAATCACTTTGGGAAAAATCACTAGGCTTAAATGTGTTTGACCATCATTTAAGTGCATGCGCTGGTCAGCCCCCTTTAAAACAGTTGATTGCAAAGCTTTCCGCTGGCAGACTGCTGCTACGTATGTTTTCAAAATATTAGCTATCATTTTGTATACTGGAAAGTAATTCAACTTTTAAATTATAGTTTTATTTTGTTTGTACTAAAATGTTTAAGAGTTTAATAAAATTGTATGCAATATTATTTTTATACTGTGAGTGTAGTTCTCTTCTAGCAAAATTAATGTGTAATAGGGAGTTAATAATAAAAAAACCTTTTGTTCATAGTCAAGCATTGAAAATTATTAACAACCAATCTAAATATTTAAACATTAAGAACTCAAGTTTATCCAAGAATAGTTTGATGTTAGAGGTGGAGGAAGCATGTGGGATAGCCCACAGTTCTGTACATTATGTCGTGAAGAAAGCTGCCTAGTAAAAGAAAGCTGTTTGTAACATAAAAAAAGCCAAAAATGGGCTTGAACAACTTTAATATCTGTGTTTCACAATGGACCATAAATAATTTTTTTTAGATAGATAGAGAGAGAGAGAGAGGGAAAGAGAGAGAGAGAGACGTCAACTTTGAATGGAAAGGGTCCTTCCAAGCCAAACAAACTTTTCTGGTAGAGTAACAAGTTTCAGGAAAATAGTTTTAAATCTAGGAGTAAAGTGGAGAAACCCCCCCCACAAATTTTTTTGATTGAAAAATCAAATATGAGACTAGCCAGGCTAAAAAAATTAAGTTATGACACTCGGGGGAGTGTCGATAGAAGTGAAAACTTTTATAGCCTAGTCTAAGGAAATTTTAGATTGAGAAAAACATTTAATTTTGTGTAATGAAAAATTACCTATACAATTGTTATGAGCAAACCTAAGAATTTTTTAATGTATAAATTTGGATTAATAGTACAGGGGTTATCATTAATGTTAAATTGAATTATTTGCATTGAAATTTATGAAAATTTAAATCAATTAATATATATTTATTAACTGATAAAAACTATTTAATAATAACCAAATTCCTCATCAATGTTCAATAAATAATATAACATAACCTACTTCGTAAATAGATGTTTTACAAATTAATATATGTAATAAAATCAGCTGATATCTTATGTTACCATTTAATTAACTTTGAGGTGACTCACAGTGAAACCTGATGGAATTTATACTAGTGCAAAACTGTATGTTTATGCCCATCTAATAAACCAATAAATTTTGTTAGGTGTCACTAACAAGGACCAGCGAGTTACTGTTATTGGAGATGAAATGAGTTTAATTTCAGGTAGTCTTTTGTTGTTCAAGTCTAGAACGAAGAAAAAATAATTATCATGATGACATGAATGAAACCAATTATGGTATGAGGTTGGAAGAAAAAGTTAAACCAAATTAGCCAAAAAATATCTTAGTTGAAATTGACAATGCTTTAACCCATCGTGAGTACCCAGCTCCAATTTTATCATCTTGTAAGGCTGATATGACGATATGATCAAAATATCACATTCTTTGAATGAAATAAAACCGGAGTTGTAGCACATAATTAATTAAGTAGCACAAACCAAGATATGTTACTTACAAGACTGACCAAATCTTTGCAGCTGACGGTCATGCCTCACAAAATCTAATACTGGTATAACTTGAAAATGACTGATAATGTTTGGGCAACCAACAAATCTCATATTAAATTAATGGTAGATTCTGTAAAAGAAACTGGAAATGGAGAAGTTCAACTACGTAACTGAAGAAAATTGGAAAATACAATGTGCTAATGTTGTTAAGGTAGAAGATGAATATATAAAAGCCGAAGATATGCTAGACAATATGACTGAACACCTTATAAACCTAGGGGAAGACAGCAGTAGTGAAAAGACGATGACAGAGAATGTGCCAGTAATAAGGGTAAAGGTGTTGTCGATGAAGTTGTCTTTAGTGATGATGATGGAGCCATTAGGGGATTTGAAGAGTTGAGAACAGATAGAGAACTATAAGTAATTATTGCCTAACTGAATAAAAACTTTTAAACTTTTGGAAAATAAAAATATCAAGTAGAGTAATGCTGAAAAAACTATAAGGTTAAAAATTGATAAAGAAATGGTTAAAACGCAAACTGAAAAACTATCATTAAACTTTTTTTGTTCAAAATGACAAAACTATTAACTTTACTAAAATACTGAACAGTTAAAATTATGAAGAATGTCTAAACTTCCAAAAATCTGAAAAATGACTATTGAGGAACATCTAATCCATTGTCAAATCTATGTACCGAAGTTCAAAACGTACAAAGAGAGAATTTAACAAATGACTTTATTGAGCTATATGATGAATACATTAACTTGAGTATGAGCGTATTGTAGAAAACTAAGAACATTTTATGTATCAATTGTATGCAATTACATAAAAGACCAAAAGTTATCTTTTTTGTCTCCTACTTTACCAATTTAAAAAATTTCAAATATTGTGTACCATCTAAAATGCAAATATATAAGTTTGACTTGTATTTTTGTATAAGGTTCACAATTTTGGGGGTTTTAAATTTTTATCTCATAAATAAAAAATACAATAATAATTAGTTATGACATTCATCATATTTGTAACATTTTTTTAAAGAACAGTTTGAATTCTTATAAATGTGTGTATATTAGTATAAAATAGGATAAAATTCATCCTTTTATAACATAATTATAAAAAAGATGCAACGGTTTTTTTTATTATTATTGATTTTATTGAATGATATTTAATTTCTATTTAAACAAAAAAAACTACTCAGGAACAATTCATAATTCTTTATTATAATAATTTTTATTTCAACATTTAAACAATACACAGAACAAAAATAAACTTAACAAATTTTAACACAATATACTAAACTCACTTTCTTTGATTTTTAGTTACAAGTTTTCATATACCCTAGGCTAATTTTAAGATCTCTTACTATCTCGGGGTTTATAGGCATGGGCTATATTTTTTAATTCTTTTGTTAATTAAATAAATTTTGAAAAACAATATTAAATTTTGAAATTAGTTTTAATAAATATTTTCCTGATGGAAAAACTTTAATTTGGAATAAGCAAAAAGGTGAAACTATTTGAACTGGATTATGTTCTTATTACTAACTATTAATTAATCACAAGATATTCTAATGTACAATTTTAAACTTCCTGATAATCTTAAAAGTCCACTAAAGTTTATTTTTATAGCGCTAATATACTTAACTTATCAAATATCGAAATTCTGCAGGTCGCTTACGTAAGATTCCGTTCTCTTCAAATTTCACTTTTTAACACACTTATATTTTTTTTGTTACGTCAAATTATATTTACACTGTATTAACTCTTTCAATTCATTTATCCCTGTTTAATCTTGCCAAGTTTCTTCACAAAACGGTATAATTTTGACGAATTCCTTCCAATGGAAAATTTTGACTGGTCATGGCAGGTCCGATCTCGTAGCGTCCCCCACGCTATCTAAAACTAACGCGTCTTTAGATTTTTAACAATGTTTAAAATATGGCGGCTTCTCCTTCTTCTAAAACACATGTTGCTATAATTTAGTTCGATTCCTTCCCACTAGAGTCGACTGTCTCTGACCTACTTTCTTCTGTTTCTACAGCTGATGCAATAACGCGATTGTTTTCACCAGTTTTAATTTTGTTAACATACTGTTTAAATTTTCCGATCCTTAACAAACCTTCCAGTGTTTATTTAATTATTATTATTTGTGTGTGAAGTGTCTTTGCGTTTTACTTTTGTAATAATTCCGAAATGTGTGTTTTGAGCTGAATTCTTACAAACATAACCTTTCTAATCTCATTGTTTACAATCGTATTTCACTTTCTACTTCAAGTAATTACTTATGCCCTATGTTACTAATATTTACAATTTTGTTTAAATATAATTATTATTATTAGATTATCTTGTTTTTAATTTATTTGTTAGGGGTTTTGATATAACAAATTTCCTCATGGATTTCACAGTTCAAATACCTTGTTTACATTTCTAGGCTTTTACCTAAATTTAGTTTCAGTTTAATTTAACCAATCTTTTAATGAATTTCTTTTTAAATTTTATGTGAGTTATTTCTAATTTATTTTTCCAATTCTTAAAGAACATTGTATAGCCCATTCTATAAATGTTACAATGTAGCCCTAATTTAATTTAAATAAAAAAATATTCCTACTATCTACATTACACATTCTTTACATTTTACAAGCTTGATTAAATATACATATTTTTTTAAAATTAAATTTAAATTAACAATTATTTCCTAATTGTACATTTTATTTAATAACTAATTGAACACATTTTTTATTGAGTAAGTACCTCAACACTTTGGCTAACTTATCGTCCATTGTCTTTACTACTTTTATAACTGTCCATTTAAAAGTCATTTATACATTCATCTGTCCACTTTCGCCCATTTATACTTAATTACTATGACACAATTTTATCTTAACTCTTTAACAATTAACTACTGAGCTGAAACTTCAAGCGACTTGTCTTACATGGTTTATACTAGTTTAAAACTCGCATAATACTATTTCATTAATTTTATATGTTGTTATTTATTATTCTATTTACTATCCCTTTTTTCGCGTCCTCCCAACTATTCATCATAAGTTTTTTCAATTGAAAATAATTTTTCTTAACCTTGCCTCAACCTCACTTCAGTTATAAATCTATCAACTCTATCTGAACACAACTATATTAAATTTAACCCCAAATCATATTATTCTTATTTTTTATTTTTTTTTAAACTCTATTATATTTATATACTTTGTTACATAAATATGACGGTAATTCACCTTACCTTCACTTATTCACGTAGACATTTATTTTATTTTAACATATTATCGACGACATCAACACCTTAACACCCTTATTCACGTATACATTTATTTTATATTACTTTATTATTTTATAGTTATATTTATCGACGTTATTTATCTATTTTATTTTATTAAAAATTCCCCTTTTTCCAAATTATATTTCCCCTTTTTTATATTGTTATGCTCATCCAGAATATACATATTTTTATCTTTGCAGTGCGTCCCACTTGTACTCATTCTGATTTTATCTCTGCTATCTATTTTTAATTAGGTTATTTAATATATTTTAATTTACTGCCCTTAGTCACTACTCTGTTGTTTTGTCAAATCCTTATATTTTTATTTTTGTCTATTTTGAGTTTATCTCACTTCTATCTTTCCTCCAGTTCAATTATTTTCTTATATCATCTCAGTTTATTTGTGTGAAGTTTAACATCTAATATTTTTAAAGTTTGCAATCTTATATTCTCTATTTGATCATATCTATAGCTCCTTCGATTACACTGTCCCTATATCAACGAATATAAATTTTGTTTTAATACTTATTTATCAACGCAGATTCTCCCTTACAATACGACGAAGTTTAAATACACAATTACCATATTTTTATTACAACGATGCTTTAATATTTATTATCATAGATTCATATTTCTTTTATAATATATAATATATACGACGAAGTTCCATTATTTATCAACGCAGATTCTCCCTTACAATACGACGAAGTTTAAATACACAATTACCATATTTTTATTACGACGATGCTTCAATATTTATTATCATAGATTCATATTTATCTTTATTCATTATTCGACGAAGTTACTAATAAATTATCGTAGATATAGTTACCATTTTTAAAAACTTATCTCCTGCTAACGTTTTCTTATACACATAGTCACCTAGAGTTTATTCATATTGCTTCCTTTACCTATATTTAATATCTCCCTTCCTATTTTATTTTTATTTTCCAATATCCAGTTCACCTAGATGCATGTCATATTATTGCCTGTGTCTATTAATGAATGTACACTTGTTTCCTCTATTTAATTTCTATTCCTGGGTTTCTTATTGTCTTAGTTTTCCGACTGACTGTGGGCACCATGCTCTTTCCTTGTCCCCACGCCTGTCCTTGCCGTAACACCGTTTACATCTCCATTGTATCTCTCATCTGCTTCATAAGTTCTATTTTCTCTGTTATTCTCATATTTAATTTCCATCTCCCATTTTCCAAACTAGAGTTGTGCCTCCACATTCATTAACATATCCGTACCTCTGATAAATTTTCTCAATAAGCCTTGTACCACTAAGCATTGAGACGGATATTTAACTCCTCCTATTTCTCCTATTACCATTAACATTATATTAATCTTTTCAGTCTTCTTATTAGTTGCGGTTTGAATTGTTAAATTTTAATTGGCCATATTTCTATTTTTCCTATTTTATTTCTATCTCCTAACCTTACCTGCTCTCCTAATATTTTCTCCCTTACATCTTCAACTTTCCTAAAACGCTCATCTGTTATCTTTCTTTCTCCTATCACCTTTAATTTCAACTCTCCTAACTCTTCTGTGTTTTTCTTTGTTATATTTTCTACCTTCTCTATCTCTTTTTTATTAATTTCTACCTCATCAGCTATTATTTCTTTTGTTTTCTCTAAATTTGTCTTAATCTTCTCCTCTAATTCTCTATCTTTCTCCTCTAAGTCTCTTCTCACATCCTCTATTACAGTATTATTCTCTGTCCTCCACTGTTTCCTCATATCCTCTATCATTTTCCTATTGTCCTCCCTAATTTCATCTTTTATTACTTTTAGATCCTCCTTCATCTCTCTTATTTCGTCTCTATTTTCCTCTAATTTTTTGTTTAAATCCCTTATTTCCTCCTTTATCTCTCCTTTTACTTCGTTTATATTATCATTTAATTCTTTTTTTATTTCCCTTATATCCTCCTTCATATCCTTCATTTCCTCTCTCCCTTTATTTATGTTTACACTCATTTCCATTAAAGTCCTCATCATATCCCTTAAATCTACATTCTCATTATTTCCCCGTTCCTGTTGGGTTTGCATAGGTAGTCCCCTATCTTCCTCTACCTCAATGTTTCCTGTTGGCATATCTGTGCCTTCCATTTCTATTTCTTTCTTTCCAAACTTGTCCCTTTTTCCTGTTCCCCTACAACTACCAGCTCGCCTATAATATTTTCCTCCCTGTTTTCGATCCCCTCCTGAAAACTAACAAATCTCCCCTGAGCAGCCCCTTCTGTTTCTATCGCCCTTTTCCGCCTACTCTTTTCCAATTGTTCCCCTTTTTCTGTTTTTTTAACTTTTTCTCCCCGCAAATTGTACGATTCCCTTTCATCAGACATATTTTTTCTTTTTTTTAGCTATTAGTAAAATTATTTTACAAAATTAAACAATTTATATATATATTATAAACTACTAAACCTAACCTTGACCCTATTCAACTCAGTGTTTAATTTTACACAATTTTTTCTAAATCTATTTCCAGTTCAAATGTTTTTCATATAAAAAGTTCTAAATTAATTTTGTTTCAAAATCTCTCTAAATAAATTTTATCTCTTATTTTATCGAGCTCCCACGTTGTCGCGCCAATTAAAATATTTTTATGAAAAAAGACGCAACGGGGTTTATTATTGAATGAAAATATTTAATTTCTAGTTAAAAACAAACTCATGAATAATTTAATTTCTTTATTATATTAATTTTTTTTTAACAGTTAAACAATACACACAAAACAAAAATAAACTTAACAAATTTTAACACAATATACTACTCACTTTCTTTGATTTTTAGTTACAAATTTTCATACCCTAGGCTATTTTTAAGATCTCTTAATATCTCGGGGCTTATAGGCATGGGCTATATTTTTTTAATTCTTTTGTTAATTAAATAAATTTTGAAAAACAATATTAAATTTTGAAATTAGTTTTAATAAATATTTTCCTGATGGAAAAACTTTAATTTGGAATAAGCAAAAAGGTGAAACTATTTGAACTGGATTATGTTCTTATTACTAACTATTAATTAACCACAAGATATTCTAATGTACAATTTTAAACTTCCTGATAATCTTAAAAGTCCACTAAAGTTTATTTTTATAGCGCTAATATACTTAACTTATCAAATATCGAAATTCTGAAGGTCGCTTACGTAAGATTCCGTTCTCTTCAAATTTCACTTTTTAACACACTTATATTTTTTTTGTTACGTCAAATTATATTTACACTGTATTAACTCTTTCAATTCACTTGTCCCTGTTTAATCTTGCCAAGTTTCTTCACAAAACGGTATAATTTTGACGAATTCCTTCCAATGTAAAATTTTGACTGGTCATGGCAGGTCCGATCTCGTAGCGTCCCCCACGCTATCTAAAACTCACGCGTCCTTCGTCTTTCTTTTAATATTTTACAAATATGGCGGCCTCCTTCTTCAAAAAGAAATCATATGGCTTTAATTTAACGAAGTTCCGTTTCTTCCCACTAGAGTCGACTGCCCACTTGACCTACTTCCATTTGTTTTTTTTACAGCTGATGCGTCCACAACGAGATTGTTTACAATGGCATTTTAATTTGGTTAAACTTACTGTTTCAATTTTCCGATCCTTAATCAACCTTCCAGTGTTTATTTAATTACTATTATTAGTGTGTGAAGTGTCTTTGCGTTTTACTTTTGTAATAATTCCGAAATGTGTGTGTTTTGAGCTGAATTCATACAAACATAACCTTTCTAATCTCATTGTTTACAATCGTATTTCACTTTCTCCTTCAAGTAATTACTTATGCCCTATGTTACTAATATTTACAATTTTGTTTAAATATAATTATTATTATTAGATTATCTTGTTTTTAATTTATTTGTTAGGGGTTTTGATATAACAAATTTCCTAATGGATTTTACAGTTCAAATACCTTGTTTACAATTCTAGGCTTTTACCTAAATTTAGTTTCAATTTAATCTAATCAATCTTTTAATGAATTTCTTTTTTAAATTTTGTGTGAGTTATTTCTAATCTATTCTTCCAATTCTTAAATAATATTATATAGCCCATTCTATAAATGTTACAATATATGTATATATAAATATAAATATAAAATATGTTTTCTTGTTTAATAATTTAAAACAACATAGGTTATTCAAATACAAGAATATTTATTAATTTATATTCAAAGCTTTTCGCTGGTAAACAGTACCAACACCATCAGGAATGAAAATTACAATAATGTCAATAATAATAATTATTGTAATTTTCATTCCTGATGATGTTGGTACTGTTTACCAACGAAAATCTTTAAATATAAATTAATAAATATTCTTGTATTTGATTAACCTATGTTGTTTTAATATATATATATATATATATATATATATATATATATTTATTTATACAATATACACAATATAAATTCCATTGTAAGTTTAAAAGAAAATTTATTCCTTATATAATAAGCTACACAATATTTTAATTTGTTTCATGTGCATTAATGGAAATTAACATGACATTCTAAATATTTTTTAGGAGAAGGACAACCTGAAGATATCGGATATGGATACCAAAAATCTATTACACCAAACACTGCAGGTATTTTTGAATCTATTGCTTTGCCAAAATCTGAACTTGGCATACATGATATGTCTGAAATGAATCATCCTCAAGGAATACCCCGAGGATTAGATAAGCTTATTTTAGATTACATGGTAGAAAACAGTGAACCACAAGAAAATGAAAATACTGACAACTATTTTAGAGATAGGCATCCAGATTCTAAGAGATCAGTTTTTCGTGAAAGGGGAGATGGACACTTGCCAGATGCATTGCAACAACTTTATTTAGAGGACAATGAAAATTTTCGATCTTATGAAGATCAAGATCAACCACGAAACATGATTTCTCCATTTAGGGAAAGATTCAAAGGAAAGAGTAAACCCCATCTACCCAACAATGTACAACCTCTAATACGAAACTTTGGTGGCTTAGACAGAGATACAGAAAGTCAACATGATAGCGATGACGAATCTGATGAATATATGAATGTTCTTAACTCAGTTTGGGAAAAGTATAAGAACTCAAATTTGGAGAATTTTGACCCAGAAGACATTTCAGAAAGTGATATCTCAGATTTGATTGAATATATGGATACAAAAACTGAAAAGAAGAGGCAGTATGGAGATAGTTATCAGTCTGGTTATGATTTTTTTAACTCACCATTTCAGTGGGCTAAGCGGAGTAGACAAAAGTCAGCTGATCTTCAAAGACGTCTGAATAATAACATGCATGAATATTTACGAGATGAAGAAGTGTTGAATAATGATCTAAACAAAGATTCTGGTAGCCTTCTAATAGACAGACCAAACTCACAGAGGAGTGATAAAAGAATGTATAGAAAACGATTATGGCAAGGAAGTGCTTTTGATGAACGATATCCATACAAAAACATTGCCAAGAGGTATCCTGTAGCCAAACGATCTCCTAGCCCCTCAGTGCTTTATCACAAGTCTGCTTTGTCAAAAATATCACAAAGAAAGAAAAAAAGTACAAACAGTAGAAATTCTCTAGATGAAACAGATCCTAAAGTAGTCGAAGAATTAAGTGACATTTTTTCAGCATCAAATGTTCATAATAATAATAATAATAATAATAATAATAATAATAAACATTATTCAACCAAAGAAGAACATTTTACAAATATAAATAATAATTTAAATATGTCTAGTGGTCAAAAAAATGAATCTGAAAATAAAGAAATTAATAACAATAATACAAATAAAGCAGATAGTGATGTGAATAATGGCCACAAGCAAGTAAAGAGAACTGGACAAAAAGAGGAATCTGTTATAAATTCATTACATAAACCTTTGGAAATATCTAAAAAGTCTGTTGATTGGTCAGATTATTTTGGCATTGATCGACGACGTAAAAAATCGTCCAACAAAAATTTTAATGATGAATGGTTGTTAAATCAATATCTTAAAGCTTATAGTTTACCTTCTCAGACTTTAGAAGATTCTAGCAATGCATTTAGGGATGTTTATAGCACTATTAATAGAAATGATTATGAACCACAAAAAAAAGGCCAGGATGATATGGATGCAAAGCTAAGAGCAATGGAAGATTTAATAGTTGATCAAGCCTTAAAATACACAGGAGCACATGAGGGGATGACCGATTCAAATGAAGTTCAAGAAGTAAAAGACAAGGTCATATCACAGCTTGCAGCAGCTTATAGTTTAGAGAAAATGCGAAGAGCCCTTGGTGAATTTAAATCTAGTATTGCTGCTCAGAAAGTATCTGCTCCAAGATTACAAACAAAACCTTCTGTTAATGGTAAGTTGGATTAGCAAATTATTACCTACTGTACTTGAAGGGCCTAGACATTTCATCTCCTATAGGCCTAATAATTACCAATTATAGGCAAAAATGTATAAAATAATAAATTGTGATGCTGGGGAAATATGCAAATACCATCTAGCTCAGGGAAATAATGTTAAAATTGGCGTAATTTAAGCCTATATTATATTTATGTTTTAATTGCATTTTTTTTAAAAACATCTTTCTCCCTTGAAAGAAATAGCATCACTTTATAATAGGCTAAATTAATCTCTTTTTTTATTGAAAAAAAAACAATAAAGTTGATTATTAATTCAAATTAGGTTATATGCTAAAGTAAACTGATAGAAGCAAGTAAATAATTTAGTCAGTTAAACATTTCTATTGGTATAAATAAATGTTTAAAAAGAATGTACACTGTCTGTTCAAAAAGTATTGAGAATTTTGTGTTTTTTCAAAAATTATTTATTTATTCATGAATATCTATTTTGTCCCTGTCAAAGTAATCCTCATTAGATAATATACACTTGTATCAATGTTTTTCTCCAAAAAATCAAAAAAATCATTTTTTGTGACCTGGTTCAGCTCCTTCAATGCAGTCTTTAGCTCGTCAATTGTAGCGTAGCGTCGTCCTTTCATGGGGCTCTTCAGTTTTGGGAACAAGAAAAAATCACATGAAGCCAGATCTTGGGAATATGGTGGCTGGAGCATCATAAGTGTGTTGCTTTGGTCCAAAAATTTGCGCACAAGTAACGATGTGTGAGCAGGGGCGTTGTCATGATGCAACAACCAATTTTTGTTCTTCCACAAATCCCAGATTTTCTGGTGGATTGCTTCGAGCAAATTGTGCATATCTTGCAGATAATATTCCTTATTTATCGTTCTACCCTGTGGCCAGAACTCATGATGCCTCTGCAATCGAAGAAAACTGCAAGCTACACTTTCACATTCTACCGAACTTAGCGTCCATTTTCCGGTCTTGGCTCGTGCTGCAGCTTCCATTGGGAAGATTGAGTTTAGTTTTCACATCATAACCATAAACCCATGATTCGTCACCAATTATAACCCTCTGCAGCAAATTTGGCTCGTCTCGGACAGAGTCCAACACGTCATTAGTAATGTTAGCGTGCTGTTGTTTTTTGTCAAAATTGAGCAATTTTAGTACGAATTGCGCGGAGACCTGTGGCATGCCCAAATCATTGGTAAAAATCAAATCCCACGAGTCAATCGATATGTTTAGGTCCTCAGCAATTTCTCTAACAGTGATTCGACGATTGGCTATTACTATTTTCTTTACTTCATCAATGTTTTTGTCTGTTGCTGACGTGATCGGGCGTCCGATCAGGCGTCCGAGCATGCCGCTCTTCGTCGTTTACCATCATCTCGGCCCAATAAGACCATTTTGTACCACCGATAAACGTTGCTTCGGCCCAAGGTAGCTTCTCCATATTCTGCAGTTAACATTCGGAATGCGTCCGTGCAATTTAATTTCGTTTTTCCCACAAAATTTGATACAGATTCTGTAATTCATATTTTTGGAAAAATTGAAGACAAACCAAATCACTTTCAAGCAAAACAGCTGTCAAAATTAACTAAACATTTAAAATGGCTGAACTTTTCGGCATAAATGAGAGATATAAGTGCCAATATAACACCACAAAAAAAATCGAAAATCAAATATACGTAGCCCAGAGAAATTAAAAATTCGCGATACTTTTTGAACAGACCTCGTACATCTAGTGCTAAATCTTCTATCAGACCATAGGCTATTTTCTATAGACTATTTCATTTCCACAGTCTATTTAAATTGGAATATATTTTAAAAAGGGTTTATGTAATTCTCTTTACTAACAGACATTAAACTCCATGTTCTGTTCTTAGCACCAAATTTATTGACTATCCCATTAAAAAACATTTTTTTTCCATTTTACTTTTGTCAATAGTTTACATTTTATGCATATGAGGCCTATGCGAGAGATCCTCTTTTGAGCAGTTGTATTTATGTAGTAAGTTCTTCCTTGGTTGGTCAGGTAGTATTCCTATTTTTTTCCAAAGAATAAACTATCCAACAAAAAACAGCATAATATTTTAAATCATTATATACATATAAAAAACAGCATGTAACTTCTTTTTATGTGACCCAATTTGAAAATACCAAATAACCTTTCACCTCTTTGCACTTTTTTTCCAGGCCTGAACTAAGGCTAACAAGTTTCATTATTTCCTTTTTTTTTCAAAAAGTCTAGAAGAAATGGGAATGTTTACCCTATAATACTTTTAATATTACATTCCACAATAGTGAACAAACAAAACACATGCATACTAGTTTTTTTTTAATATCTGCAGTAATTATTGATTACAATTTTTACACATATAATATAATGTAGGCCTAATCATTTACAAGTTTACACTATTGTAAGAGATAACAATATAACGATAAGGGATATTTCTTTTCGTCTACTTTCCGTTTTTGCCTTCAGCAGTCATTTGTGTTCACTTGCATGTTTTAGGCAGTATGTCAACAGAATTAGCTTCAGAATTAGGCTACTTGTTTATTCAGTTTCCTCTCTAGCTTTTTTCAGTTCCTTACCCTATATTATCTGTGAGCAGAGTCTGTTAACTCAAGCTATAAGCGTTCAACTTCAGAAAAGAATCTCAATCAATGCTTGAAGTGTTTGGAATGTAGGTTACATATTCATTTTTATAACCATCGACACCTATTAATAGCAATTATAGGTATAAACTATATATTTTAATTAATTTTAGCACTGCTTCGTTAATCTATTAAAGCACTGCTTGAATCATACCTCTCCCACTGCTAACAAATTGCATGAAACAACTACATTTCTTGATAATTTGTTTACTTGTAAACTTTTTAATCATGTTCTGCTTACACCCCAATGAATCTTTTCGAGGGCCATAAAAACCAATTTATTGTAGCTATTTACTGTAGTATAAAGTTCTTAAAAACTGATAAAACATCTACACGCTAAGAATAATGACAACTTTTTGTTACTGTTATGTTTAGCCAAACCAAATGTTAACACATCTGTAAACATAACACATCTATATATATATATATATACACACACAACAGAACTTGAATAATTCTAACGTGTTTAATTCGAAATTGTCGATATTTCGAAGTTTAGTCCATTGAACTTTTTATAATATAATGCAAAAAATATGAATAATTCGAGGTTCAACGTCTTTAATTCAAAGTTATTAGTTTATATATTGGCTGGAATTTCAGGTGCACTAGTGATCCTAGAATTCTCTCAGTTCAGATTGAAATCACGGGATTTGGTGCTTAGGCAGTATCGGGAGAATCAGTTATATATCGCTCTGTTCAGTCATCAGTTTGTTGCTACTGGTAAAGCCGGGTTTTCCTAGCGATGCATTTTTTGCGTAGCAGGAGCCGGTTTTCACCCAATGACGTTGACATGTCATTGGGTGACGTTCCTGCGAAATGTGTTATGCGGCCGAAAAATGTTTTCCTACAGAAGCGTGTCGATCTATTCAGTTGGGATACAGAAAATGCATAGAGTGTTGAAATGGCTCAAAATCTTAAAAAAGATAAAAGCAATGCTTATTCTTAAACATATTATTGATGACGACGAAGAAGAGGGTTATATTTTTCGGAAATATACAAAAGAAAAGATCTTAGTGATATGTATGAAAACATGGATGACGGTAACGAGGGGTTTTTAAAATTTTATTCAATAGGCATCTCACTGACAAAATTGAGAAATTTAAAAGATGTTAGATTGACGCATGAATAGTTCGCGTTCCCTACATTTTGAACCTTGTAGAAAAGGACTTGAGACCTTCCTGGTGCAACCGACAACTTTTAAAGTATTCCTTGTCTTCTTTTTTTCCTTTCAAATATTTATCCAGAGCAATATTTTTTCGCGTTATTTTTGATTTTGGGGGCTATGATAATATACCGTCAGAGACTTGACTCTCCGGGAATGGAGCCGTTTGTTCACTAAGTGTTTGGAGAGATGAAACATGGCAAAATGATTGCTCAGACATTTACTTGTTTTGAGCATGTAAATCTTGATATTTCCTTCTAAATCAGCAAAGTCAGTTTCTAAAGTCATAGCTGATGGTTTATTGTTGGATCTAGCCAGAACATTATAAAAATTCTCCCTTTCATCTCCCACTACTTCTAAAAATTTCTACCGTTCCCAGTAAATAGCTCTTTTTTTTAAGCGGTACATCCTGATAGAACTTCTCCTTTTTTCTCTCTCGTAGTGATCTCTCGGACTTTTCTACTGTTTCTTGCACTCACCTCATGCAACAGTCAAAAACAACTCCTGTAATAAAGGCAAAGTCTTATAGAAATACCAAACAAAACTTTGCGGAAGAACAGTTTAAGCAAAAAACACGTCTATAGGTAACCTTAGCTTAAAAAAGTTTATTTTCTGATTTGTCATGCACGTCTGTGCTTTATAAGGGATATTTATACGCTCTTGATACTTACAGCACCTATAATTAAAGACAGATATATATATATATATGGCCCATCTTATGTCAGACGTCTAAACATAATACATAACTTCAGCAGTTTTTTTTGTTAACTGGAGTGAGAATCTCAGTATAGATTCTACTCGGTGTCGGTCAGTAGTGTAAATATTTTTATAATTAGTGTATTCTTATTTACATGCAAAATGAACCACAATAGTGGAACTCCTGTAAGAAAAATTACACCCGTATACAAATTTTAATATTCAATGCTTTATAAGTGAGAATATTTTTGTAGTTAAATACAACTAAATTGACATGAGAAATTAATTCATACCCGCTAATGACCGTATTGCACATATAATTAGATCCCCAATTGGGTAAATACTAATAATTATAAGTTTTATAAATCCGCTATGGGTAGTTTATTGCTTATTCAAATTATAGTGTTTAACTTAGATCAGTGACACGATACCTGAAAACGGCCAGAACAGTCATCGTAGACAAAAAAAAAGGCTGGACTATTTTGACTGAAAAGGTATTCTTCACCTTTTATAATACGAATTTTTGGTTAACTCGAATGTTTTCATTGGTACCTTCAGCTTTGAATTATCCAAGTTATGGTGTAGACTATATGTTATGTTAAACCATATATATATATATATATATATATATATATATATATATATATATATATATATATATATATATATATATATATTCTTGATATTTTACGTTATCCATTGTTTTTCCTTTGCACTGACTTTATGAAGTTGATATATTACTATTGTAAATACTTTTATCCACCACTAAGTGCAATAATTTTACCTTGTGTGATGAGGCACCTTTCGGTCACTTGACCATTGTTGAATCACTGATATTTTTCTGGTGAGATGTTCGGTCCGTGATGTTGGTATTTGTTGACGTTACACGCATTTTCTCTTGATCTGTGTGTATGATGTTTTTATATAGTATGTCTTCTGTATATGTGGTCTGTAAGTTCATTAAATTGTTGAAGAACATTACAGAGCATTCAAAAATAAAAATACAAAGGTATCAAATGTTGCAGCACACCTAATATCACATAAACATGAAATAACAAACTACGAAAATAACCTAACCATACTTGAAATAAATAATAATAACCCAATAGAATTAAACTCACTAGATAAATACTACATTTATAAAAACGCACACAACAATTTATTGAACCTACAGACCACATATTCAGAAGACATACTATATAAAAACATCATACACGCAGATCAAGAAAAAATGTGTAACATCAACAAATACCAACATCACGGACCGAACATCTACACCAGAAAAATAATCAGTGATTCGACAATGGTCAAGTGACCGAAAGGTGCCTCATCACAACAAGGTAAAATTATTGCACTTGGTGGTGGATAAAAGTATTTACAATAGTAGTATATCAACTTCATATATACATATATATATATATATAGGCCTATATATATATATATATATATATATATATATATATATATATATATATATATATATATATAAGAGAAGATGAGTGTATTGAAATGCTTCAGTTGTAATATCATAAAATAGCAAAAGAGCCTTTAAACAAATACTGTAATTAAATTTAGAAATAGAAAATGTTGAAAGTATTTTTTTAAATTAATAAAAAAAATTAATTTTGATTTGCTGACAGTATTTAAACTTATGTATTTTCAGTAAATCTTGCAAGATGAAATTTTATAGAAAGTACTTGTATAGCTAAATATTATTAGAACATTTTTAAAACAATAAGTTCATGCAAGTCATTAGCTTACAAAGTTTTCTGCTAAACCAGTTTAAGATTTAGTTTAAGAGAGATAATTCTTAATTGTTTAGTTACACCAACTCCACCTGAAAAACGAGTTGCAGTAAAAAAAGAAAATGCAGACAATGAACCAAAAAATGAAAAAATGAAGAGCAAAGATGACATGGATAATGATGTAAAACTTACTAATCTACTTGATCCATCCAAAGGCTATCCTCAATGGAGTTCTGAATTATTTGGACCAGGTAAATATAAACCATTTATATTTGTCTCAGGGAATTGTCCATGGTACAATTTTGAAATAGGATTAATTCTGTTTCTATAATTCATACAAGAGTGAATAATAAAAAAAGTAATAAATTAAAACTTTTGTTTTATATTTAAAAAAAATACATCGAAAATATTATTTTGTGATTAAGAAATCAATTAATTATTATTATATATAGTTTATTTTTTTCAAACAAAAATGTATAGTAATTACTGCGTAAGTAAGTTTTTTTTTTTTTTTTTTTTTTTTTTTTTTTTTTTTTTTTTTTTTTTAACTTGGGAGCGGGTTTGAATTGCCCGAAGCACTGCTACCTTAAGGTATATTGTACTTACCTCCCTGATCTAGTCAAATAACCCCTTCCCTCTTACCAGGTTTAGGAGTTTCCTGACTAGAGTTTTACCGTCAGCATCCACCAAAGCCGTTCCATCACCAAAGAGGTTGAAGCGCCTCTCAGCAAGTACTCCACATCTGTAAATAATGTGTGTGGCAGTCTCCTGTTCCTGCCCGCACAATCTGCACACTGGTTCATCCTTGTAGATACCCATTTTATGCAAATGTTTCCTTAGTCCACAGTGTCCCGTGAGTAGTCCTGTGGCTATCCTTAATTCCTGCCTAGACAGATAGGTGAGACTCTTCTGCAGCCCCAAGGAAGGTCTCCTAAGGGTTAGCTTACTGTGCCTCATCCCTTCGGTCCTGATCCAGTGCTCACAGTGTCTTTCAGCCATCCACCTTCGCACTGTCATCCTGACCATGGATTTGGAAATACCCACCGCAGGTTCCGGTCCAATCAGGGGAGTCGAGGACCCCTCCCTGGCCAGCGCATCTGCGGCTTCATTTCCAAGTATTCCCCTATGCCCTGGCACCCAACCAATCTTGACTTGATTGTGCCTTGCCAGAGCTTGTAGGTTAATTAGGCACTCCCTGACTATGGCCGAGGTGACCACGTGTCCGTTTAGTGCCTTAATTGCTGCCTGACTGTCGGAGAAAATAGCAATCCGGGCCCCATGTGTTTCCCTTCTCGCTATCTCTCCCAGACAGGCATTTATAGCATATACTTCGGCCTGAAAGACAGAGGTATGCCTCCCCAAGGAAAAAACTAGTTCTACCCTTGGGTTTTTACAATACACCCCCGCTCCAGTGCCGAAGTCCATCTTGGAGCCATCTGTGTACCAGATCTGAGCTCCCGATGTTAATGTCCCTGACCATTCCATCACAGTTTGGTGGACCTGGTCAGGTGCAAACATTCGAGTAATGTGGTCGCTGCCCATTTCCAAGACGGGTTCTTTGACCACGCACTCGATACTCATATGTCCCGAGACATCTGGGAGGTTAGCCCAGTTGCTCGAGTTGCGCAATCTCCATGCCGCTAGCCTCGCCTCTCCCCTAAGGACAAGCTCAAGGGGAGGGAGGTTAAGCATTACTTCCATTGCTGCACCTGGTGTAGTTGACATCGCTCCCAGTGTGCACAGACAGGCCAATCTCTGGATAGAGCTCAGTTTAGCTCTTGTCTGTGCCTGGTTGGCCTTTGTCCACCACACCAGAGCTCCATAGGTAATCATAGGTCTTATCACCCTCAGATACATCCAGTGCATCATTGATGGCTTCAGTCCCCATTTCTTACCCACCATTCTTCTCACAGTCATCAGTGCCCTTTTGGCCCTGTTAACTGTCCTCTCAAGATGTGGATTCCAGGTGAGTTTCCTGTCCAGAGTAACTCCCAGGTACTTCACCTCCCCCACAAACTCAAGGTATTCACCAAACAAGCGGGGCATCCTGGTCGTCAGATCTTTTCGCTGTCTGGTGAAGTTAATGAGAGCAGTCTTTTTTGGATTTACCCTAAGGTTCTCCTTTTTACACCACTCTTCAATCAGTCGTAGAGGATTTCTGATTACCTCAAGGACTGTATCAGGGAATCTGCCCAGGATCAGGACAACTATGTCGTCCGCATATCCTAGACAGAAGTACCCCTGTTCATTCAGGAGTTCAATAAGGTTGTCAACCACTAGGCACCACAACAGAGGAGAGAGAACCCCCCCCCCCTGTGCACAGCCCAGACTTGTCTCCGCCCTTCTGACCTCCCCTGCCATCTCTACAGAAATGCTTCTGTTTGTTAACATGGAACTTATCCAACCACACGTGGTCGCATCCACTCCATGACATCTTGCACCACTTACCATCGTCTCCACTGAGGGGTTATTGAAAGCCCCTTCAATGTCGAGGAAGGCACCTATGGCACAACCTTTCTTAGCGATCATTTGCTCAATCCTACCAACCACTTGATGGAGAGCTCCCTCGCAAGATTTCCCCGGTTGGTAAGCATACTGGTTCCAATGCAGTGGTTTGATAGCCAAAGCACCCCCCCTAATATGCCTATCAACCAGTTTTTCAAGTCCCTTGAGAACAAAGGACATGAGTGTGATAGGTCTGTATCCTTTCCCTTCCGATTGGTTACCGGTGGGCTTAGGTATAAAGACCACCTTACTAGATTTCCAGGCTGCCGGCACATGCCCTAGAGCAATGCTTAGCCTGTATAATTTAGTAAGTACCAGCACCAGCATATCCATTCCCTGCTGCAGCAGCACAGGATAGATCCCATCTGGACCTGGAGATTTGTACGGTTTAAAAGTTCCAATAGCCCATCTTACCCTTTGTGGAGTTACTATCCTCCTTGCTACTTCCCAGTCCTCCCTCTTACCACGTCTTGTGGAGAGTTTGGTAACCGGTTCAGTGTCTGCTCCCCCAAGTTTCCTCAGGGTACTGGAAGGGAAATGTGTCCTGATTAATTCTTCCACAGTTTCCCCTGCAGTTTTTGTTATATTTCCCAGTGGGGTTCTTAGCATCCCCACCGGTTTAACTGGGTCCTTAGAGAGCACTTTATACAGTCGTGCCCCTTCCCGAGTTTTGTCAATCTCATGACAAAACTCCTTCCAGGACTTCCTGCGCGCTTCTCTAATTGCCCTGTTGTATTCGGTTAGTGTTTTCCTATACAGATCCCACTCCCCGTTCTTTTTTGCTCTATTAAAGAGTCTCCTGGTGGTCTTCCGAAGTTTGGCTAGCTTCTTGTTCCACCATGACGGATCCCCTACTCTCCTCCCCTCACTGAGAGGGCAGTTATCGGTAAAGGATTCTATTATAGCCTCGCCAACCAATGTGGCAGAGTCTTCTAGCTCTCTCCTCCCACCATACTCCAATCCAGCCTCCTCAATCCGAACACCCAGGTCCCTCCTGTAGGAGTCCCAGTCTGTTCTTCTTGGATCCCTGGTTGGGCGAAGCATGGCTGGATTTAGAGAGATATCATACCTAATATGTCTGTGATCAGAAGAAGATGGTTCATCCGACACATGCCAATTTAGTACATACCTAGCCATCTGGTTCGATGCCACCGTAATGTCCAGGATCTCCTGTCTGGCCCTAGTGACAAACGTCGGCTCTTCCCCCTGATTTAGGACTAGTAGATTCTTAGAGCTAAGATAAGCTAAAAGTTCCTCACCTCTAGTGTTTGTACCTGTACTACCCCACGAAGTGTGATGGGAGTTAGCATCCATCCCCACCAGCAGCTCCTCATCCACAGCCTCGCAGTGCTCGACCAGGCTCCTTAGCTCTTGTGTTGGCAGAGCCCCCGCGCAGTCAAAGGGGAGATATGCCGTGGCCAGGTTCAGCCTCTTCATCCCCCCCTCTGCCCGCAGCTCCACCGTCACTGCTAACAAATCCCTGCAACAGAAGTTCGTTAGTACAAAAGCACACAACCCCCTCCTAACCAGGATACACGTCCTGGGAACATCGGAGTCCTTATCATACAACAACTTACCTCCAGATGTCGCCAGCCCGCATATTTTTCCTCCAGAAATCCATGGTTCCTGGATGAGCACCAAGTCCACCTCTCCCCTGTCCAGCATCCTACACACGACAGCACTCGCCGCCCTGCTATGCTGTAGGTTCACTTGGAGGATCTTGATCATTGTTCTGCTTAATTTGCAGTCGCCTGGGTCCGCAGAGCAGCCCCTGGACTAGACATCGAGCTCAACTCTACAGCCACTTCACTGGTTTCTGCAGTCGGCAGCTTGACAGCCGCCCCCGCACCCCCAGTGATGGTTGCCGTTGACACATCTGCTACAGACTCACGGTTTGCCGTCTCATTGGCTCCCACTGTCTGTGCAGTCTCGAAATTAATTCTTATACTTACTTGGTCCATTAAAGTCCCACGAGTATGGGGGAAATAACGGTCGACCAGAGCAGAGCCCCCACTGCCCTGGCAAGACAACATACAATGAGGTTTTGTCTGGTTCCTCAAGGGGATCGTTTGGGACTGCATTTTATACCCTGCAGCCATTCATCCTTCGGCACGATGCCTTCCACCTTGGATTGGGTATTCAGTCACTGACCTTGAAGCACACCCCAAGTTCAGGACATTATTAACTGCTCAGATGAACAGCCTGCTTTACTCTCTTTTTTACAACTGTGTCGTTTGGGCAGTTTCCCGCCCCTACTTCACTGTCGCATTGCCCTTGGTTCACCCGGGAGGTGAGAGTAGCATTGTGAGGACTTAATTCCCAACTACCCCAGTCTCCCCGGTCAGAGCACTCGGTTATTTCTACCAAGCCCAACCGGTTGACTGACGAGGAGGGATAATTCCTCACCTTTGAACCATAGCCTTGGTCCAGGCCTGCATATTCAGAAACCTTCCGGAATCCTTATTCACAGGTAACCTACATTTCTGTAGGCCGTCCCACTATCCGCCACCTGTGGACCCGCCCGGTTGCTCAGGCCAGCTTGCCGGGAAGTAAGTTTATATTTGATCTTATTTGCTAACGTGTTTCCAAACAATAATTTCATTGACGAAGCGGACCCGCTACTGCCCGCGATCGCTCAAGGTTACTGGAAGTATAAATTATGAAGGGGTAGGGGGTTTGGGTTAAGCAGGTTGTTTACGATATAACGAATTAAGGTGTTTCATTCAAAGTATGTGTGCTTGTTTTAGATATCTTGTTTTTTTGTTGTGTGATTCTTAATATTTCAAAATTTCAGAAACATGATCAGATGTTTTAGTTTGCATCAATTGTTTAAACCTTTAAACTGTATGATCTGAAAGACTGGTCATTTTGTTTCCTTTTTCTGTGACATGTTTACCTTGTATTTCTATTTTGAAATTTTATATTGATCTCAATATGACTTCATTAATTTGACTTATTCATTTTAAAATTTAATTACACTAACCTAAACAATCACTTTTTTAAATCTGAATCAGCTTGGATGTTTTGAGGTTGGTAGTAAGTGTTTATATATCCATTTCCTTCTCTTAGCTCACACTCCTCTTTAATAAAATACTCTTCTTAATAAAATACAATTTTATTCAGTCAATCAAGTTCAAATACATATTTGTGAACCTAGAGTGGATAACAATTGATGTTAATACACTTTTGTGAAATATTTATTCATTAATTAAATTTAAAAAACTCGAACTGAATAACTATATGTTTCAATCCAGCACTTTGACACTGAGCCAACTTTCCCATACCTTGAAATCCAATACTTAAAGATTTATATGAAATTATAAGAGATAGGTTCCTTTCAATAATGAAGCATTACAAGAGATGGATAGAATGAGAGATTGTAGATCACCATCAGCTTTATAAATTAGAAACAAAAAAAAGGAAGGGAATAAATAGTAACAAAAAAAAAAAAAATAGTCTAACACTGTTTAGAGAAGAAATTGGCAAATTGCAAGGAAATTTGCTTTCTATTTTACTGCTTAATATTTTGATTCTGTCATATGTATATATATATATATATATATATATATATATATATATATATATATATATATATATATATTAATTGTAAATATAAAATAAAAAGTAATTAAAATAAAATTTTTCTTTGTTGACCTCAGAAGGAATTTACTTTAAAAATTTATTTTGTATATTAGTTGTTTTAAAGTGAAGAATTGTAAAGATTCTGGTAAAAGTATAATTAAAATTCATTAGAGAATATGTTTATCAGTAAAAAAAATGTAATCACATGCTTTTAAGTATAAAAGCACATTAGTTCAATAAAATGAAAAAATACAATCCAAGATAATTGATTGTCTATTGTTTCCTTTGGCTTAAAATTATTAAAGGGTAATAAAATTTAATGTATTTAAAATGATTACTTACAATTTTAAACTTTCCAGTGTTTTTTTTTTTTTGTTATTTGTATGTGAATTACAGATAATAATGCTAGAAATTGCCCAATCCTAAAGGATGTGAGTGACAGATGTAAAGAAGTTGCTGATGCTGCAGGAGATATCAATCATGTATTTCTTCCTCTTTGTGGTATTCACCAAATATGTAACATTTGTGTAAGTCTATATTCATTATATTTACTTATTTATTATAAAATAATTGAATAAATTAGTAAATTGGTAAATTAGTATGTACGTCTGTGTGTGTGTGTTGCGTGTTTTTTTAGGTGTTTTGCATAGCTGGATTTTGGGTTTGTTTGTTTTCCTTGTGTAATGTGCTCTTCAAAGCATGTATAGAATGACCTGTCGGTTTGGCCGATGCAATAGCTGGGACAATCGTTACAAGTTAATTTGTAAATACCTGAGAGTTTGTATTTGTTAGTTTTTTTTTGAAAAGGTTGTATGTGCTGTCTTAAAGGGTTTGTTGTTTTGTAGGATATTTGAAAATTGAGTTTTTTAATATGGAGGCTATTTTTTGTGTTTTTGCTGTGGTAGGTGAGGGATATGTATTTGTTGTTTTTTGTGTAGTTTGTCTGCATGACCGTTTGATGGTGTTTATGTTTAATTTTCCTGAGTGTGTTGTCTATGAGTGTTGGTAGCTGTTTTGTTGAGTGATATATTTTATGGTATTGAATTCTTCATCGAAGTCTTTCTGTAGCATAGGTATATTGATTAGGCGGTGTAACATATGATTAAATGCAGCGTGTTTGTGTTGTGTGGGGTGATCAGATGTAATATGTATGACAATATCGGTAGTTGTTGGTTTTCTGTATATTTTGAAATTGTGTTTGGTGATGGTAAGGTCTAGAAAGTTTATTTTATTGTTGTCTTCTAATTTTAGGGTACATATGAGGTTTTAGTGTATGGTATTATTGTAATTGTGTAGTTGTTTGATTTGCTGTTTGTTGCCATTGTATAGTATTAAAATATCATCTACATATTTATAGTAATAAATTATTTTATTTGTTATAGTATGATTGTTGTTCTGTAGAATGTATTGTTGTTCAATATGATGTAGGCATATTCTGCTAGGATGCCTGAGAGGGGGGAACCAATATGGAGGCTTGTCTTTCTGTGTGTAGAATTTGTTTTGGTATGTGAAGTAGTTTTGTGATATGATAGGTTTGGTGAATGTGACGATTTCATGTGTGCGTTTATGTGGATTTTTGTTTGCTGTGAGCATGTTTTGTAGTATTTGAAGTGTTTGTAATCACCCCACACAACACAAACAAACTGCATTTAATCATATGTTACACCGCCAAATCAATATTCATATGTTACAGAAAGACTACGACGAAGAACTCAATACCATAAAATACATCGCTCAACAAAACGGCTACCAACATCACTCAGAGGCAACATACTCAGGAAAATTAAACATAAACACCATCAAACGGCCACATAGACAAACCACTCAAAAAACAACAAATACATATCTCTTACCTACCACAGCAAAATCACATACAAAATAGTCTCCACATTCAAAAAACTCCATTACCAAATATCCTACAAAACAACAAACACTTTAAGACAGCACATACAACTTTTTCAAAAACAAACTGACAAATACAAACTCTCAGGTTTTTACAAATTAACATGTAACGATTGTCCCAGCTATTACACCGGCCAAACTGGTAGGGCATTCTATACACGCTTCGAAGAACACATTACCCAAAGAAAACAAACAAACCCAAAATCCAGCTACACAAAACACCTAAAAAACACGCAACACATACACACAGACATACATACCAATTTAAATGTTCTCCACACATTAAAACAAAGTAAAAATCTAACAACCTTAGATAAATACGAGATATAGAAACACTACACAAGAGATAAAGAAAACATCTTAAATGATCACACACATTTTAAAACCAACAGCCTTTTCCATTACACGACACATAACCAAAATAATCCACTCCATCCCACAGTCATAAATCCATCTCGTTACAGGGTTTGTACCTAACCGATGCCGCCAGAAAAGGGTTATCTTCGAAAATGGAACAAATGTTTTGAAACGCGTCAGCAAGTAAACCATTATGTATTCACTTAAAATAAGTACTTTTTAAATATATTTTATATTATTTGATTCTATGTGCATCTCGAGCTGCTAGACAACACTAAAAACCTTGAGATATAATAATATCTAACACTTCACTACAGTAGCACTTACTTTGTTATAATGAAGACAGGTGATCCTCCCCTTGACTGCAAAGTAAAAAAGTAAATTTAGGAAGTATATATATACTTGTACACACACACACACACGCACGCATACACGCACACACACACACACACACACACACACACACACACACACACACACACACACACATTCACACTGCGACGGGTAGAATTCTGATTAGCAAATACCGTCGCAATAATATTAAAATTTCGTTATGTAAAAATGAGAAAGCTAAGCCATTAGAAGGGACAAGGGGTTTTGTATATTTTAAAAAACAAGTAAATTACATGGAAATGAGAGAAAACCTCAAAATACTCCTATAATCACCATCGACATTCGAGAAGATGCGGCTTGTCAAGAGGGAAAGGAGATGCCTTGTACCAAAATTAGCGAAAACGCCAAATAGAAGAGTTAAACCCAAATTAAAGAAACAGGAAATATTTTGATCATTTTTGAGTGAGCCTGCTTTGTGTGCGAAAGCGGAAGCCCAGCGGAGTAATAAGTTGCATGATGTCGTGACGTAGATCTTAGAAGCCACCCCATTGGTTGACAAAACCTGGTACGATACGTCTTGTGGGAACGAGAAAGCCCAGCGGGGTTAAAATAAACAGCGTTATTCGAGACTTCAAAAAGGGAGGACGTCGGTCCGGTCGCTCCAGGTCACAAGCCTTTGTTTCAGTTTGTGATCTGTAAATGACGGCGAGCAAATGACGTGCTAAGCGCGAGACTGGTCGTCGCTAAAATGTAGTCGCGTGTGGTTTGGAACACTTTTGGAGGAGGTAACTTCTCAAAAAGTGGTCTCCAAAGTTTAACATCTATGTGGCGGCGTTCTTAAGAAGTTTGTGTGTGTTAGAGGTGAGCAATATGAAAAAAATAATAGAGTCAGTAAAGTAATTTATAAAGAACAGTGCTTCAAAATTGATATAAAACAGTGAACAGTGAAGAAATCCAAATTTAATTAAATGTTAATTTTTAAATCAACCTTTTATATATGAACAGTGAAAAATAAATAATTGAACAATAAGAACTTAAGAACGGAAAGAGAGAGAGAGAGCAAAATTTTATAAATTTCAAAATCGGGATATTAAAATTCTATCACGGCATCGTAGCAGGGACGCCAACAGTCAAGATCGGTGACATCGTATACCAAGATGGCCACCCCAGAAACAAACGATCTCGAGGGAGAAGAAAGAAAAATCTGCCAGGATTTAGGAGTGACCCGGCGATGTTAATTTCTCTCGTTTTCATTTAATTAAAAATTCTATATGGAACAATTTTTGGGAAAAGTTGACATTTTAAATAATTCAATTTCAAAAAAAAATTCTTGTTAAAGATGTCAAACAATGGCTTTGTTTAATTCACGAACTAGAGGGGGTAGTGGTTAGTGGGGGAAATTCCCACCACAAAATGGAGGAATCCTCCAAACAAGTTTATAAATATGAAATAGAATTAAATTGTTAGTGAATTGAAAACTTTTTTTAATAGAGAAAGTTATAAATTTTTAAATATAAAAAATTAGCGATAAGTGATTAAAATATAAACAGGTGTTAAGAAATTTTTTTATGAGTTTTGTGCAAAAGAAGTCAAATAAGATAGATAATTCAACAGAAAAGGTTTCTTTTTTTTAGTATTTTAGACCAACGTTAAATATTTAAAATTATTAAATGGTAATCAAGTAAAACTATTAAATGAGAAAGGGTTAAAATTAATTAATGGGAATAAATTAAAATTAAGTAATGACAAATTAATTTACATTTATAAATTAGATTTAATTAAAATATATAAAGGGGTTTAAGGGTTTACAAAATTATTTGGAATTAAAATAAAAGGGTTGTGAAATAGAAAAAATGGGACAAAACTAAAATGTGAAACAATTTCTTTGATTTAAAGTAGACAATAAAAATAAAAAGTAAATATTCAGCAAAGATTATGTGGGTCTAGTAAATCAATTATTAGGCTAAGAATTTCAAGTAAAGATGTAATATGTTTGTTTAATTAGTTATAGAAGTATAAAAAATTGTTGGTTGGTATAACTTGTTTTTTTTTTTTTTAATATTAATTGTTTTAAATGGGATAAGATTGTTTAGTGATATAACTTATGTTATTCAAAGGATCAGTTTTTAAATTAAAAGGGTTAAATGAACATAATCAAATTACACTTTTCAGTTAATATAACTAAAAATTATTTTTCTTATTACTTTTGGTGTTAATATAAATTCAGTAAGAAATTTACTTACATTTTGTATAGAAGGGGTAAAAGAAAGGGTTAACTGAGTAAAGAGTTACCACTGACATTGTAATGTGTATATTTTAGAATAAAAAAGAAGAGATAAAGTAATACGAAACAGAAATGAATTGTTAATATTTTAAAGAGCTAGTTAAAATATGAAAATTGGACAATGTGCTGTAATTTCAAAATTAAGGGTAAAATAAAAATTTAATTTTTACTAACTTGCCAACAAAACAATAGTGGTTTTATTTAAAACAGATTTCTTACACACTCTTAAAACCAAAGGGTCATTTCGTCAAGAAGATGCCTTCAGAGAACTCATTCCCCCGGGAATACGTACCCAAAGGGTTAAATTTCAGCAAGTTAGGTTTTTTATAATAAAGTCCAGTGACCTGTTCTCTGGCAGATTTTGGCGAGTTATTGCACAGTATCCTAGTTTGGCTAGGATAGGCCCTGTCAGAATTCTGAGCTTGCGGTGGGGTAAGGGTGGAGGCGGCCGCAATGTGGCCCGTGCGGGGTGGGACGGCCCGAGGGCGACGCGGTGCGCGCTCCGCTGGAATATGCTCCGCTGGAACACACACACACATTATATATATATATATATATATATATATCTTGATATTTATTTTACGTGGTCCATTATTTTTTCGTTGCACTGACTTTATGAAGTTGATATATTACTATTGTAAATACTTTTATCCACCACTAAGTGCAATAATTTTACCTTGTGTGATAAGGCACCTTTCGGTCACTTCTACAAGTGACCGAAAGGTGCCTCATCACACAAGGTAAAATTATTGCACTTAGTGGTGGAAAAAAGTATTCACAATAGTAATATATCAACTTCATATATATATATATTCAGATCAAGCTTCATGTTATCTTTTGGTTATTAATATTGTTTCACTTGAAGACAGGCACAGAATCGAGCCGCTTATTGTTATCATTTAATTTGGCATGAAATAAAACACGAGTTCAATAGCACAGACCAAACAAAAATGATTACAAGTATTGTAAATTCTAAGAAGTCAGTTAAGGCCTATGGTGACTCACATAGAGTAAGTTGATTGTCCATCTAGTTGCTTGTATGCCACTGGTTCACGCGACTACTGTATATCACTGTACGATTTATTTCTTTATTTCCATGTACGTTTATGATTCCACTGCGATTTACATAATTTAATTTTGGAAGATCTTTTTTTATTTGTTTTTGAGGTTTGGTGTTACTTGAAGTTTCAAAGTGTAGCAAGATATCAGAATTTCAAAAGAACCGATGTGATTTGTCTTAAAGAAAAACTTGACATTTTAGACTACAAAAATGAGTTAAAGAAACACTGTTTTTCAATTGAGGTTTCACAAACTTTCTTATGTAAAGTTTTGAAGAACAAAAATTCCACCTTGTTATTATTAAAGTGTAATGAAAATGTTGACATACCCAAAGAGAAATTCTCTCTCTCTCTCTCTCTGTGTATGAAACCCCTTGAGTAAATATATATCTCATATGTCAGAGCCATCAAAAGGCCAGTTAAACTGACATCATTATCAAAAACAGGAAATGTATGTAGGCAAGTTTCACGTTTTAATATACATACATGTAGGCCTACAGGCCTATAAAATATAATATAATATAATACAATATAATATTATATATATATATATATATATATATATATATATATATATTAGATTTTATTAGATAATTATTTTCCTGAAATGCTGGTACTATTTTATCGGCGAAAAACTTTGAATAAATATATTCATTAAAAGTATTCTTGTTTTTGAAATATTTTTAATTTATTATATATATATATATATATATATATATATATATATATATATATAAACCTATAATATATAGTGTCTAAATCAGGGGTTTCCAAAATTTTTCTAGACTAATTGCCAAAAGATCTAGACTAGTTGGTGAGTTGCATGATGAGCGAGCATATGCTTGGTGAATTCTCTTGTTCAATCACTATTGTGTGGTACTGTATTGTTACAACCGCGATGCTTGACAACATCAAATGTTTACATGCAGAAGTACATAGTGTAGCCTCCCTATCAATCGCTAACAGATATCACCAAATCGCGTTGTATCTCTTGGAAACTCATGGATTGGTGGGGTGTTGGACTTTAGTGTGAACACATGCAGAGGAACTAACATTGATCAGTTGTGTTTCTAATTTTTAAATGAATTATTATTGGATGATCTATTACAAAAAGAAATAATTAATATTCTGCAGTAGAAATCAAGGTATCAACTTAGGCAAAGTTAAGGCAAAAGAGCTCATTTAATGAATTGATTTTAATTTTCTATATGTCAGAAATTCCTCTCATCTGATGTGAACATACATACTTGGTGCAATATATATATTGATAGACTGTAGGCATCCAAATTAAAGGCGTTGAGGCTTCTTCCTATATTTATTCATGTTTCAAACAGTCTCAGAGAATAGAAATGTTTACTTACAACTTTTTTTTTAAAAAAATGTTTTAACTTGCCTATAGTAGCACTTACTTTTTTGTGTTGAGGACGGCCGTTTCGGGAGATGTGTCCCTTTTTCAACTCAGACCGTGAGTTACGGTCTGAGTTGAAAAAGGGACACATCTCCCGAAACGGCCGTCCTCAACACAAAAAAGTAAGTGCTACTATAGGCAAGTTAAAACATTTTTTTAAAAAAAAAGTTGTAAGTGATTACTAGTAGCTCACGCGAAGATGGAATCAACAAATGTGAAGAAATGTTTAGTTACCATATAAAATACTTTGTATTTTAAAAATTTAATAAATAGTATGTAAGGATCAAATTAAAGATTATGGGAAAATATTATGCTCTCCCCTGAGGTCTTTTTTTGGCCTTATACCTTGATTACACATTACCAGTATATTTATATTCTATATAGTTTACAAGTACAAACACATAAACACACATCAATATATACAAAAAACAATAATTGATATGTAAAATCGTCAACAGGGTTAATGATGTAGAATATTTAGTAAGTCACCTAGTAATCAATACATCCATTTCTTAGAAGACAATTATATGATGTTTTAGGATCCTGAGCAAGGTGGCACGTCTCTGACTAAATGTGATACTATATTTTTGAATGATGCAAATAGTATATGCCAAGACAATGCAAGCTGCAGGTATACAGCTCACCAAACAGTAGCAGCTTTGCGTGCTCTTAAAGGCGAGTTGTCTTCAGTTGGCTGTGACTGGCAAAATCATCCTTGTCTTGCCTACTTCTTGTCTGTAGCTATATGATAATCATGTGCCAGTTTAACTCTGTTATATTAACCAATCAGCAAGGAACCCTTAACTAGTTAAATAGGTCTCAAGAAAGGAAATGAAAGGGAAAATATAAAATGACATTAATGGTAAAAATATATGTTTTGTATTCTCAAATAAAAAAAATGAAGTTATTTTTAAAAGTAGTCATAATTTTATATTATTTTTGTCCTAAGCTAAATGGTTGTATGCAGGAAAAATATTTTAAAATTTCTATATAAATCAAAGTAACATTTTAAAAATAATTCAAATAGAAACAAAACATTAAATTCAGAACTAAGATTAAAAAGTTTGTTTGCACTCAAATATCGAATGTTTTGAGTCAAATGTATTGCATCAACTTCTAAATAATAATTTATATGAAAATTTTCAAAAATATTTTTAAATACTAAAAGTAATGATCTTAAGTATTAAACTCGCTATTCTATTGACTACTATGATTGATAGTAAGATTCCATTGAATATTATCTATTCATTCACTTACTTTATTTAATGTTGCTGAAGTCTGAAATATTGCTTTTCTTCAAATTTCATATATTAAATATCAATCAAATCAAATATTAAAAATTTAATCTTCTATTATAGATTGGATTTTTTTAGTTCTAATTTAGTCTGTATTAGCCTAATTAATAATGGTCTGAACTTTGTAATTGCATTTAAATGTAATATAACCAATAGGTTACACATCCTTATATATAAATCGTTGATGGTAAATCTCATTTAAAGTTTATAAGTCAACTGTAATTTCTGCACATTTAGATATTCTACTAAAAATTTATTTTAAAACTTGAATTTTGTTATAAATATAATTGAAATGCGATCCTTTTATTCAAAAGAAAAGAAGATGAAGGTCTAAAGTAACAAAGTAGTTTAAAACTTGAGAATATTGCAAATCCATGACAATAACAATAAATTTTAGCACAAAATTTTTCAGGCACAAAATTTATGTAACATTGCTGTGGTATTACTATTAAAAATAATCCTGGGCACTAAATTATTTTGTTTATTCTAAAAATCACAATAATTATTTCATATATTTTGCTGCCCAAGTTGTTTAGCTGTCTTTTAGATCCACACCTTGTAATAAGAGGATGCCTTTATTTAAATATAAAATAAATTAAAAAAAGCTAATTAAAAATATGTTTTAAATGTTTCGCCTCTGAAAGTTCAAAAAAAATATTTACTGTAATTATAATTTCAATGTAGTTGTGATATTATAAAGTTTGGGGATAATATTTGTATGCGGCCGTATAGTTTTCTTGGAAGTGTATGAAGGATAGATATTATAGGTGGAAGTAAATTTTAAAGAGCATTAATTAAACCTAATATTTTTTATCAACTTTGGTATATTCAGATGATTAAACTACAACTAAATGAATTCCTCATTCAGATTTAAATATTTTTTTAAATTTCAGAAATGAATTTGTCAAAATTCCTTCATGAATTTAGAAAACTTTTAAAAGAAGAAACAAATTATAAAACTATACAAACATTTATTCAATACTTGTACTATTGAATAATATTGAATTGCCAACATACAAAATAAAAGAATATTTCTACCATTATGTGTTTAAAAAAATTAAATAATGGAATAACATATACTAGTTTATTTGAAAAATTAGAGTTAACATCTTAACCTAATAGAAAATTTGTAACATCATGAGATACTAAAAAAACTATTACCACTTGAATGGTTTTTGACAATAATAGTAATAACAATCCATCATTTATACTATGTATTAATCATATATTTTATCAATAATAAAATGACTTTATAATTAGTAAACGAAATTCGACTAACAATTTGTTCAAATATTATAAAATTATAAAGATATACAGTGTATTATTATTTACATATAATTTCAAAATAAACAATTTCCATTGATAAATAAATTTATTGATTTGAGGTTTGGTTTCTTTTTATTATGTTGATGGCTACAATACTGCATTTAATACAGTAGTTCATTTTAATGTTTAAATAATTTTATCAATTAGAAAAATAATTATACTCTGAAACTATATCAATAAAAGTATATTGATTTTTAAAATTGCAATAAGTTAAAAAATCAGATCAGAGTTATTAAGAATGTAAAACTATATGTAAAAGTTATTTTTAACAAAAAGTAGTTTATGATTATATAATTGTTTTAAAAGATTCTGATTTTATACAGATTGTTCTAAAAATAAATGTTTGTTTATTTAAGTACCAATTGAAGTTATGTTTATGAAAAAAATTCTATGAATGTTGAATTAGCTTGTATCTCAGATATGTTAATGTGCAAAATTTGAGAACTTAATAATAAAAATGCAAACAAACCATAATTTCTTTAAGTTTATTATATTCCTACTAACTTTTTGGAAAAAAATTGTACATAGGCCTACACAATAAAATAGCAATTAGACAAGCGTATGATGACTTGTACAGTTATAACTCACTTATTTTAAAATTTAGTTGAAACAATATAAATTTGGTTAATATCCTTTCATTTGAAATCAAAATTACATGATGATGCACACATTTTGTTAGCTTCTGAAGGTGTTAACTTTATTAGTGAGATGTACATCAAGATTGAAATTAATAAGAAGTGAGAAGTTTTGTATAATAGGGTGTTATATACCCTATTATGTGGTTATACACTGTACTAGTGGTATATAACCAATTTACAATACAACTAGCAAAGTGGAAATAAATTTTTTTTATTTGAGAAATGGACTGGTCTTATAGGAAAACAATTTTTAACATAAAGTAAAGAGATTAAAAGAAACAGTTTTAATTTTTTTTTAGTAAAAAACAAACTTTTTAATAATACACAAAACCTAAATATTATTAAAGTTGGCTATTTATTTTATATGTCAAACGAATTCAGGATATTTAAAATTAAAACAGTTAGTACATTAAATTCATTGAATTTAAACCTATTGACTATAGTAAGAAAATGTAATGCAAAATGTTGTGTATCCATTTAGAAGCAATGACTTAGC
This sequence comes from Prosapia bicincta, assembly GCA_036971475.1. Taxonomy (NCBI): domain Eukaryota; kingdom Metazoa; phylum Arthropoda; class Insecta; order Hemiptera; family Cercopidae; genus Prosapia; species Prosapia bicincta. The sequence continues at coordinate 178,962,721 of JBAIZL010000005.1, read as the reverse complement.
AATAGACTAGGAAAATGGAGGATATAAAGTTAAAATGGATGGGTAAAATGACAAAAGAAGTTTTGAGAAGATAGAATGAAAACAAAAATACAGATGCATTAAGAGAATGAAACAATTGTGTTCTAAGGAAAAAATTAGTTAAAGCTGAAGGATATTCCAGAAATGTGAATAGAAGAAATACTGTGGACAGAGGAAAGTTTTAAATGATAGATGACATTAAGACAAGTAGGTTATGTCCTGAGACAAAAGTACAGATTGTTAAAGATGAGACATTTGTATTGCAAATAAGATTTGCTTTGAAAGACCTGGACTTGAGAAAAAATAAATACTTATTTGAACACTCTATAGCATATTAGTTTTTTAAGTAACATGAAAAAAGGAAAGAAAATTTGAGAAAGAACTGCTTAAAATATATTTTATTTTTAACATCGGGCTACTCATGTCCTTGACAATATGTAAGTGATTAAATACCAATGTCCACAGCTTTCTCAAAGACGTGGATTTCTTTAAGAGGAAACAAACATTATATTTCAATATAAAATAATAAAACTATTTCTTATCGTCTAGTGAACAATTCATTATAAAAGAAATATAAATTTGTATTTTGTTTAATTTCTCTATGTACTGTGTGTGTTTGTTGAAATGTTTTTGAGAAAAAAGTGTTTAACAAGACATAATTTTCTAATCTCTAACAAACTAATTTGAATAGATTGCATGTTGCACAACCCAAAAGCAGAGAATAATAGAAAAAAAATATATAAATTCATTTATTTTATGTACACTGTTATGAGCATTATTCATCATATATTATGATCCATCATTATAAATAATAATAAAAGCATCAGAACCACTGTTACCACGACAGTTCACTCAGTCACAGACAGTCTCATTTGGCCTAGTTGCAGAGAAACTTCCAACGCCAAGTGACATCACTCCTAATAAAGAAAAAAGCATTGGAAGGTCCAGACAGACTAAAGAAGCAAGACATATGTAAGGCAGCTAAAACTGTAAGGCTCCTTAGGTTGCAAACGGGCTCCAACCTCAGTTCGGTCAAAATCAGCTCTGTCTGAAGAGAAGCATCTCTGCTTCACTCCGAGTTTGATGATCTTCAAAGTTAAGAATGAATTGAGATGGGTTTGTTAATAAATAAACCAATGACTTGAGATTCAGTATCTTAAATAAGTAAAAATAAAATAAAAACTGCCACTATATTTAATTCAATATAATAAATCACAAAGTATCAAGCAAAATCTATCTATTTTTCCTATAACAGCCCTTTAACTTTTTACGTTTAAAATTTCTTTGAACAAAAATCTAACAGGTTTACAATCTGCAACTCCTATAGGTTTTAGGCACCACCGTTAACTAATAGCATTCAGTTCTTCCTTTGAACTAAAATTTGAACAGCAGTTCAATTTCTAAACAAATTTCAACATTAAATTTTAAAATGTATAGCTTTTGAATTGTGATTAAATTGTTCTAATAAAGAATAAAACATTTTAAAAACAAAATTATGGTGTTACTAAGAAAAAATAACAATTTAATAAGTCTTTAAGTGTACAATGAACTGATTGGAATGATAAACTAAAATAAAATAAATAAATTAAAACAATAAAATATATTGAAAATAACATAGATAATCCTACAGCCATAAAACGTACCAATAATGAGTAATAGTAATGTGAGCAGTAAAAATTAACATGCTTTCTCAGCCAATATTTAAGTGAACAGTAGATAAGCTCTAAATATTAGAGTAGAACTTCAATTATTTGAATCAATTGGGACCAGACACCATTTGTGTAAACAACAATTCAGATAATTGAATTTTGTTGAAAATTTTTTTTTTCAATAATCCCTGCATATGTTGCAAATGGGAGAAAACACTATATTTTTCTATAGTTTTATATATTTTTTAAAGCTCCTGAGCTAAGATATTGGCTTTCCCACAAAGAATTGGAATCGAAATTAGGTTGCTCATAGAACTTCTTGTAAAAACCACTTGAAAACGCCATCTTCTAATAGTTTGTATGTTGCTGCCTTCAATAACTTCCTTGAAAACTTTAATCTTCATTTTCAAGCACTAACACAAAGTTTAAAAGTGTAGGTTTGTCATTTTAGTGTCTGAAATAGTTGATTCTTCAATACTGCACATCTCAGCCAACTATTTAATCGTAACTCCTTTATCTGATTGATCAATAACTAGTTTATCTGCTAACGATTAGACAACTCGATTTTTATTAGAAGCCAAGGTGAACATTTAAACACACTCACAAACAAAACAACTGACCAATGCATAGCGTACCAGGGCCAGCTACCTTGCGACGAGCGGCAGCCAACTATACATAGCTGAATGGAGATAGTGACTCAGAATCGTAATGTTTGCTGGACTGGGCCAACACTAGCTTCGAAAAGAAAAGTCCAATAGGATATGTAGACAGAATCATTATTTTGGAAATTGCAGTATTTTTTTGTATTACTTTCTTCTCAAAATCTGAAAACGATTCAGATAGTCAGAGTTTGTATAATTGGAGGTTCACTGCATATATGAATTATAATATCTTATAAAGTATACAAAACTAAAGAAACTGTGCAATTAAATAGTCTAAAAGTAAGAATGAACAATGAGTGTCAGATTACATGAAAAATGGTGTTTGAATGAAACTATAATGACAGGACAATTACAAATCAACATCCTAAGCAACAGAAGTTCAATAATGCAGAGATGAAAGTGCATGGATAAATACTCCTGTTAAAAGGAACAGCTTCTACCTCAATTTGTGTATGAAGAAATGCTACTAAAAAAACGCCCAAATTTTGACCGATGGCTTGGGAAATATTCTGAAGAAAAGAGCATGGCATACCCTCTCCCAACTGCTGAACTATCTACCTAGATTATAATTTGCAATACCAGTAATGCTTTATAAAATTACAAAATACATTTAAAACTGTTAGTATATTATTACTTCCACCAGAAGACAAGATGTCTACAACTTCTTGCTGTCTCCATGATCTCTTGGACACAGACTTATCATCTACCACTCAGATTTCAGAACTTTACGATGAGTTCTAGTAAACTAAAATATCTCTCCAAAATGTATTAAGTCAAGTTAATGGGCTTATTATTTTTAAAAACATTTCTATTATTTATATGTAAAAACAAGCAAACATTCAAATTATATTTAACCTGAACAATAATTTTTGAATTTTGTAGTCCATTACGTTCGATGAAATTTAATTAATCACTTTCACATTAGTTTATGACTTTTTGAACTTTATTTTGTGAATTTGTAAAAACTTACTGAGACAATACTTTTTGATCTCTCCATAGCGAACTTCATCAGTGTCTAAATATTTTGCTTGGAGTTGTTGTTAGGATAAGCGGTGAAGGTGTTTATGAGTCATTGAATACATAAAATCACCCAAAAATAACAACGACTTCACCGACTCAGTATTCCCCAATCACCTAAAAGAAACCGGGCACAAATAAACAGACATAAACCATAACCTAGAAATCTTACATATCAACAAAAAAGGACCACATTTCAACACACTAAAACAATATGAAATTTACACACACACAAAAGCACAAAATACAAACATATTAAATGAACAAACACAATACAAATCATACATACTCTTTGACACTATCGAAAACCTGCCTTTGAAACCATCACCGCTTAACTTAAGAACAACTCCAAATGAAAAATCTAGACGCTGATGAAGTTTTTACAAATTCACAAAGTTAATTAAAGTTTGGATAGTCATAACTAATGTAAAAGTAATTAATCAACAATAATCTTTAAATTGGCTTCACTTTTATTTCCAGAGATGAAAGAAATTATATTATCTCAGGAAGATTTGCCAAAATTATATTAATTTATTATATTAGTTATATACATTATCATTTGTTGATTCCATTTTCACGTCAGCTATTAGTAATCACTAAACACTTTTAAATGTTTTAAACTTGTTTATAGTAGCACTTACTTTGTTTATTGAGGATGGTCGTTTCGAGAGGTTACAGTCTGAGTTGACAATGGGACACATCTCTTGAAACGGCCGTCCTCAACAAATAAAGTAAGTGCTACTATAGGCAAGTTTAAAACATTTAAAAGTGTTTAGCGATATATATTATATTATATTCTTGATCACAATTGGTGCAAGGAAAACTAAAACAATTTTTAACAATCAAATAAAATAATCCTTTAGTAATTCTAGGAAACAGTTATATTCCTTAATGTTACAAGGAATCAAACATAAAGATTTTGACACCAATAAGCATCTTTATATTTGGTCCCAAAAGCTATTTATTAAATTATTAATTTGTATACTGATCCAATATTGGCTGCATTGTACCAAAATAATCAACAGGCCTGACAGTATTATTAGGAATAGGTCTAGCACCAGACATTTTAATTTAATGCAAAATTAAAAAAGGGATAAGAATAAAAAGGAAAAAAGTAGAACACAAAATAGATAAACTGTGACACTAATGAATATTGCTTAATGGGATTGAAAATGTCTTCCTTGGTGTTTTATAAATTTACTCAGTTTATAAGTTTGGTTAGTTATTAATTTGTTAACCATCTATCCAAAATCATTGACAACAAAAACTACAACAAAATGAAATTTATGACTCACAACATTAAACTAATGTCAAATATTGAGAAAAAATCTATGTATAAAAGATTATGAATTATTCTGTTGGGAATCATGTACTTTATGGCTTTAATCATGTACTAAAATTGTAAAAAAAGCAAATTAAAAATAAGAAGAAATTATGAAATTTAAATTAAGAAAGAAGAAATTTAAATTAAGGTAAATTATCAAAATGCTGGTTGTATATGCAACTAGTTTTAAGATGTGAATTGAAATAACTATAACAGAATTAAAATCAACTACATAATTTTTTATTATAGGTATATATTTAATTTTAAATAAAATAATATACATTTTATGTCTAAATTATAATCATAATAACTTTCAAACTCAAATTTTTGTTTCATAAAAGGGATAGATGATACTCAAAGTTTTACTTTTGCACAGAGAAAATGTGAATTTTCAAAATAACCTTTACTCAGAAATGAGTTTGTTAGTACAAGATTTTATTAAATGTACATATATAGGTGATTGTTGAAGTACTTGAAATAATCTGTGAGATAAGCAAACAAGATAAGTTGTTCCCCATTTTGAAATAATCTATCATTATAACTGTAGACCTTCATTGTGAATTTCTTAGTTTACTGGTAATAGATTTCTAATGTTTTAATGAATCATGTCAGTGTCTGTTCAACAAGAAGATAATAAAGCTGAAAATGAAGGTAAAAAAAAAAAAATTAGTTGTATGTTTAGTGATAGTTCACAATTGTTGAGGATAGTACTTCCACTTAGCTAATAATATAGGAATGAAAGAATACAAACTTTATCTGACATATAATATTGGTGTTATTGAAGGAGAATTTTTTTTATTGCTACAGTATATATAGCCTATAGATTTCATATTATTTGTTGCTATGTTTAACTCAAGCTACTAGTTTACACTTAAAAATATATTAATATGTAAATTCTTATCTACAATAAGCGCCTAAAATAATATGTAAATACTTGTCTAAAACAGCTGTTTTGGGAGATGGTTCCATAAGTCAGAAGTTATGGTTTCAATTGACAATGGTGCACACCTAGCAAAACAGCTGTACTCATTACAAAACGTAAGAGCTACTATATGCATGTGATAACATATTAATGTAAATTAAAGGTTGTAATTCCAAAGGGTGATATCGAAGAATATTTGTATCCTTCAGATATCAAGACTGAAAATGGAAACTGAAGTTTTAGAATTGGACACCTAAGTATGTTTTATGAGTAATTCAAAATCAGAATCAAAGATAATATTAGAAAATAAGCTAACTTCTAACTATAAACTTACATAAATCACACATTTTGAAAAAAATTTAAAACATTTTGTTTTTTAGTAGATTTATTGTCAGTGACATTTTGAGAATCAGAAAATTCGATAAGGCTACTGACATGAAATCCACAAACTCCAAAATGATAGCTAATGATTATTCTGAGTAGATTCAGGCCTGAAGGTTGAGATGTAAATGAAGTTGAATACATAAATTAAAAGCCATTATTTAAAACGTTTCTTATATATATGCAGAACTAAATGGTTATATCTCAAACTATTTTAAAATTTATCTAATTTTCCAATGCCATAGAAGAATACTTTTTCAAATACCAACTTGTAGAGACTTCATGTTTCAACAATGATAAAACAAACCTTCTGAGTGTTGTTATGAAAATAAAGTTCTGCTGAGAACTATCATGAAGGCCAGAGATATTGCAGCATAATCTATGTAACTGCATAGGCATGGGCCCATTACTAATTAAATTTAACCAAAAACAATAGCAGTTCCAACTCTTTTGAGAGAAATGTAATTTTATTATGAATTTTTTTTACACTTGTTTGTATTATCTTGGCAAAAAAATCACTAGTTACTGATTTATTCAGCAGATGTGTTTCGTGCTAGGTCAGCACATTTTTCACTGCTGTGAATTACTGACAAGGCTGTTGCTCAGGTGTGTTGTGTTGGTGTGAGTCTGTGGTGTATTTTTGTTCTATGGTCTGTTATTTTACAGAACAAAAATACACCACAGACTCACACCAACACAACACACCTGAGCAACAGTCTTGTCAGTAGCTCACAGCATTGAAAAATGCTCTGATCTAGCGCAAAACGCATCTGCTGAATAAATCAGTAAGTAGTGGTTTTTTGCCAAAATAATACAAACGAGTGTAATTTTTATAAAAACATCAAAATACAACAGAAAAATTGCAATTTTTTTTTATAAAATAAAATTATGTAGAAGTCAATAAGAATGTAACATAACTTATATGAGTCCTAATTATTTATTTATACAATCATTGTACATACTAATGCTCCTTAGAAAAGGAAAAGAAACCTCTTACAATACAGATATAAAATAACTTTATTTAAAATTGTAGCTTTGGATTTCTAAATTTTATAATTATCATATTTATACTTTTAAATTTTATTTTAAAGCTCTATTAGATTTAATTATTAAATATAGCTTAAGGGATAAACAAGGCAATATGACCTGATATTATGAAGCATATGTAATTAAATACGTGGCTCATAAAATCTAAAAAATATATGTTAGGATGATTTTCTTTAAACATATACTCCAATTTACTTGTAATGTATAATACAGAACCTTGAAAAAGTAACACTTGGAATGCTTGGGAAATAAGTTTTTACAAAGTTGTACTCCTGCAAACTAGGCAGGTTCCCGAGCATGAGTATATGTGGTGAGATAGGTCAATAATATGACCAGTGGTATTACAGTCATGTTTCTAAATGGATGCCCTCAATCCTTATCATATCAAGTGCAAAGTGAGAGGGCTCATTTGATATCACTATATCCTTAAAAAACAGAAATCTATGGATGTTCATCATGAAGTTGTTCCGGCTTAAGGTAATGTCATGTCACGTGGAAAAGTGGTGTAGATATTTTTAAAAAGATTGAACAAATGTTTACAACTGAAGAGTTTAAAAAAAGTTGAATAGTTGATTTGGGATGATTGCCTTTTGATGGTGGTTAAACTCCTTGAAATGTCGCCAGAAGTCAGCCCAATGAAACAATCATGGATTATTTGAATTTTTAGAAACTGTGTACCCTTAGGGTAGCAAAAATGCTAAACAACAGGCATAAAACAAACTGGGGTAGTTTCCTGCCAGAGCTCCTACACAGTTGCAGAAGAAATAAAAATTACTCTGTTGTAACAGGGGATGAACCATGGGTTGTTCACTACAAACCTGAGAGCAAAATCAATCCGTGATGACACTGGTTTCTCTGCTGGAAAAAATTTAAAACAGTAATCTGAACAAAATAATGGCAACTATCTCATAGGACCACAAAGAAATATTACTTACCAATTTTTGGCCTATATAAAAATCTCTAATCTGCCTAATGCTGATTAATATTTTGAGATACCTTAGAGACTAAGTAGAACTCACACAGAAAGAAAAACCAATAACCTTTTGAAAGATTTTGGGGTTAATGTTTAAAACTATCCATCCCATAGTCAGGACTTTACACCTTTGGATTTCTTCCTTTTCACTTGTCTAAAGGAGCATCTCAGTGAAAAACCATTTTGTTCAATTTTGAGATTAAAGACACGGTCTTTAACTCATTTAATTTTACAGACAAAATCTGTTTGTTATGAAACAATAGTGGTAGAAATAATATTAGAAGTCATTAATTAGCTCATCATGAATGAAGCGACTGGCGCTTAGCTAAAATGAGAAGAAAACGAGGTTCGAGAAAGATCGGCAATAATATAATAGAAATGTGAGTAACAATAGTAAGCTGCGGCAAAGTGCCTTACTTCAATCGCTGAGCACGCAATTACGAAAGTTAGAAAGCCATAATGGGCTCCGTACAAGCACATTTAATTACAGAACAATTCGCACTGAATTTACACATAAATGAATTATTAGTACTTAAGCTTATGCAGCACTTACCCTCGTGGAGCAAGAAAGGGCAAAATTGAAGTGGTCGTAGATCTCGTAGCTGTAGAGGTCCTGGGTACCCAGTTCGTAGGAATCCTGGCCAGGCGAAGTCACACTAAAACTTAAACGAGAAGTCAATAAGCTGCATTTAAAAATCCTAGTCATTTAAGAACTATGGCGCGGAACGACACAAAGGAACTTACAAACGGCGATTGTAATTAAAGTCAATAATCCGCAAATAACTTATATAATAACGCGGTCACACTAACACACATTAAGACGAACAGGTTTAATGCTTGTACGAGGTTTTCACGGTCAAAAACGGCACTTTGCACGCGTTGTGCAATTTTACGTAACGAGGTATTTTAACGAGGCTGTTAACTGTACGACAGTTCCGAGACAACGGGGACGACTAACTTTACGGAAAATGCGAGCTAAGGGAGTGGGGATCAAGCCACAGAAAATCAATACTTCAAATCATGCATCGATTGGCAGATCGGACGTCACGTGACCATCACTGCACAGTCCAGCTGAGCGTTTGAATGTAGGCCGCGAAACTTCGAGCGCTGACTCGAACATACCGCCCACCAAAACGAATGTTTTTAATCCGCCAGGTGGGTAGAGGACGAAGAACTAATTAAGCACCGGAAACCGAGGGTGCCGAAGAAATAGCAGGGGGAAACGAAGGAAAGAGAAGAAAAACAAAAGGGGGGCAAGAGTGCCGAAGAAACCAAAGGTGAAACTCAATGCTGCAGCGGGAAGCCAACAAGCTTGTGGACAGGTCGCTTCAGCTGGCCGTGCGAGGTTTTGACAGTAGCTACGCGGGATACTTGGTCGTGTCCAGGATGTAGATGTATGATCCGACCCATAGGCCAATGAAGGGGGCTCGGATGCTCTCCAGTGATGAAGACGAGTTGATCCTCCTGAAGCGGTGAGGAGTTCTTGTGCCACTTTGCCACTTGCCTTGTGCCACGTTGAATCTGCGAATGCAGGTACTGAGTAGACCAAGTCTTCCAGAAACGGTTGGTCATTTGCTGAATCATGGACCAACGAGATTTAAGAGGCGGTTCGGGGTAACATCTCTCCGGAAGTGCAAGGAGCGGTCGTCCAATAAGAAAATGTCCGGGAGTGAGGAAAGACGATCCTTCGCTGGGGTCAGGCGAAACCTCGAAAATAGGGCGACTGTTAAGAATAGCCTCTATCCGGGTAAACAACGTAGACAACTCTTCAGGGTTTAATACCGTATTACCGATCGTGCGGTGCATAAGTCCTTTAGCGGATTTGACGGCAGCCTCCCAGAGTCCGCCGAAATGTGGTGCGGCTGGAGGGTTGAAGTGCCATTCAATGCGTTGGTCGGCGAGTTTGCGCTTGATAAGCGATTTCGAGTGGTCAAGCAGTTGATAGACCTCACTCAGGCGGTTCGCGGCTCCAACAAAATTCGTACCGTTGTCAGAATAAATATCAGAGGGTAGCCCTCGTCTTGACGTGAAACGGTGTAAAGCTGCGAGAAAGGCATCGGTGGATAGGTCGGATACCATCTCCAAGTGCACAGCCTTAGTAGCCATGCAGACAAATAGACAAAGATAAGATTTTAAAAGCTTCGAGGTACGCAAATGATTTGCCTTTGTGTCAAAGGGTCCAGCGAAATCAATTCCCACCCTGCAGAAAGGCGGCGATGGAGTGACTCTAGATGATGGTAAAGAAGCCATCATAGGTGGACGAGGCTTAGATTGCAGACGGAAACACCGCATGCACGCATGAATGCGTTGTCGAAGTAAAGAGCGTAACGCAATAATCCAAAATTCGCCGTTAATCAGCGCTTGAGTGGTGCGCGGTCCGGCATGTAAGGCTAACTTGTGGTAATGATCGCAGATCAAGTTGACGTACTGATGATGTTTAGGAAGCAGAAGGGGGTGCTTAGATTCGTACGACATCTCAGAATGATTAAGTCTTCCGCCCACCCTGAGTAAGCCCTGGGCGTCGACAAATGGCGTTAGGCTGCGGAGCGGATCGATGATTTGAGCGCCACGACGGAGCCGTTGCAATGTTTCGCTGAAGGCCAGCTCTTGTATGAGCTTGACGCAGAGATCTCTGGCGTTACTTAACTCCTGCACCGAAGGCGTAGTAAATGAAGTTTTACTCAAGGCGACTTTGGCCTTGTAGCGGGTGTTATGACCGTGGTTGGTAGTCTGGCCTTTACGACGGCAATTATTCACAAACCGCAGGACGTAAGCGAAAACATGGTGAAGAGTAATTAAGTTCGAATGTCGTTCTATAGTTGTCAATAGTCGATTAGGCTCTTGAACGGCCGTACATAGCAGTCTAGGTTCAGATTTATGTTCGGTCTGGTCCGGGTTAAGGCCGGTCGGCTTAGACAAATGCCACGCAGTAGGACATTGTAGCGCCCATGGTGGGCCGTGCCACCACAGCGGATGTTCAGCAAGCTGGTTAGGTAGACACCCACGGGAAGCAACGTCCGCGGGGTTATCAGCAGTCGAGACATGGAACCAACGGTCCATGGAGGTATTTGAAACGATTTCAGTGACGCGGTTGGCAGTAAAAGTCTTCAATAAATAAGGCGGGGTGTTGATCCAATACAACACAATTTCAGAATCGGTGAAGAAAAACGTCTCGGCGTCAGACACAAAATTCAAAACGGGCTGAACGGACTTGTAGAGTTTGGCCAGCAAGACTGCGCCACAAAGCTCCATGCGAGGTATGGTGATCGGTTTAACTGGAGCTACCCTGCTCTTAGCCTTCAGAATGCTAACGGTAACGACTCCATTCCATTCGGTTCTCAAATATATAGCTGCTGCGTATCCAGCTTCGGAAGCATCGCAAAACCCTAACAGGTGATGCTTGGCAGCTCGTGTGCCAACGTGTCGAGGTATTTGGATAGAAGACAAACTGGCGAATTGAACAATGAAGCTGTCCCATTGATTTAGAAGCGCGGTTGGCAAAGGTTCATCCCATGATAACCTTTCGAGCCACAAACGTTTGAGAAAGCATTTGATCCAGAAAGTAATAGGCGTTAAGAAGCCAAGCGGGTCGAAAGTCCGAGCGACATAAGATAGTATGGTGCGTTTCGTAGGCACCGAAACGAAATTCTGACTCTGGTAGGAGAACGAGTCCGAGGTAGGATTCCATTGCAGTCCCAGTATTTTGATGGCGGTAGAATCGTCCTGGAACAGTAGCGGGTTCTCCAGATGAGCGGAAGGTAGCGTTGACAATAGTGCAGGATCACTTGATGACCATTTCCTGAGTTCCAGGCCGGCGAGTGCGAAAATGTTAATGAGCTGCTGTATCAATTCCTTGGCATCTTCGGGTGTATCGGCGCCAGTGACAACATCATCAACATAAGTCTGCTGAAGTATTGCTTGCGACGCGGCAGGGTATCGGCTACCTTCGTCCTTTACGAGTTGTTCAAGTGTCCGCAACGCTAAATACGCAGACGGGGTTAGTCCGTACGTGACAGTAGCTAACTCGTATTCCACAAGCGGAGATTGCGGCGTCGGTCGGTATAGTATGTGCTGGTGACAGCGATCAGCTAGGCGCAAGGCAATTTGTCGGTACATCATTTTAAGATCAGCACAAACGGCGTGAACATACAGGCGAAAGGAAATGATGACGTTAGACAGGTCCTTCTGAAGTTTAGGACCGGAAAGCAATTGCTGATTTAAAGAATTCGCGTTACAATCAGGCGAGGATGCGTTGAATACTACTCGTAACTTAGTAGTAGAACTGGTGGTCTTAAAAACACAATGATGCGGGATCAAATAGTTAGAAGTATTAAGCGCGGGGTACATATGACCCAGAGTCATATATTCTGTCATGAATTGATGATATTGCCGAGCTACCTCCGGCTGACGACTTAAACGTCGTTCTAAAGCATGATAACTAGCGAGGACAACGTTGCGGTTTGACTTAAGTGTTACAGCGTCAGGTTTGAAGGGGAGGGCGACAACATATCTCCCGACTTCATCGCGTTCAGTAGTTGTAGTAAACAGGCTTTCACAAAGCTGTTCGTCAGGGCTCAAAGATTTAGCCTCAGTCACTTCTTCGACTTCCCAAAACCGTCGAATATTGTCATCAATAGACTGTAGCGAGGTAATGAACACTCTAGGTTGATGGGGCATACTATACGGTATGGATCCCATAATGACCCAACCTAAACGAGTGTTAAGCGCGGAGGGCTGGCCATGAATGATAGTGCAAGGCCCATTAGTGAGTATTTGGGTGAAAACATCTGCCCCCAGTATAATGTCAACACCGGCAGGCGAGTCGAAATGAGGGTCAGCTAAAGGTAGATGCTGGTATTGAGCACTTATTTGAGAGGCTAACCTAGTAGCCGGCAGCGGGTCAGTAATGTGGTTAAGCACGGCGGCTTCAGTAGTTAGCATTACACCAGGGTCATGCCTCGAGAATAAAATCAACGTAACGTACTCGTGGATACGTGTGGTCTTGGCGGCGACACCAATCAAAGACATATTTGAACTCCGAGTAGGTAGGCTCAGCAGGACGCTTGCTTTCTTAGTAATGGCAGATATCTGACTGCCGGGGTCGATAATAGCTCTTAGAAAACGAGGTTGACCATAATGGTCCTGTAAGACGACTTGCGCGGTACCCAACAGGGCGAGAGATTCCTGAATATTACATGACAAAGAATGAGGTTGAGCTTGAGTATCGGTTGCGCGTCCAGTTGCTGGCCTCGGGTGTCGCGGTGTGACTAGTCATTGTTGTGACGGCGGGTTGTTATGTAACAAAGTATGGTGTGCCTCGTTGCACTGCTTGCAGCGTTGGCTGGACTTACATTTAGCTCGGAAATGGGAGCCAAGACAATTGAAGCACCGTTGTAGTTTCATGATGGCGTCCTGGCGTTCCACAGAAGTCAGTTCGAGAAAGGATTGACAGTCAATGATGCGATGTCCTTCTCCGCAATAATAACACATGCCTGCGTGTGTCGTAGAAACATGGGATTGATTCATGTGAAGCGGTGGTAATCGGTGACGGAATACTGACATCCTAGGAGTGTTCATAACAGGAGGTATATTTACGGGGCGCGGTCCGTTGAATGGCCGTGTAGGGCCTGACGCAGCACGTCTAGGCTCGTATACATATTGCGTAGCCTTAGGTGTAATAGAATTGTCGGGCGAAACCGAAGGCTGGACAATTGTACTATGTGCCGTGTTAAGGTTAGGTTCCAGTTGGTCAAAGTTTAAATCACGGGCCCCTTGCGAATCAGACTCATTTACTGACGACACCAGTATGCGGGGTTGTTGAGCAGCTCTCGCGCTCGTAGAAGCTGCGGCAGGCGGTTGATCCAACAACTCTAGAGCCCTGGCCTGTTCCGTTATAAAATCATTCAAAAGCTTGTACGTAGGCATACGATTTGTGCCTAGCCTCGTTTCAAAATTTAATCTAGTCTGGGGGTCCAAGTTATTAATGGACATCTGAAAAAGCAGAAAATCAGCCAAATCATCTAGCTGGATAACCTTCAACGCACACACAGCGTTTGAATGCGCGGTCAAGAAGCGGTTCAATTCAGTTTGCGAAGCATTCTTAATTGGTTTAAAGTCTTGAATCATTTTAAAATAGTGGTCAGCCAAACGGCGTGGGTTAGCGTACCGATTGCGCAAAGCTTGATATGCAATGCTGTAATTTTGTTCAGATATTACCAAGCCTGTGACAATTGCTAAAGCGTCGCCTTTAAGTACCGATTTCAAATATTGGAATTTCTGTATATCACTAAGACTGTCGTTGCAATGGACTATTGAATCGTACATCGTTATAAAGTCCGTCCAGTCACTGTTGTTTCCTGAAAAAACAGGCAACGCAAGACTAGGGAGGTTAGGTGAACCTACAGCTGATTTGACGGGCGAGGTTGATGTCACCTCTGCCTTGATAAGGTTAGGATATTTTGCTAACATGGGCAAATACACGTCCTGAAATTGTCTTTTGATATTAAACGCACTTTCAGCTAAACTTGCCACCTGGGTGGCGAACGTTTGTTCTAATATCTCATAAGTATCCACGAAATTGGCCTGAATGCGTCTTATTTCCCGAGCGATGCCTTCCGGCATCCCTTTGTCATCAAGAAGGGTTTGTACTTGTTCCAAATCATTTAATATATTTTTTAATTTAGCGAGGTAATATTCAGTATTAATTGCCATTATAAATAATTTAATAAAGTTCACAAATAAACACAACACAAATTGATTTCACAAAATTTTTTAAATAGCGGTAAGTGGACTGTATAGTTTAATAAACGTAAAGTATTTCCTCATCACAAAGCAAATCAAAATCAAGTGACGTATACCTATGACGTCACGTTTCCCGCGCGTGTAACTCGCACAAAGGAAATCAGAAATCAAATGTTGCGCAACACTTAGTAAGATTGCATGAATCATATAAATCAAATGAATTTAAATTCAAGTCTATCCGGCCCGGAGGACCAAATGAAGCGACTGGCGCTTAGCTAAAATGAGAAGAAAACGAGGTTCGAGAAAGATCGGCAATAATATAATAGAAATGTGAGTAACAATAGTAAGCTGCGGCAAAGTGCCTTACTTCAATCGCTGAGCACGCAATTACGAAAGTTAGAAAGCCATAATGGGCTCCGTACAAGCACATTTAATTACAGAACAATTCGCACTGAATTTACACATAAATGAATTATTAGTACTTAAGCTTATGCAGCACTTACCCTCGTGGAGCAAGAAAGGGCAAAATTGAAGTGGTCGTAGATCTCGTAGCTGTAGAGGTCCTGGGTACCCAGTTCGTAGGAATCCTGGCCAGGCGAAGTCACACTAAAACTTAAACGAGAAGTCAATAAGCTGCATTTAAAAATCCTAGTCATTTAAGAACTATGGCGCGGAACGACACAAAGGAACTTACAAACGGCGATTGTAATTAAAGTCAATAATCCGCAAATAACTTATATAATAACGCGGTCACACTAACACACATTAAGACGAACAGGTTTAATGCTTGTACGAGGTTTTCACGGTCAAAAACGGCACTTTGCACGCGTTGTGCAATTTTACGTAACGAGGTATTTTAACGAGGCTGTTAACTGTACGACAGTTCCGAGACAACGGGGACGACTAACTTTACGGAAAATGCGAGCTAAGGGAGTGGGGATCAAGCCACAGAAAATCAATACTTCAAATCATGCATCGATTGGCAGATCGGACGTCACGTGACCATCACTGCACAGTCCAGCTGAGCGTTTGAATGTAGGCCGCGAAACTTCGAGCGCTGACTCGAACAATGAATGTAATTATAATCAAAGAATAAAAATATGGTACAACTCAGAAATATAAAAATTTTTATTTCATACTCGTTTCAACGACTAATTTGTCGTCATCCTCAGTGAAAATACACAAATCAAATTAACTAAAAAAATATTAAACATAACCTATAAAGTTTTAACAAAAGTAAAAACAAAAGTAAAAATCAGATCTCAGTAAAAATTAGATCTGAATTTTACTTTTGTTAAAACTTTATAGGTTATGGTTAATATTATTTTAGTTAATTTGATTTGTGTATCTTCACTGAGGATGATGACAAATTAGTTGTTGAAACGCGTATGAAATAAAAATTTTTATATTTGTGAGTTGTACCATTTTTTTATTCTTTGATTATAACTTTCACTCACAAGCCAGCTCAAATATTATTTATGAATGTAATTGTTCTTTGATTGATTTGAGAAAGTTTATTAGTTGAGACGTCATGTACAAGACTAGATCTGTGCTGTATAAGGGATATCTATCCCCTTTGGAAACTTGCAGCATAGGTAAGGATAGATATTTACAGCCCATAAGTTTTCCTTTTATCAGATGTTCTAGACATGATAGACCCATCATCAGTATTTATGTCAAGTGAACTTTCTTGCTCAGTATAGATGTTACTTTGTGTCAGTAACCAATGTTTACATGTATACTGTGTGGACATGGAAAATCTGTGGTTGTCCGCAGAATTTAGTAATATTCTAAATTAAAAATTTACTTAATGTAAATATATTTTATATTTAGTTTCATTTTGTGTATATCTGAAGTAAACAATAATATTCTAGAATCTAATGCAAACTTCAAGCTCATGTAACTTTAAATTATATTTTACTAATTATGATTACAAATAATATTCAATTAACAAATAATAAAGTAACTAAGCTACAAAAAGGTTGAACGAACATAAGTGGAATTGCCTCGACAGAGGGTCTACTAAATGAAAACAGTCTGTTATCAGCCAAACAACAAAGAGCAGTCCAGGACTAGAGTTAAAGCACTTTTGTATGGCCACAACTCTTCCCTCACTTCGCAACACCCTTGGGTTAGATCTTTGTAGCCATAGATGGTAAGATGCCTCAAGGGCAGATTTGTAGATACGCCTCAAATATTCATTAATTTTATTCCTACCAACAATTCCCAACTCCTTCAGTAATAAATGGACAAACTTTACTGGAAGACCCCTACACCCATTTTAACAGGAAAGTAGTGACAGGAGAACCCCTTCCGATGAAAAGAGAAACATAAAGATTTATGCTTGTGTGCCTTAAACAGATGTTGCTTCAGGATAGTAGACTTCCATTGGACTACCAATTCCACTATCACCACTAAACGAAACTAAATGAAGGACTCCATTGCAACTTCAGAGGAACACACATCTCCCTCAATAGTGTCCAATAATTTTGCAACACCAGAGATTCAGGCTTGTATCCAAGGGAGGGCGATCGCCCCATCGGCCCCCCAACCCTCAAAAACTTTGGGTTAAAAATCGACAATATATTATTAAATTAGGACTTTCTATTAAATTAAACTTTTACTTGAGTTAATTCGTCTTTTATTGTAAATAAAAAATTAAATTTTAATTTTTAATTTGAAAATGTGACGCGTTCCCTCGGCATACCCCCGTAAACGTCTAAACGTTTTAACAACAGATAGCGCTAGTGAAGCTTAGTCTCGAACATATGATTTTCAATAAGTAATTTTGCAAGCGTAATATTCGCAGTTGACTCCGGAATTGTTCGTGTTGGAAGAATAACTACTTACATTAATTAATAAACCATTTTTATAATAATAGCTTATTATGAAATTAATAATATTCTCTAGCCATAAGTGTTATCGAAACTGGAATAATTATTTATTAAAAAGTCTAATTTGCTATGAATCTTTATCACGTTACCGATTTCTAACGCAAGCGTAGAAAGAACTTTTTCTGTTCTATGTTTTTACATACACGCATGAGCGCACACAACAAACACACACATATTATATATATATATATATATATATATATATATATATATATATATATATATAATGCATCGATCGCCCCCCCCCTCCAAAGCAAGTCGCAGGATACCCGCCTGAGAGATTGCGCCCTCACAAGCATATCATACTCATCATCTTCTATAAGTTTCTTCCTCATATGCCCCACCTCTGTGGTTGGGTGATGACTGACCCAACCTAAATTCTACCTGTTCTTACTGATACCAGCCACATATCTCCTCTCAAACTCTAACCACCACTGAAGAGAAGAAAGATCCTGCCTCGAGTCCTGCAACACCTGAACAACCATTGGATCTTAAGAGACTACTAAAAGGCTACTTCTCGTAACCAATAACTGCCTGCATACCATGGATATACGCTTAAATCAAAACTATACTTTCTCTCACTTCTGTACAACATACTAATATCCATTGACTGCTGCAGTCCTAGCCAGCTTCTATGTCCAATCTATTAACCATATTCTTAGTAAGAGAGTAAACAAGAAGGAGCCAGTTCAACAATGAAATGAGCACATTATTATAGATCCAAGCTTATCATGGACCCAAAAGGGAAAGACTGTTTACCCTTACCAGGCTCAATTGGAAGGAACAATCAATACCTGAATGTGGGTCCTGTTTCCTTTCTCATTGGACAAATTTTCCAAAGAATTTGAAGGGAGCCTCTATCTTTGAAAGAATTCTTGCATCCCCCCTTACAAATCTGTCGTAGTGGTTCCAAAGACCCATCCTCTCCTTGCCAAGGCCATATATCTACACGTTGATGATTTTAAGTAAAAACATTTTGTTCAGTTACAAAACTCAATCACCCCACTCAGAAGGCAAGTCATAGTCTTCTCTATATGGCATACCAAAGTAAGATCATCCGGAAATGTCATCAGCCCCAGAACTCTCATTCCTCCCTTCTTTAGGCAATACAAACCATTAGTTGGAACCTTCTTTGCCATCTTTAACAATAAATGAAACCATACAACAAAAGAATAAATGACAAAGGTCATCCCTCAAACAACCCCTTTCCATAGGAGAAAATATCAGTCTCCCACTCTCTTGAATGAGTCAAGAAATGTAGAGAGTTATAGTAGGAAAAAATTAAAGTATGAATCTCTAGTAGCACACCATAATGGTACAAGGCCATTTTCAACAGGTTATGCTGAATAGAACCAAATGTTTTGCCAAGATCCAGCCAAGTAATAAAAATTTGTCCCAGTTTTTCTAGCATATTCCAATGCTTTTGACAGCACTGCTGTATACTTGAGATAACCCAAAATTCCATTAAAAAACTCAGAGGAAAGTAATGCAATTTTGAAGACTCTGCTGGAGAAAGTCATTCTTTTCCATGTGACCACTAATCCTCTTTGAAATGATGGAAGACAGAACTTTACCATGGGCATTAGTGAGGGCAATTGGCCTAGTTTTACATGGGTGATCAAATACCTCTTTCTTTGGAATCAACTTCACCACCTGCAAAAACTACTAGGAAACTTCCCGGACTTTCAGATTAAGAAATAAAAAAAATTGCACCTTTATAAAATATATATTATTTAGTGCCTTATAAGATGGAATACTTTCATAGCGAAATAGAACTCAAGTGATACAAGGAATTATTTATATTGTTCCTGCTGGGTAGATTGTAAATGAAAATAATTCCAGAATGGGTTAAATGGTCATGGGAACTGGCGAGAAACAACTTCAAGAAGGGCATGGAAAAATTGATTGAATGAGTTACTAATTGTAAAGAAATAAAATGTGATTACAATAAAAAATAGTTATATACCTACATACTATTCCATTTAAATTAAAAAAAAAAAACATTTTTTTAATTTTAGTATTTGTTGTGACTTTACTTTCCAAAATTATATCTCGTAAATTTATAGTTTTGATTCCTAATTAGTATGATTCGTTCTTTGTATTAGTCATTAGTGTGAAAATTCTTTGTTGAATTTCGCCTTATATTTTAAACCACTCAAAACTCTGATTTATATTTGACACATACGTATTTATTTTTAACATATAAAATCTGGCAATTGAAGCAGCAATAGTTAATATACATTACCTTCTATTGGGCTGAAATAAAATAGTCCTTTTGTGTTTTGTAGAAGTGGTTATCCCTGTGTACATTGAAAAGACGGTGATTACAGTTCAGCCTCATGGGTTAGAAGGTAAGTTATGAAAAATATTGTCATTTTAACTAAGAATACAAACAACTTTCATGCATTTAAAAAAAATCTTCCATTTATAAACTAGTCTAAAACAGCACGAAGGTCTTAACAAAATTCAACTGAAATGAAGAACTGTTACAGGCAATCTACATTCTACATATATTTAACCTTTACCTTCAAATGCTGCAAAGATTAAATCCTAACTGCTGTGCCTTGACTTGACAAAAAAATTAAAATTAATTTAATCAGCTTAAATGAAAATTAAGTGAACATAAATTCTTGTTATTTTTAAATGATGTTAAATATATATATATATATATATATATATATATATATATATATATATATATATATAGGAATTTTTTGGACTTGATAGGAGACTGACAGACTTACCTAAAGGCAATAGTCCAAAACTGCAATCTCTTGTGCTTATTTCCAAGAGATTGCAGTTTTGGACTATTGCCTTTAGGTAAGTCTGTCAGTCTCCTATCAAGTCCAAAAAATTCCTAAATAAGCTTTAAGCTCTACTAGAACTAACCTAAAAATATATATATATATATATATATATATATATATATATATATATATATATATATATATATATATTGTAACATTTATAGAATGGGCTATATAATATTATTTAAGAATTGGAAGAATATATTAGAAATAGCTCACTCAAAATTTAAAAAAGAAATTCATTAAAAGATTGGTTAGGTTAAATGAAAACTAAATTTAGGTAAAAGCATAGAATTGTAAACAAGGTTTTTGAACTGGAAATGTATTAGGAAATTTGTTATATCAAATAACCTAACACATAAATTAAAACTAGATAATCTAATAATAATTATATTCAAACAAAATTGTAAATATTAGTAAAATAGGGCTAAGTAATTACTTGAAGGAGAAAGTGAACACGTTTGTAAACAAAAGAAAATTGAAAGGTTATGTTTATGAAAGACCAAGCAAAACACACACAATTCAGAACTATTTCAAAAGTAAAACACAAAGACACTTCACACACTAATAATATTAATAAAATAAACACTGGAAGGTTTGTTGACGATAGGAAATTGAAACAGTAAGTTTCAACCAGGTTTAACCAAGTTAAAACGCCATTCTAAACAAACTTGTTGGTATGTCAGCTGTAAAACAGATGTAGGTCAGTGTGACAATCGATTCTAGTGAAGAAAAAGAAAACAAACTAGATTACAGGCAACATGTGTTTTTTGGAGAAGAAGGCGGCCATATTTTTTTCGTTAACGGTGCTAAAAGTAAAAAGGACGCGTTAGTGGAGTTGGAGGTAGCGTGGGTGACGCTCTAATATCGGATCTGCCAGGACCAGTCAAAATTCTATTTATTTGGAAAGAGTTCGCCTAAATTATACCGTTTGTTAAGAAGATTGGCCAAACTAAATTAAGGAGAAGTGAATTACAAAATGTAATACTGTGTTAATATATAAAGTGAAGTAAATAAAACAAATTTAAGTGTGTAAAAAGTCAAATTTGGAGAGAATGGAATCTTACGTAAGCTAACTGAAATTTCGATATTTGATAAGTTATTAGCGCTATAAAAAGCAATTTTAATGGACATTAAGATAATAAGGAAGTTTAAATTTGTATATTAGAATATCTTGTAGTTAATTAATAGTAAGTAATAAGAAATAATCCAGTTCAAATAGTTTAGCCTTTTTAGTATATTCAAAATTAAAGTATTTCCATCCGGAAAATATTTATTAAAGCTAATTTCAAAATTTAATATTGTTTGTTCAAAATTTATTTAATTAACCTAAGAATTAAAAACAAATATAGCCCATGCTATAACCCCGAGATATCAAGAGATCTTAAACTAGCCAAGGGTATTAAAATTGTGTAATTCTAAAATCAAAAGAAATAAGAGTTAGTATATTTTGTTAAAAGTTGTTAAGTTTATTTTTGTTCTGTTTATTGTGTTAATTGTTTACTTGTTGAATTAATAAATAATTGTAATAAAGAATTTAAATTACAAATGCCTGAGTTGTGTTGTGTGTTATAAAAATAACTTTACAATTGGCGCGACAACGTGGGAGCTCGATATAAGAGATAAAATTTATTTAGAGGGATTTTGAGTCAAAATTAATTTAGAACTTTTTATATTAAAAACATTTGAACTGGAAATAGATTTAGAAAAAATTTTGGAAAATTAAACACTGAGTTGAATAGAGTCAAGGTTAGGTTTATAAATTGTTTATATTTTGTATAATAAGTTACTTACAGCTAAAAAAAAAAAAAATATTATAGGCGAGCTGGTAGTTGTAGGGGACCAGGAAAAAGGGACTAGTTATGAATTTAGGAATACAGAAATGGAAGGCACAGATATTCCAATAGGAAACATGGAGGTAGATGAAGCTAGGGGACTACCACTTGTAGAAATTGAACAGGAACGAAGGGGTAGTGAAAGTGGAAATAGAAATAATGATGACTGGATAAAAAAATTGTTCGAAAGCAACCAAAACTTACTAAAAGAAATAAATAAAGGGAATGAGAAAATAAAAGAGGAGATGAAGGATATGAGAGAGGATCTAGATAGAAAATTAGATATAAATAATGAAAATATGAGAGAAATAAAAAAAGAATTAGAGGAAAATAGAGACGAAATAAGAGAGATGAAGGAGGATCTAAAAGTAATAAAAGATGAAATACGGGAGGAAAATAGGAAAATGATATAGGATATTTGGCGACAGTGGAGGACAGAGAATAATGCTGTAGTAGAGGATGAGAGAAGAGACTTAGAGGAGAAAGATGGAGAATTAGAGGAGGAGATTAAGGAAAATTTTGAGGAAACAAATGAAATAATAGCTGATGAGATAGAAATTAATAAAAAAGAGATAGAGAAAGTCGAATATATAACAAAGAAAAACACAGAAGAGTTAGGAGAGTTAAAATTAAGAAATGAAGTAGGAAAGATGGAGGTACTGCAAGTAAAAAATTTAACAATTCAAACCGCAACTAATAAGAAAATTGAAAAGATTAATAAAATGAAAATGGTAATAGGAGAAAGAGGAGGAGTTAAATATCCATCTCAATGCTTAGTGGTACAAAGCTTATTGAGAGAAATGATCATAGGTACGGATATGTTAATGGATGTGGAGGCACAACTCAAGTTTGGAAAATGGGAAATGGAATTTAAATATGAGAGTAACACAGAAAATAGAACTTATGAAGCAGATGGGAGATACAATGGAGATGTAAACAGTGTTAAGGCAAGGACAGGTGTGGGGACAAGAAAAGAGCATGGTGCCCACAGTCAATCGGAAAACTAAGACCATAGGAAACCCAGGAATAGAAATTAAATAGAGGAAACAAGTTTACAGGCATTAATAGACACAGGCAATAATATGACATGTATCCAGGTGAACTGGATATTGAAAATAATAATAAAATAGGAAGGGAGATATTAAATATAGGTGAAGGAAGCAATATGAGTAAACTCTAGGTGATTATATGTATAAGAAAACGTTAGCAGGAGATAAGTTTTAAGGGATGGTAACTATATCTACGATAATTTATTAGAAACTTCGTCGAATAATGAATAAAAATAAATATGAATCTATGTTAATAAATATTGAAGCATCGTTGTAATAAAAATATGGTAATTGTGTATTTAAACTTCGTCGTATTGTAATGGAGAATCTGCGTTGATAAATAATGGAACTTCGTCGTATATATTATAAAAGAAATATTAATCTATGATAATAAATATTAAAGCATCGTTGTAATAAAAATATGGTAATTGTGTATTTAAACTTTGTCGTATTGTAAGGGAGAATCTGCGTTGATAAATAAGTATTAAAACAAAATTTATATTCGTTGATATAGGGATAGTGTAATCGAAGGAACTATAGATATGATCAAATAGAGGATATGAAATTGCAACCTTTAAAAATATTAGATGTTAAACTTCATACAAAATAAACTGAGATGATATAAGAAAATAATTGAACTGGATGTGAGATTGGAAGGGGAGATAAAATACTAACTTAGAACTGAGAGTTAGATGAAGCTAAAAGCAAAATAAATATGAGATAAATAATAAACAAGGAATAAACAGAAATAAGGGAAAGAGAAATGTTATAACCAATTTGACCAAATCTAGACAGACTATGACTCGGATAGGCTGGGATTTAAAGACACGGTATCAGAGAATATATGTTAAATAAATATTGAATCAGACTTATGATTGGAAGGGTTCCAATTGTAATAAATGTAAAAAATAATAATAATTATGGAAGGAATTGTAAATACCAGAACATGGTTTATTGTTACTATATGTTAGAGTTGTTAAAGAATTGTTGAATGAATGTTAGTTATAAGTATATTGTATTGTTAGAAGATAGGTTAAGTAATATGTAGCTTGAAGTGTTCAGCTCAGTATTTGATTGTTAAAGAATTAAGATAAAATTGTGTCGTAGGAATTAAGTATAAATGGACAATTTAAAGTATAAATGTTAATTTAAATTTAATTTAAAAAAAAAAATATGTATATTTAATCAAGCTTGTAAAATGTAAAGAATGTGTAATGTAGAGATTAGTAATATTTTTTTATTTTAATTAAATTAGGGGACATTGTAACATTTATAGAATGGGCTATATAATATTATTTAAGAATTGGAAGAATATATTAGAAATAGCTCACTCAAAATTTAAAAAAGAAATTCATTAAAAGATTGGTTAGGTTAAATGAAAACTAAATTTAGGTAAAAGCATAGAATTGTAAACAAGGTTTTTGAACTGGAAATGTATTAGGAAATTTGTTATATCAAATAACCTAACACATAAATTAAAACTAGATAATCTAATAATAATTATATTCAAACAAAATTGTAAATATTAGTAAAATAGGGCTAAGTAATTACTTGAAGGAGAAAGTGAACACGTTTGTAAACAAAAGAAAATTGAAAGGTTATGTTTATGAAAGACCAAGCAAAACACACACAATTCAGAACTATTTCAAAAGTAAAACACAAAGACACTTCACACACTAATAATATTAATAAAATAAACACTGGAAGGTTTGTTGACGATAGGAAATTGAAACAGTAAGTTTCAACCAGGTTTAACCAAGTTAAAACGCCATTCTAAACAAACTTGTTGGTATGTCAGCTGTAAAACAGATGTAGGTCAGTGTGACAATCGATTCTAGTGAAGAAAAAGAAAACAAACTAGATTACAGGCAACATGTGTTTTTTGGAGAAGAAGGCGGCCATATTTTTTTCGTTAACGGTGCTAAAAGTAAAAAGGACGCGTTAGTGGAGTTGGAGGTAGCGTGGGTGACGCTCTAATATCGGATCTGCCAGGACCAGTCAAAATTCTATTTATTTGGAAAGAGTTCGCCTAAATTATACCGTTTGTTAAGAAGATTGGCCAAACTAAATTAAGGAGAAGTGAATTACAAAATGTAATACTGTGTTAATATATAAAGTGAAGTAAATAAAACAAATTTAAGTGTGTAAAAAGTCAAATTTGGAGAGAATGAAATCTTACGTAAGCTAACTGAAATTTCGATATTTGATAAGTTATTAGCGCTATAAAAAGCAATTTTAATGGACATTAAGATAATAAGGAAGTTTAAATTTGTATATTAGAATATCTTGTAGTTAATTAATAGTAAGTAATAAGAAATAATCCAGTTCAAATAGTTTAGCCTTTTTAGTATATTCAAAATTAAAGTATTTCCATCCGGAAAATATTTATTAAAGCTAATTTCAAAATTTAATATTGTTTGTTCAAAATTTATTTAATTAACCTAAGAATTAAAAACAAATATAGCCCATGCTATAACCCCGAGATATCAAGAGATCTTAAACTAGCCAAGGGTATTAAAATTGTGTAATTCTAAAATCAAAAGAAATAAGAGTTAGTATATTTTGTTGAAAATTGTTAAGTTGTAAAATTTTGTTTTGTGTGTATTGTTTAATGTCGAGATGAAATGATAATAAATGTTAATGAATTGTTCCTGAGTAGTTTTATTTGTCTTAAATAAAAAATTCAATTTATTAAATAGTAAAACATAATTATATTGTATTGTGTCTCTTTAAAAATTACATTACAATATATATATATATATATATATATATATATATATATATATATATATATATATATATATATATATATATATATATATAATCTTTACCAAAAAAAACTAACCTAAAAATATATATATACAGTCGAACCTCTGTATAACGAAGTAGATTATCCAGAGAAAAAATTTGATGTTGAGAGGTTATGTTGTCAAGAATGGTCCCACCCCATCTTACTGATATCACCGCATTATGCATACCACACTACATGCGGTAATAAAAGGAATACACTCACCAATTCATTTTCAGGAAGCATAACTTGAACATAGTGGAATTTAATCGAAGCAAACTCAGTAGGCCGTAATTTAGTAACTGTATTATTTACTTAACCTATTACATTTATTAACTGCCTATACTGATTTTATTTGAATACACACAATCTATCAGTATTTTATTTTTATATACACAATTCAATTTCAAACAACACAAACTGTTTTATACACTACGAAGACCGTATCCGGATAAAAAAATACTGTATTAAATTAAACATAAAATACGATGTACAGTAATACAGTACTGTAAATACAGTAACTAAGAATAGGTACTTTTTAAATCGTTTCTAGTTTTCAAAGTTTTACTTGAAAAAGTTTGTAATTTTTTGTTGCACTTGGCGTTTGAATAAAACATCACGTTCAATGAATGTTCACATTTATTCAGACAATCAAAAATGTTGTCTGGTATACCATCTTTCAGTTGAAATCCTCGCCTGATGATTTTGAAAGCTTGTAAAACTTTATGATCTGTAGGGTTCTTCTCTTCAGATTCATCACAATCATATTCATAGTCATCGTCATCATCTTTCAAAAGTTTTTTTGAGTTTGTCATCTGGACGCTTTGGAGTATGTCTCTGTCGTCTGGAAAATTGGAAACAGCCAAATCTCCTTCCAGACAAATAAAATCTTCAAGTGGAACGTCATCAGCTATTTTTCTTGAACTCTTCAGAAAATACCATTTCTTTTTTAATTCACTTAAAGTCATATTGTCCTCACTGTCTTCTTCATGTGTGACCGAATTAAATCCAGCTTTGGAGAAACAATTAAAAACTGTTCTTTTCAAGTCATTCGTCTAAACTTTTGCCAATTCAGAGATGCAGTCCCTTAGATTAACAATGTTTTTGGGTACGATTTCATTGTTCTCTACGGTAGTCACAATCTTTTTTAAAATTTGTTTTCTGTAGTGTAGCTTTAAATTTTTATTATTTCCTGATCGAGTGGTTGAAGTATTGATGTAACATGTGGTGGAAAAAAACACATTGACACTCTTCAGTTTGGAATTGATGTTATGCGGATATGCAGGGCAGTTGTTTGTCGATGAAAAGTGCAATTTTCCTTTTCTCTTTGGAGATCTGCTTGTCTGGCTACAATATCAATTCAATGAAAATTTCACTCGTCATCTACGTCTAGTTATTAAATGCGTAATCAACTTCTAAGGACTTGACAGATCGGAAACATGGCGGAAAATTTGCTTTTTCCAATCACAAGCAATTTGTGTTATTCTGTCCCAAACATGTTAGCTGCCACTAATACGGTGATCCCTTCTTTGCTTCCTTTTCCTCCAAAACAAGGGTCGGTTTTAAAAGTTAGTGTCTTGTTGGGCAAACATTTAAAAAACAAACCAGTCTCATCAGCATTGAAAATGTCTTTCATCTATGAACAATGTTATGGCGTTTATTGAATTTTTCTATCCAACCGTTACTTGCGTTAAAGCCACTGTGTCATAATGATACTGTGAATTCCAAAGCCTTTTCTTTAATAAGATTTCATGGCAATAGAAAAATTTTTCTCGCGCATTACTGTAACCCATTTAATCATCGCGTGATATTGTCGAATGTACAAAGTTTCATTTTTTTTCTTTGCAAATCATAAGAAACACTTCGTTTTAGAATTTGATCCCGGTTTTTAGAATAGTGGATAGCGAACTCTGAGGTATATGGTATTTTTTCGCAACATCCAACTTTTGTACACCTTCATCAACCTCTCGTAAAACACTCACTTTTTCTGCTACACTTAAACACTTTCTTTTTGACATTTTTTCACAGCACGACAAACTCATGGCACGAATAAAACTGAGTAAATGAGCTAGCAACATTGAAATGAGTGATAAAAGAAAATGGTGATGGGAATGTACTGTGGGCCTGTACATTAGGCCTATCTATAAATGCTGAGCTCTTAGAATTCCTAACCGATGAGTCACTGCATTCTTAACTGAACCGAAAATAAACAATTTCCTGGAAATGATATTGTGAGCTGCCCATACAACACTAGATTTCTTCGGTTGAAGTGAAGAAAAAACTTCGTTATTGAGAGTTCCGAAATTCGTTATATAGAGGTAAATAAGCAGTATAACTTCTAACATGTCATGGTACATGGTAAAAATTCGTTATATAGAGAATTTCGTTATCTGGAGGTTCGTTATATAGAGGTTCGACTGTATATATATATAAAGACAATGAAAAGAACATGGTTGTTTGACGCATTTTGATAACAACCAAGCTTATCTAGCCACTTTCTAATCATCTTTAACAAGTGATAGAAAAATGGTGTTTTAGAGGATGTCAACAATAATAATAAAGTAGAGAAGTTGAAAAAAAAATTAAGGCAATGCAAATGGTGGACATATACAGTAGAATTCCAGTCATCTGAATTATTGAGACTGGACCACATTCGGATAAATTAGAATTAGATTTTCTTTAAAAAAGGGTCAATTTTAAATTAATTACTGTACGTAAGATGCATTTAGAAGAAAACAACTATATTTTTTTCTAGGCCTCTGGCTAAGTTCTTGGCTTTTTCACAAAGAATCAGGCCTGAAATTGGGTTTCCTATAGAACGTTGTTGCAACAGCCACTTGAAAACAATAGTTTCTAATACTTTGTTTTTTGCTCTCTTCATTGATTTCTTGAAGAACTTTCATCTACATTTTCAAGCACAGACACGATTTTTTAAAAGTACTGTATAGGTTTATTCTTTTAATGTCTGAAATCGTTGATTTCTAACACAGTATATTCAGCCAACTGTTGACCAGTAACTCTTTTATTTGATTGATCTATAATCAGGTTATCTACTGAGGACAAGACAACTAGTTTTCTTTTAAAAGATAAAACAACAGACTGATGGGAATAAAGACATTCTGATTCACTATTTAAAATGAAAAATAACAGTCGGGCCAAATGGATCACCTGATGGTGGAGGACAATCAACTATACAGAACTATGCACTGAGGCAATGAATCAGCATCCAAATAAAAATGTGCTGCGCCTACACTAGCTTCATGGAGGAAAGGCCTATAGCACATATAGACATAATTATTATTATGGAAATCGCAGTATCTGTCTCAGATTTATTCCTTGAGAATATGAAATCATTTCGGATAACCAGTAATTTGCCTAGTCAGAGTTATATATATATATATATATATATATATATATATATAGTAGAACACCTCAAATCCGAACTCCAAAAATCTGAAACCACACGAAATCCAAACATGATTTGATGAAAATAAAATTTTAAAAAAGTATCTGAAATTTAATGAAGTATGTACTGAAAGTTTGCTACTTATGTAAAACAGGACTGAGATGTGTAATATATTGGAATTGAAACTGTAAAACCATGATATAATAGTAAGGCCTATACAGTACTACTGTATCACTTCATTAACATAGAATTTATTAACAGTGAAATAAAAAAGACAACTATAATCATATGTATACTAAAATTAACCCTCAAATCCGAACCCCAGAAATCCAAACCCCTGCAAAATCCGAACATGATTTGATGAAAAACAAATTTTAAAAAAGTATCTAAAATTTAATGAACCATAAACTGAAAGTTTGCTACTTACGTAAAACAGGACTGAGATGTGTAATGTATTTCAATGCAATACAATGTCGAGAGCATCGGCATGAGTAACAGCATTCGTAAAGGTATATTTTTCCTCGCTATTGCTATCTACTACACTGTCATAGATCCTGGACCACAGACAACATATGCAAATGATTTACTATTTAAAAACATTACACACGAGGTTCAAGAAGAAGTATGTATGGCATCAACAACATCACCAAGATCACAGACCAAATATTTACATCAGAAAAATAGAGAAAAATAATCAGTGATTCGACAATGGTCAAGTGACCAAAAGGTGCCTCCTCCCACAAGGTAAAATTATTGCACTTAGTGGTGGAAAAAGTTATTTTTAAGTATCAATTACAACTTCATATACACACACACACACATATATATACACATCTCATAAACAATTATAACTTTTTAAGTATTCATTGCTCTAAACTTTTAGCCACATATCAAGATACCATCATCTTTTTGAGAGGCAGTGTAGCACAGCACTGGAATAACTTATTGAGGAGAGTTTTATAGATCAAAATTTGGAGTAAAAAATTATTAGAACATTGTAACAGCTCTTGAGGTCTGGACACTTTTAACAATATTATGAGTATATTTTGGTTAAAATAATTCGTTACTTTAAAATATCATTTTTACTAATAGCAAATGTTTCACACATAATGCCATTTTGAGTGTTATGTTTTGTGTAAATTAATAAATAATTAATTTTTATAAGTTTGAAAATGTTAATAACAATTAAAATTATAACATGAAACAAATCAAATTATAACTAATTAGAGATTTTAAAAAAAGATTATAAAGCTAGGTATACTTTTTTTCAGGAGACAGGGGAGAAAGATATCCTTTACCAGTGTCTACAGGTATGGAGATTAAAGTTAATAAAATTTTTAATTAATAATTACTATGCTTTTAATTATATGCATATTTTTTCTGCATTGCAGCATCTACTTGGAGAAGCAACTTTCTTCCTCTTACTGGACTTCAGTTTTTGGCTGGAGTTGAACATATAAAAATACAACAGACTGTTGAACTATCTGATTGTAAGATAAATAAAATACATTTCAATTTTAAAAAAGGTTTGGCTAGAAGTGTTCATGAATAAAATTAAATATTGAAAACATTTTGTCTCAGCGAGATTTTATAAATTTACTTTAACTCTAAATTGGGTTTCATAATATTACTCTATAACATAAATTGGGTTTAAAGTAATATTATGTATACGAGTATATGTACACATTTATGTACATTCACATTGTAACTCAGCACACATACAGATTTTAATTGATGTTAAATATGCAAATGAATCAAATTGTATTGACTAGTAACTATGATAAAATATATATATTTTTTTATACATAAAAAAGTATTAACTTGTGTGGCGCCTAGACCGGGGTTTATTTTAAAAAATAGTATATATTTCAAAAAATAAGATTGGAAATATAGTAGTACCAAAACATCACATTATGGCTTCTCTAGATGTTGTTTTTATGTATCCCAGTATACCATTTGAATAGGTTAGAGTATTACAAAAAAGATATATATATATATATTCATATAATATTTTAAAAAAAAAAATTTGTTTAGATAATTATTTTTCCTGAAGATGCTGGTACTGTTTTATCGGCGAAAAGCTTTGAATAATATATGTGTTAAAAGCATTCTTGATTTGAAATAGTTTTAATGCATTAACTATATTACAAGAAAACATATCACCATATTTAATATTAAATATATATATATATATATATATATATATATATATATATATATATATATATATATATAATGTAACGGTTGTAGCCCTTTTTACCAACATAATTAATTATGGCTTCTACTTCTAACGTTACAGCTCAGGCAAATTACTGTCTGTCTGTAACGCTCTTCATATCTTTAAGGTAGAACTAGGTTACTTGTTAAATAAGCATTGAAAGTTTTAAAATACAAAGTTAAACCATTTAAACTAGCAAAGTCTCATTAAATTATTATTTAAAGGCTTATTAAATTAAGATGTATGGGATTTGTGTGCTCGTTAAATAATTGCTCTCTTAAATCTTCAATTAAAACAAATTAAACATAATTTATTTAGCCAAAAAAATTATAAAATTACAACCAAAATACATATTTTTGAAACATTGCGCTAGTTACTGATTAGTGAACATTTAACATTTGACTTATGAGGAAATTTACACATTAACAAATCAATGGCTGAAATGACTCTGTTTTCGAGTTTGCTTGCTTGCTCTTTTCATAATTAATTCTTACAATTTAAACTGAAAACAAATGCACCAAATAATGTATACATTACATTTATGTACGTATTGAAAAATTTAAAGTTTATTAATTTTGTATTAAACTGTTTAAGCATTTAAATTTTGGGATAGTTCACCAAAGTTTGAATTTATTCACTTAGCTGTTTTAACAAGGTGTATCCTTGCATCCCTCTATTGGAAAAATTCTCACAACATTTTGAAAAAGGCTTCAGTAACTCAGCATTCCATCTTCGTTCTTGGCAAGGTGCGCTGTCTTCTACATTATGATTAATTTAAAAAAATTATGACTATTACATTAAAATTTTAAAACCAAACATTTCCTCGCTCCTCGCACTACCAAAACATGTTTCTGTTCCTACATCTTGGTTAGGAGAGAGTTAAACATCGGAAGCAAAGCAAGCGTGCTAGCTACCGCGCATCGATATGCGCATACATACTTTAATTTTAGTTCGAAACTATTCCAACAGATGCCACTACCAACCAGAGATTTGATTTATTTCTATCAAATCACAATTTTTTGATCTAGTTCTATCATTGTTACATTTTTGAATACATTCTCGTTCGTTTTCTGAAATATCCTTTTTTAATATGTAACACCATGTAAAATGTGTTACAATATATATACACAGTCGAACCTCTATATAACGAACCTCCAGATAATGAAATCCTCTACATAACAAATTTTTACCTTGTCCAATGACATTTTAGAAGTTATACTGCTTATTTACCTCTATGTAACGAATTTCAGACCTCTCAATAAGGAAGTTTTTTCTTCACTTGGACCGAAGAAATGTAGTGTTGTATAGGCAGCTCACAATGTCATTTCCAGGAAATTGTTTATTTTCAGCAGGAAGGTCAACAAAACCAAAAATGTTAGGCGAAACATATGTCGGCAATTGACTGCATTATATAGTTCGGTTCAGTTAAGAATGCAGTGACTCATCGGTTAGGAATTCTAAGAGCTCAGCATTTATAGATTGGCCTACTGTACAGACCTATCACCCCATCACCTGTACAGATCCCATCACCATTTTCTTTTATCACTCATTTCAATGTTGCTAGCTCAGTTACTCAGTTTTATTCGTGCCATAAGTTTGCCGTGCTGTGAAAAAATGTCATAAAGAAAGTGTACAAGTGTAGCAGAAAAATTGAGTGTTTTAAGAGAGGTTGATGAAGGTGTAAAAAAAATGGATGTTGCGAAAAAATACCGTATACCTCAAGAGTTCGCTATCCACTATTCTAAAAAACCGGGATCAAATTCTAAAACAAAGCGTTTCTTATGGTTTGCAAAGAAAGAAAATAAAACTTTGTACATTCGACAATATCGATATCACGATGATTAAATGGCTGAAAATGATTTGGTGAGTGTACTTATTTACCAGTAAGTTTTCATAATCATTAGATAACTTATCATAATAGACTATACAGAATAGACCCTATGAAAAATATTGAATATGGATATCTAATACAATGGCGAAACATTCTGAAAACATCAATAAAACATTTTTAGCAACTTGAGTTTCAAATAAATTGAGACATTATAAAACATTATCCTATATTAACATTGGCCTATTACATTAACTACGCTCGTGATATTATACTGTATTCCTTTTATTACTGCACGTAGTATGCTTAATGCGGTATGCTTAATGCAGTAAGATCAGTAAGATGGGGTGGGAGCATTCCTGACAACAACCTCTCAATAACGAATACCTCTCTACAACGAATTTTTTCTCTGGATAATCGACTTCGTTATACAGAGGTTCAACTGTATATGTATATATATATATTTAGGTTAGTTTTGGTTGGTAAAGATTATTTAGATTTTTTGGATTAGGAGACTGACAGACTTACCTTGGTAAGAGTCCACACTGTAGTCTTGAAATAGAAACACATAAAAGCACTTAAACAATGATATATTTCAACCACACAGTGGTCTTTGTCAATCGAAGAGAAAACACAAAAAGAAATATGAGAGAATGAAATAAAATAAAATAAATAAATAAATATATATATATATATATATATATATATATATATATATATATATATATATATATATATATATATAACATCTCACAAGTTGCTAAAAATGAGGACATGTAGTTAAAGTTCTCGAAAGTTGATTTGCATATATAACAAGTAAGGTTCTTGCTCAAAGACCTTAAAGTGTAAGTGATAAGTGAAACAACAGTGTTGCAAAAGTAAAATTATATATATATATAAATATATATATCATGATATTTCACGTTGTCGATTATTTTTCCGTTGCACTGACTTTATGAAGTTATTATTATTAATTATAAACAATTTTTTCCACCACTAAGGGCAATGATTTTACCTTATGTGATAGGTAACTTTTGGTTACTTTACCATTGTCGAATCATTGAGTGATTCGACAATGGTAAAGTGACTGAAAGGTGCCTCATCACATAAGGTTAAATTATGTCACTTAGTGGTAGAAAACATTTTACAATTAATAATAATAACTTCATATATATATATATATATATATATATATATATATATATATTTATTTTTTTTTCATTCCTGATGATGTTGGTACTGTTTGCCAACGAAAAGCTTTGGAAATACAATAATAAATATTCTTGTATTTGAATAACCTATGTTGTTTTAATATATATATAATTTATTTATGAATACATAATTAGTTATATATTAAAATCCAAACATATTTATAAACAAGAACAATAAAAAGATCATTTGAAATAATTGGGTATTTCCTATATTAACCAATTATTTGAAACTTTTATCCCTAAGTGTTCTACAAAGTGAAGTTACTAATGAGGCAAAAACTTTATTTTTACAGTATTATCAAATATAGAGTCAGAAAACCGATATGTAATTAAAACAGATGCTGGTGAGACTCTATTCATTGGTAATGAGACCTCTTCTTCATTTCAACGTTTTTGTTTTGGTTCTGGTAGAAGTTTCCAAATTTGTTTGTTTGACCCAACAAAACAAAAGGTTTTGATTTTGGAACGAAGATTAGCCTGCAGTGTTGGTATACTAGGTTGTTATCTTCAAGTGAGTAATAAAAAAAGAAATCATTTCTGTATTAACAAAGTTTAAAAAATGATGTTATCTTTTGATAGAAATGACTAAACAATGTAATCTAAGATAACATTTATATAAATTGTTTATTTACATCTTATCATTGCTTCTAATGATTTTTCCAATATTATTTACCATTAAATCAACATTTCAAAGCTTAAAAGGATATCAATGTCTGTTCATACTTTGTTCTGAAGTATTGAACATTGATTTAATATTGTTTATACTTTATTCTGAACATTGATAGTGTTCAACACACACACACACACACACACACACACACACACATACACATACTCACACACAACATAAAATAGAAAGACAAACACATTTATTTATAGATATAGAAGGGAATTTACTTATAATAATTTGTTATCTAATAAATAATAATTGAGCTGGCTTGTGAGTTATTGTTATAAGCAAATAAAAAAATTTGTATCTGATACTCGGAGGAGTTCTGACAGAAGTGATAAGAAAATATAACTAATATTTTAATAATAGTTTTGCTGAAAATTTTGCCCAAAATATGAAGTTATGAATTTTTCATTCAATTTTTACATCTTTATTTTGGGAATGTTTTAAGTAAAGACTAACATTTGTTGTAGTTAATATTAAAATAATTTGGATAACAAAAAACCATTTGTTAAAGGTTGAATGAATATTATTTTTTTAAATATTATTTTTTTAAAGAAAACAAGTTCTTTAAAATGTATGAGACTTTCAAATTAAAAAAAGTACAATGTTTTTCTTTCAAAAATTGGATTAAAAATACAAACTTGTTATTCCTTGATAACTTATTTTTTCAACCTACACTAATTATTATTTTTAAATGAATGGATAGCTTTGGTAATGTTTATTATTTTCTGAACACTGTAACACACTTTAAAGTTTGTAAGTTAGGCAAAACCCTTAGTATAACCATGTTGTTCAAGTACATGACTTATGAGGAAGAATGCGACATCAATTTGTGGGGTACTATGAGATATTCCATTGTGCCCCAATAAAAAAGAACATATGGCAGGCTACTGGCATATAGAATCTTTAAAAAATATTGTAATTTGTTAATATATTTTTCAAAAACTAGTTTTTTTCTTTACTACATGTTTACAGAATGGTTCAACATCTTTTATTTAAACTACAGAAGAGTTTTTTTAGTGCAGATGAAATGAAAGATGTCGTATATTTGGTGATTAAAGATAGACTTAGTATTCGCTGAATGAATTCCTAATTTGCTTCATAGTAGAGCTAAAAAACCCAAAAGGAACTTTACTTAACTTTTGCTTGACCGCCATGAAAACAATCTGTCAATAAGTTTTATTGACTTTCTAGAAATTCATTTGAATACTTAGATGTTACAAAGGATCATGGAGTAACTATTTTGTTACACTTTCAGTATTAACTTGGCAAAAAAACCACTACTTACTGATATTTTTCAGCAGTCCTAGTGCGTGAACAATGTGCTGACCTATGTGAAATGCGTCTGCTGAAAAATATCAGTAAGTAGTGGTTTTTTTGCCAAGGTAAAACCAAAAGTGTAATTATGGAAAAATCTTAAGTTGTAAAGAGCAAAACGCTGCTAGTTTTAATTATTTTGACTGTTCCTTTTCATTTCTCTGACAAAATGCAGCCAATGGATATTGTAGTATTTTCTCCATTTATTGGTTAGATACTCTGCTTATAATTTAAAAATGCAGGTTTTGTTAGCTTGGAAAAGGTCTATGATACCTAAAAACGTAAATTCTGTTTTTCATAAAACTGCTATTTTTTTAATAGATAGATATTTGTAGATGTTGATTTTTTACCAAGCATTTATCGTGGTAATTTAGTTTTAACAACTTCAAGAAATGTTAATGGTGATAATTCACAAGGAAGGCGATGTTATGTTAGTTGAATTTTTAAATAAAGAGCCTATTATATAGTACAATTGTTCAGCTAGAATGATAACTTTTAGGTATTTTAGGTTTTTAAAGACTTATAGTTACCCTATTTTATTATTATTTTATTTATAAAGATAATTTTTATAATTTTATATAGTATTTTATCTGTCCCATTATACCACTAGCTGTGTCTCATGTGCCCCATATAAGGGGAACAATGAGACGGTAACAATTTTTTAAACCCTTTATATATTCTTTATAGTAAATATTTTTGAATGTGTTATAAATAATATCAATTTTTAAGTGTCTCATAGTACCCCCAGTTTATTTATAGCTAAAGTTTGTAATGAGAACAACATTTTGGGGTGATATTTTGCTGTATTATTTACTATCACATGTATTCAAAATAAAATCTGTTGGATTTTAATTAATCCATTTTATTGTACTTTTAATTTCAGAACTTGAATATTTATACCCCCCAAGGTAATCTTTTAGGAAGTGTAGTCCAAGAGTGGACATTGGTTATTCCTCGATTTATTATTAAAGATGAGAAGGGAAGTATATTATATTTTATGGAAGGCCCAAATATATGTCCATGTTCAATGTTTAAGGAAGCAACTTTTAAGGTAGTGTGTTTTGTTAAAATGTATTTACAATTAATTAAATTTTTTATTTTGAATGTAAGCAAACATAGTTTTATATAATACATTTTTGTAGATTACGTGTTGAATAAACTAAAAGTTCAAGTGAATATGTTAAAAATTTACCTACATAAAAATTTGCTACACTCGTTGATAAAGGATGTCATTTAAACTTTGGTTGTATTTCACCATGTATTATATATATCTTGATATTTTACGTTGTCCATTATTTTTCCGTTGCACTGACTTTATGAAGTTGATATATTACTATTGTGGCGGATAAAAGTATTTACAATAGTAATATATCAACTTCATTTATATAATTAATAGTTCTTTGTAAAACAATATTTAAACTCATCTTACCATTGCAATATTTGACTGCCAGAAAAAAAGATGAAAGTTAAATAGAAATGAAAATGATCTCTTTCAGTAAGTTCTCTCATTAGCTGTACCCTGCCACGTTTTGTTGTGGCACATTGAGAATACAAGGATGAGAAATGAGAAACAAAACAGAGCATACATTTCATAGAAGTTTAATTTGCTTTACTTCAGAGGCTAAGGCAATACAAAGGTAAGGCTATGCCATTTTTTGATCAAACCATTGCCAAGATCAATCTGATAAGAAATGTTTTCTCAGAACCTCCTAGCACATCTGAAGAAGTTCTCATCATTTGCATTATGTGATCATTAATGGTTTTATGTTTATGTGTTGATTTGGGAACACATGATTAGACATACGACTTGAGATCACAACTTTGTTCACAACGCAAATTCATATCAGATGGAGCCATCACAGCTTGGGTGGGTGCTGGCATTCCCAAATAGCCTCTATGTATGATTTGGTGAACCGCACAGTTCAAACACGACATGATCACACAAAAGTGCATCAATTAAGGTGAATATTTAATTCAGATTATATAATAATCTGAATGGCGTGCAAATGGTTATGATTGTTATTGTTAATAAACACTGTAATTGGCAATAGATAATGTTTCAAATGTAACTATGGCTCTCATTAGGTCATATGGTGAGTGATTCCCTCACTTGCAACAGATGGCGGGATTGCTGCCTTTTTTTGCAAACTCCCAAGGACCTTTCTAACCTTACCTCAAACCACCAACCCAGCTTTAAAAGGCACATTGAAATTGTATACTTTGTTGTTGAACAAAAACCCTATATATTTTTTAGACTCGTAGGTCAACGGTATTTGCCTGGAACTTGATGATAAATCTATTTTCGAGATGTATCGCCTGCTACCACCTTTCCTCAGTATATCATCAATAGTGAATGCTCGCTTGTAATCTGGTACAGTTAACTCATTCAACTTCCTAGCGTCTGGGAACCGACGGCTGGTCTTGTCTGGCTTAATCACTGTCACCATGTGGATGAAAATTGTCTACTGTATATGTGAAACTTTCTAACTATTTGATAATGTCATACCGGAGGGTTCTATCAACCTCTTCATGGAGTTTGCTACGGTAGTTCATTGGAATTGGATCATTTTGCCGTACAAATGTTTTGTTTTCCAGCAACTTTAATTGGGGCCTATATCCATTCTACCTTCCGGGTACATCACTAAATAATTAGATACCATAAACAAAAAGTGTTTATCTACTTTAAAGGCCTCAGTCTGACTAACTACAAGCCATGCTAAAATCGAGTGGGTTGGTTGTAAAATGTCCGTGTGGCTTCACTCTCTGTGTTGTCCAATCTGCATTGTTGTCATCATAGCAACTAATTTGTAAGTTGGCTTGATCACGAAGTACTGATATCATCTCTTCTTGGCTTACTTTGTTAACACAATTTTCTTTATTTTAGTTATCTGGATCTTTTACATTTACAATATACAAAATTTATTCAGATTACTGGAGCGTTCAAAGTAATGACGTTCGGATCGCAGAGATTGGACTGTAATAGTCACTGAGGCTGCTCTGATAAATTGTAAGACAGTGTAATAATCACTGAGGTATCTGATAAATTGTAGGGCATCAGTTTCTGCTAAGGGATATCATTATCATGATAAGAAATCATGTTAAAAAAATGAAATGCATAAACGAGCTTTATCATGATTCGATAAAACCTATGAATCAACATAATCACTTATGAAATGTGTATATTCATCAAAAATATCTGAAAAATATTTATAATTTTTTACTTGATATACTTCTAAAAGTTGACAACTGAAACAGGGGATGTTACATTTTCAAAAAAATTATTTAATAGATTCATGGGTACGATTTTTGAAAAAAGTTAGAAAAATCTGTAAACCTATATTATAACAATTTGATAAATTGTTAGTTACATTCTTTCATTGTAAAAACTAATCAAATTTAATATCACGAAATTCTATTTGCAACTTAATGTTTTGTGGTGAAACTACAATGAGGGCACTAGTTTTAATTTTAGAAGAAAATATTCTTTTGGTATTTAATAATAAAAATATATTTTTAATCTAACACTTTCACTGTCATGATTATTTATTTCTTATTACACTTTTGCTATTACTTGTGACTAGGTTGCAACAAGATTTCGATATTTATTTCTATTTGTGAATGTTTTGTTTTTAGTTTATTATCATGGTAGTGTGCATGGGAGAAAGTTATTATTGTAATGAGTAGCTTAACCCGGAAGTGCTTGCGCTATGAGATTGAATCTAACATTTTTAGTTCCACTGAAGGAATTATTTTATCTTTTCATTGTATGTGACCTTGCTTCTAAAAATGCTTTCTTGAGGATGTT
The DNA here is from genome assembly GCA_036971475.1 of Prosapia bicincta. Classification (NCBI taxonomy): domain Eukaryota; kingdom Metazoa; phylum Arthropoda; class Insecta; order Hemiptera; family Cercopidae; genus Prosapia; species Prosapia bicincta. The sequence goes on along the minus strand of JBAIZL010000005.1, from coordinate 178,922,156 downwards.
GGCCAGCTACTATCCAAGTTTTGAGTAGATAGCGTGATTGAGAGGGTAACCAGGGGTGACAGAAGTGGCTGACGTCGCCCATGTTAGGCAGCGCCAAGTACGAGCGATCATGTGAGTGATGTGTTAGGAGCAGCGTAACATCTCGAGTAATTGTGTAACTGTTAATACTCTAGTTTTTCTATCTGTAATTTTTACATATAAATATGCCATAAATGTATTTAATAGATTGTTTTTATATCTATGAAGAAGCTTAAAGCTCACTATAATCCATACAAATTAAATTTATAATTTAAAACACATAATAACAATTATTACAATTGTTATATTTACCCTAACAGCGCAAGACATCTTGGGAGTTTCCCTAGCACAAGCGATCCCAGGTTACGCTATTAAATTGTCTGCAAATTCTTCATTTAGTCCACTGTTTTATTTGCCACTTTGTTGTATGTGTTTGTGTACTTTGTTTTTTGTAGGATTTGTCATTTGGCATTCCCTCTAAAAATGATGCAAGACTGTAAGAGAACTGTGAATAGTGTACATATTGGTGTAGCTTAAAAATATTACTAAAATGATAGTAGTAAATTTCCTTAAAGTTTTTCTTAAATGTTTTCTTGAACAAAAACTGTAGAGCCATTCAGATATATCCAAAATGTCCCTGGCCTGAAAAGTCATGTCAGCTAGTTTAAAAACAATTTCAAATGATGCAAGAAAACTAAATAGTATAAACATACCAGTAATATTTATAATACTAAATTATCAAGTCTTCACAAAATATATTTTTTTAACAAATACCCGTCCTTTATTCTACCACACCCAAAAGGCTTTCAAACATGATGTCTTTTAACTTGAAGCAACCTTAAAATGTCTTTAACATCTGTTTCATGACTTCCTGCCTAAAATTGAATAGATATACATGTTTTAAAATTTCATTGAATTTTATATTACAGTAACAGCTGTAAAGTTTCAAGTGTCCAAAATACGTAAATTTGTAAGTGTTGTTAATTACTATTTTCAAACATATTAATTTAATTTCAGGTTTTTCATGAAAGTTCCAAGATACAAGTTTCAAGTATTTCACATTCATGGGAAGACATTACTGTTAGCTACAATCTTAATTTAACATTTCCATCTCATCAAATGGAAAATAATCAAAAGGCTCTATTGATTGGTGCAGGTTTCCTATTGGTATGTTTTTTTACTTAAAAACAAAATTTCTATGGAAATAGTATCCAGTAAATATTAAAATTATCTGAAACAAATTTTTTTTCAAATTTACATATCTATCAATTTAAAAAGACTTTATAATTACAATAATGAAATAGCTTAAGTTCAAAAGTTAACAAATCTCATACTATTATACATACGGTACTTGTGATACTCTTGTACATTCTTACAAAATTTAGAATGGTCTTTTTCCACAACTGTGCTGCTTTGCTGGGACTGCATAAAGATCTTTTTGCCCTCATTATTTACATACATTTACTGTGTTTTTCAAAGGTTCTATTTATAAAAACTATTTACAATGAAGCAATATCCAGTTTATAATGTTCTATAATAAAAAAAGTTAGGTCTTGCCTTTTGAAAAAAAATATATACTTTGGCCAGAGATTTCTTTTCAATACTTTGATAAAATTTATACCTGCCTTGTTTTGTAAAATTAAAACTACATAATGTATATCATTAGTAAGTTCATAAAATTAGTTTTCTTTGCCATTTATAATGAATGTTTCATTGAACAAATAGTGTGCATTAATTATTACATTTGAAAAGTATGGGTTCTGAACATTTTACATTCTAAGTTTTAGTAGTAGTTTTTCTAGAGAGGACTGTCATTTGGTCTGATCAATCAATTCCCTTCGTAAAACTATTATATATTATGATAAAGATGTTTTTTTTCTACTCCTCTTTTGTACAATACATTTATCATTGATTTTACACAAAGTACTAATGCCCAACTTTATTAAAGACAGGATATGAACAAATAGCAATTAACACTTTAAAACACTATTAAAACATTTATTACTTATCACTGAAATAAAAAAAATATCAACCACCCCCTCACGGGCTTCAGAGCACATTAAACTAATAAGATATAGTGTCTACGATGTAATGGTGTTGGAACATTTAAACACTGAAGGAAATCAGTTGTTGACCAATGTTAATTTGTGCAACCTGCACATAAAGTAGTAACAACATATTGCATTCCTGAATCCAGCAGATTATTATTACAATAGCATGGTTTTTCGGTAAAGTGAATAAACCATAGTAGTTTTCCATTATTTTACTGGATAAATGTGTTTACCTCTATGGCTTTAAGGAACACTGCAATATCTCCAACTTTCTCAGTGGAGTGTCTCATAGCTTTTACTGGAAAAGGCATTCTTCTGTTTGAAAATAAGATATTTGTATCATTCAGACTTAAGTCATTTGGTTCTGGTGCACATCTTTTTGTCTCCTAAACCTAAGCCTAGAACTGGCTATGAACTGCATTTCCGGTTACTCCTCTGTCAGTCAAGTGGTCATAATAGTCTATTGAGAAATCTATAATTCATTTTGCAAGGGAACAGGTTATTGCCTGCGGGTGACATGTTTATAAATTGATTCCTTAAATACTTGTGCATAGAAATAAAGCTGTATTTTTTGATAGCAATATTTTCGTTTGTAGCCAGAAATAAACACTTGTATCCCCCAAAGCCAGTTGTGATGATATTCAAAGTAGTCAGTGTTGACATTTGCGTATACTCTTCATAAACTCCTACGATAATTTTATTTGTATATTTTTAATTTTGAGTTGGAATGAGAAGGAGAAATAACTCAGAGCAAAACAATTCCAATCAATGAACCTATATATAGTTTCAGTTTTCTAATTTTACTTCTATGATATATATGTTTATAAAACAATTTTTTTTAGTTAAATTATTAACATTTTAATACTAATGTTTGTGTATATAGTATTGCGGACCACCTAACCATGCACTTAAGCTTGAGAGATTACAGTAGGTGACACAGTCATTATAAATACTTTCCTACAAACATGATGAAGACTCTCAAAAAACTGACTTGCATGAGGCAGTCTATATTAGATAAATTTGATGATAATTTAGCTTTGGTAAGAAATAACAAACAATATTGAAATATGTGTAGACATATTGAAGCAGAAGCTGTTGATGTATCAGACTTTCTCAATATGTAACATGTTTTCAGAAGTGATCGTACATGCAAGGCCAAGAGCTCGGTTATGTAGTCCACACTATAAGTCACAGGAAACGAGCTATAAACATTTGAAAAAGAAATTGTTTTTTTTTGTGTGCAAATGAAACTTATTTTTTTGGTAAAAGCGCCACATTTTTATTTCATTATACAGGGTGAGGCATAGATATTTAGACAATTTAAGATGATAAAAAATCATTTATTTAATTGTTTACATATTAAAACGTATATGATTGGGAAGTATATTGAAGAGCTTTTTATGTGATTGATGTTGTTTAAATATATCATCCCTGAGATGGGCTCCATCATTCTGTATGCAAATTTCTGAGTGTCCAGGGTAAAGGATAATTATTTAGATATTTCAAATTGGCGCCATTTTCAAATTTCTGGTTAAATATGCAGTGTTTAATTTGCTAACTTGTTGAGCAGTTCAATGAAACGTTAGTCGAGTGAGCATCATCCATTTACAGTAGAGCAGAATGTTGCAAGCTTTCCAGTATAAATAACTGTTCTGATTCTCCACATTCCCTGGGGTATGAACTATTCTTGAGTGGCCAATATTGTGTTTTGATAATGCAGAAGTAGATCTAAATGTTCTTACCCAATCTAAAGTTATTTGTCATATTGGGACTTGTCCATTTCTTCCGATTTGAAAATGATGATGAAAGATATGTTAGTGTAACCGAATCACGAATTAAAAAAACCACTACACCAAACGCACAGTGCTCACTCAACCAAAATTTCATGGCGACTGAAGGCTTTGAACAGCTCTACAAGCCAGCGACATGAACACTGTGCTATCTACTGGAATACGTTTCTGGCACCAATTTTAAATTGTCTAAGTAATTATTCTCACCCTCTATTATTCTCTAGTTGATAGTGAATAAAGTAAATATAATATAATTTGTTTTATGCTCAAGGTATATTTATTATAATATTAAAAAAGTATTCTACAAAACAGTCAAAATGGCTGCTCATATAATTTTTTTATTTAATCTTATATACAAGTATATACAACTTTTTTTTATCTCAGGGAATCAGTGAACATTTTAAATACTCAACATTTTTACCAAAGTCTTATGAGTTATAAACAAATAAAATTAAAAAAAAATAATTTTGTTCCAAAAAGGAGTTTGACCAAGGATGTGTTCAACATTTTATTTCATTATGTTATTCTTCAGCTTAAAAGAATAAAATCAAATACAATATAATACATTTAATGTATATTTATTATGAATGTAAAAGTTCTTCTTTAAAACAGTAAAAATGCTGTGGCACTTGGCAATTTTCTAATGACCAGATCTTAGGGTTAACTGTTCTTGGTAGTCTCTGAGATAACTATCCTTTTTTAATATCTTATTATACCTTGCAATGTAATGCATTTGAAATATCAGAAGAATAATATTATTTGCTGAATTATTTTGCTAGAATTTGTTTTCGCAACATTATTTTATTTTTTAAATATAATTTTGAACCAATAGAGCCCAAGAAATTTGGGGCAAATGAATAAATTCATGTTAAGATCTTCGCTCATTTAAATTATTGCTAAGTTAACTGAGTGTTACATACAACAGTGTGTTGTTCCAAGAAATCTCCCTAGAAGTTATGATATGGTAAATGCAGTGTTATAATGTAATAGTTAGTTTACACTTGAGTTACAAAAAAGGTATTAATTAATTGAAATTACCCTTTATGCATATATATTTTTTACAGGAATACATGTTTTTTGAGACTTCGAAGAGAAAAAACTGTTCTTGTTGGAACTAGAAACTTCCAGACTGTGATTATCATTTGTAACCTCTACCAACAATATTAACTTTAAGACAAGTGTTTTTGATGAAATGGGGTTAGCTACTAAAACTTGTAAAATAAACAGTTTAGATTTAAAAACAAATTAAGCAAAATGAAATTCAAACAATATATATATATATTTATATTTTATGTTGAACTATTTTATACTTGAAAATAACAATACTTTAATTTTTTTATTTTTTTGATGTAAACATTAAGTGCTGAAATGTATTTATGATTAATATATTTATCCTTAATGTTAGTTCTGTATATACAGTCAGGAAAAAGTCAAGCAAAAGTGACAATATTTTTATATTCGTATATTAAGAAAATGAACTCTTTTCCTAATTTTAACACTTTGTATACGAGTCAAAATGTTAGCAGTGGCCACAACTTACAGGGCCTCTTTAGATCATTTAGAAAAATTCATGACTTTTGTAATTATTGTCCAACCAAAATAAACTACAATTATCTGAATCCCTTTCAGATTTTCAGAAACAAAATTAATACAAAAACATATTGCAATTTCCAAAATAATGATTCTGTCTATATATGTTATTGGGATTTTCTTCGCAAAGTGTAACTATTTGTTTTGATTAGTCAGTCAGTGTGTCTCATCTGCTACTTTGATGGTACTCTTTCGGATTGGTCCGCTGTTTTGTTTGTGAATGGACTGTTTATTGTAGATTATAAATTCTAGGTAAAATAAGTAATTTAATAACATGACTACACAAAATTCTGTAGAACATAAGTAAACTGAATGATGTGGACACTCTCACACAACTGATAAAGTTGGATAATACACCAAACTGTAGAACACTAGTGAACTGAATGACATGGAACTTCAAACACAACTGGAGGTTTTACTGTATATTACTAAGGAAACTATAATAAACGGACAAACAGAAAATATATCATAAATGAAATATGTTTATGTATAAAAAACTAAAAATATTATTGCTATAACAGAAACCTATCTTAACAAAGGAGGTAATGAACTAGTACAATGTAGACTAGCAGCAATGTAACCAATTTTAACAGCTAAACAGATGGTCAAATGAGTTACAAGTGTCATTTGAAAGGAAACTGCTCATAGAACATTGTAAGGTATTAAAAATAAAACCTTGTTTAGTAACAAAATCTTACTGAATTTTTATTTTGTTTCGATAGAATGAGTCTGGGAGAATCCGATGAATACTTAAGATTATTTAAAATCAATATACTCAAAAAGAATTGTACTTTAAGGAAATCTATAATATATCTACCACAAGTACAACAGAATAAATGGGCAATGTGACTCTTAAGGAAAAAAATTCCTTTTAACATCTAAGATTAATACTTAATCATCACAACTAAGTTTACAGTGTAGTATACTGTGGTGATTTTCTAAATGCTGCGAATTTGACAGATTGAAATCAATCTTGAAAACAAACAAAAATATTTGCTGTTGTCCATTGAATAACTGGGTAGTATAAGTAAGATAAAGCAGCAAAACTAGAATATATTTTTTCTTTAAATTGTTATATATTTTTATCCTTATCTCTTCAACTTCATTTATTTGTCTTGGAAAAAAACTTTTTTTTAATAATCATTATTTTTGATGTATAGAATTCTGAACCATACTGAAGAGTTTTTGCACTATTCATCAATTAATTACAGTTTTTTATACTGGTATTTAAATTAATACAGGCCCTGTAAGACTTTGATTTTTCAAAAACCAAACAAGCTAATGCAAATGCATAATTAGAGAGCAAAGGCATACTTTTGGAGGTTAGACCACTCAATTATGTTACTCATATAAAAATAAAGTAATTTGCTACAATTTTGAGTTCCAGGCAAGAAAAATATGGTATACTATAACTAAACTTTCTGTATGATCTATAAGCCGAAATTGTATACAGCTCAAGATTATGGCGGATCTTTAGTTTATTCTCAAAACATTTTAGTTTAAAATGCTTCTGGAATTAATTCACGTCATACCATTGTAGCTGATTCACTATGGAATATGGTTTATTATATAGGAAAATTCAACTGTTACTCAGATAACTTATGACGTTATTATATTAACTTATGATTATATGACTTATAATAAATAACTTATATTTATGAGATTATACATAAGACCAGCAGATTACACAATAAATCTCAAATAAGCTGTTTAATCAGAAGTATATTATCACTTGTTTTATACTTCCTTGAACTCATGTCAACACCACCACTATTTGAAAAAATTGAATTTTCTTCAACAAACAGAATATTGATAACTCAATAACGGGAATAAGATAACCAGAGAGTTAGGTGTTACGAGGGGTGTCCAAAACGTTCACCAGGTTTTTTATTACATTTGGAGTGTATGAAATTCCTGTGTAGGGGGAATTACAGTATGGCTGTACTGGGACCACTGGCAGGCAGTGCAACTGCTCCAAGGTCAGTAGTGACCCAACTACCATGGAGACTCCATTTCTTTTGCTGTCAATTGTGAAGTACACACTGTTATTCGTTTTTTCAATGCATAAAATGAATCACCTTTGGAAATTCGTGACCAGTTATGTAGTGTGTATTGTGAAGATGTAATTTCTATCCAAATGGTTTGTTGTTGGTCACATATTTATTAAAGGTAAATAAAATCTTCACAATGACGAATAGAGTGGACGACCTGCATCTTCATGTCAAACCGATGTCAAAGCAGCTGTGCTTAAGGTCATTAACTCAAGACAAGCGATAAATGCTAGATGATAAAATGACTTTACTTCCACCAAATACTGAAATGAGTTGATCTTCACTTCACAATATCGTGGTTGAAGACCTTCAACTTTCAAAAGTGTGTGCAAAATAGGTGCCGTGCTGACTGTTGAATGTCCATAAGTAGATCTGTTTAGCAGCTGTACAATATTTTTTTGTAATGGTTTGAAGATGAGGATGATGCCATATTTTCAAGAATAGTTATTGGAGATGAAACATCACTCAACCCCCGATAACAAATGCCAGAGTATGGTGGAATTGCTTGCCTACAAATTCAATAGGTTACTATTCTATTAATTAGTAAAGAGTAATAAAATGAGATAACACAATGCCTACTGATGTACAGGTCTAAAAGAACTGACTAGTCAAATTCTGAAGTCAATTAAACGTACATAGATGCTGCTAAATGGATAGGAATTCGCAACTGCTAGATTGTAGAGCATGGATGTCTAAACTATGACTGTTTTGAAGCCCACAATCGAAAAACAAAATTTTTTTGGGTCACACAATATTTTTTTAACAAATTGAAATAAAAATTAACTCTATAGTTTTATTAAAATTAACTTCTTTTTAGTATATATTTTTTTAAAATTAGATATCTACAGGTACATATTTATTTTAAAGTTTCATTTCATAAAGATGAAAAAATTCAAATTAATGAGATAGATGAATTTGCTTTTATTCAATTACCAAATTGATATTGAGTTCAATAGACGAGGTTGCAATTCTAGATGTTTGTCAGTGATCTTTGTCCAATTTTTTTTTTTTTTTTTTTGTATGCTCCTTTGTTGAAAATAATTGTTTAAAAATTTAATAATTGTGATATAATTGTATATAATAATCAAACTGACATAAACTTAAAGACAATAATAAAGCAAGATTCTGAAAATTAGGATATTTATCGCGGGAAAGGTTCTTTTTATAAAACTCCAGGAAAGAAACATATCAATTTTTTTTCAGTTCAATTGTCATTTCGTAGTTCATTGCATTCCATTGGAAGATTTCAAGATAATTTATTTATTTCTAGAGAAAATGGGGTAGGGAATATGTTGAAATACTTTTCATTTTTTCAAAAATCTTGAAATCTATTTTCAAACTCTTGAATTGAATAAAAAATTAATTCAGCATATTTTGTGCAATTCACAGGTTTATGTACAGCCAAGGTACTGAAATGTGTTGAATCTTTTACTTCTATTTAATTGTGCTAACATTAAAACTTTTTTACAAATGCTGTTATTTTTGAAACATATTATGAATAGATTAATTTTGTTTTTCAAAGTTTCAAATGTTCTGTCAAATCTACTAAAAAAAAGCTAAATCTAAAACCCAATCTTCGTCTTCAAATTTATTCACAGGTTTCCTTTTAGTTCCTATATTTTTATTTCAGTTCTTAATCACAAAATCTTTTGAGCATTTTCCTCTTACTTCTGTGTAATAAATAATACCTATAAATTCAGTGCCCATCACTTGAAATTATCTATGATCAAGTCCTTTTGCTCTTAAAAAGTTATTGGTTTTTATAACAGCACTTGCTACACTTTTCATTAAACAATTTTTTTTAAATATCAAAGTCTTGTTGCTGTTTATGGCAAGCTGGTTGTAAATTACAAATTACACTTTTGCTATTACTTGCGACCAGACAATTGTTAACTAAAAGTTGTTAATTGTTAACTTACACTTGGAGGAAAACTTTTCCTCCAAGTGTAAGGTAACAATTAACAACTTTTAGTTAACAAATGTCTGGTCGCAAGTAATAGCAAAAGTGTAATTTGTAATTTTTTTTACATAAATTGTCCTGAGTACAATACAAAGATAAGTCATCAAGATCGTATTGCCAGCAGTGACAGCTCCATTATTAACCATTTTAAGGAGTCCCCATTTGCAACAACCATGGCATGGATTTATCAATTTCATGATAGCTAATAAATTTTTCATAGAAAGGGACACCTTATAATGCCTTAAATAAATATACAGACCTGGTTGTATCTTTTAACGATACTAAAGCAACCATTTTTTCTGTGATATTATAATGTTCATCAATTCCTTTAGTAAAAAGTTGCCAAATGTCCTGTATCAGAAGTCAGTGCTATCGCCCCTGGCTTACAAATAAAATTTAAAAGTAGTATAATTGCTTTTTAAAAACTTTTCCGCTCAATTCCCAAACTTCTCAATTATTGTGGCTATAGTTTGGTGTAATAATCCGATTTTTTTCAGGCAAATTATGTTTGCTGACTTTTGTTATGTTGATTACTTTTTTCATACATTTGCTATCAACAAAAGGTTTTGATTTTTTCGCTATTAAATTTACCAAGTCTTACCTTGATTTCATAACAAATTATTTTGAGTAGCTGTCTTTTTTTAAAAAAATTGTTCATAGACGATAACCCTTTTTTTATTTTATCTCTCTGACAAATCCCAAAATATACATCGTATTTTGTGGCATGGTTTTGATTATAATGTCGTTTCAAATTGTAGTCTTTAAAAAAATCATTTAATATAATGGTGAACACAATCAATTCATAATTTTAGGAAACCTGAGAATAACTACAGAAAATTGTAAGTTTTAAAGAAAAATATATTTCAATTAATTTAAAAAAAAAAAAACTGTTGGTGTCAATGTATCAGCACAAATGAGAGCTAAAACAGCAACACTGTTTAACTATTTTTGTAAAAAAATGATTAAAAAATATACATATTGAGTATCAGGTTAGCCTTCATCAAGAAATGAGTTTCAAAACATATAAGTAAATAAGAATTTTTCACTAAGTTCTTAGAATAATTACTTATGATTTTTTACAAAATACACCTGGTTTAGAACATTTTTGTATTTCAAATACGGAGTACACAGAAATTTGTCGAGCTATTGCAAAAATAAATTATTAACACCAATATGAAAATTCTCTAGAAATTATTTTATTTAACTAAATATAAGTATATATTGAGAGGTGATGTGTTCTGTTAACATCCTCCTATGTTGGCACTGGCATTCTTCCTGTGCCATCTTGTTTCCACAGGATCAAAGCCACGTTCTTTAGCTCCAAAGACAGCCCAAGATGGAGTTGGTTTCATGTAATCCTAAAATAAGAAGAATTTAAAAGTATCTGTTTTTTTTTTTTTTTTTTATCTAAAAACGATTAATAAACATTTTTTAAACAAATAATACACAATATTTAAAATCTTTCTTGAATAGAAAACTTTTACCAGTTTAACATCAACTAGTACCATTATCACATAAACAATACATTTTTGAAATGAACACTTCTTTTCACCGAGTATGCTATATGTGTTTCACAGGAGAAAAATCATCTTATTTATCAAGGGACACAATTTATAATTTAACTTAAATTAAGTGATATGTATAAATTTATTTATATTTTACATTGTATATATCTCACTGTAATAAACTCAGTATAATGATGAGTTATATATTTTTATTCTAATTTTTGAAAACTTCCTATGATTTCTGACACTTTTTGAAAACCAATTTCAATAGAATGCATTTATTAGAATTTATATTCAGTAACTTGTTCGACCATATAATAGAGGTTTTCTATTAAATATAGTCTTTTATTGTTAATTAGATTCCACTAAAACCTCCATTAACATTCTTCAAGTGAACTATTCACTTCTGTAGTTCAATCCCAAAACCAATTTTTTATTTAAAAAAATCAGATTCCTGGCCAGAATGTAAAAAATAACATGCAAGAATTACTCCAGTTTCTATATTGGCCAAATTGATAGATCATTCAACAAAGATTCAAGAACATACTAAACACATTATAAATAAAACCTCTTAAACCACAACAACATTTTATTTATGTCCTGATGTACATTTTGATTGCAAAGAAATCATCTTCTCTCACTCAGTGATTCGACAATGGTCAAGTGACCGAAAGGTGCCTCATCACACAAGGTAAAATTATTGCACTTGTGGAGGATAAAAGTATTTACAATAGTAATAAATAAACTTCATATATATATATATATATATATATAGTTTTGGTTGGTAAAGATTATTTAGATTTTTTGGACTAGGAGACTGACAGACTTACCTTGGTAAGAGTCTACTCTGTAGTCTTGAAATAGAAACACATAAAAGCACTTAAACAATGATATATTTCAACCACACAGTGGTCTTTGTCAATCGAAGAGAAAACACAAAAAGAGATATGAGAGAATGAAATAAAATAATTGTAATCACAGATTGTGTAGAGTAGAAATCAGATGTCACAGATGCACAGATTAAAGATATATATATATTGTTTCCATGAACATATGAGTGATTATAGTTTATATAAGTCTGTCAGGGGAAAAGAGATAAGGCTATTTGGAAAAAAAAATGATAATCCAGTTTTACCTGCCGACAAACCACCTCTTGTTTGTGACAAACCTAGCCTAAGTTCTCTCTTCAAGATACCAGTACCCTGTGGACAACTTCCTAAACTGCCAACCCAATCATTATTGCTAAATAACAAAAATAATAATAATAACAGTCCTGATATAAGAAATAACCCTTCACCAAAAACAGTTGCCGTACACAATATTTCCAACCTTACACTCTCGGAACATGAACTACAAGTAATTTCTAAGGGCCTGTCATTCACACCAACTAAGGAAATAGACCAATTCAAGTTAGGAAAAGATGTTTTCAGCTTTGCCAGAAAACTTAGGATAAAAAATTATATAGCTCAGACACCAACTTTCAAAACGGATACAAACATAGACGTATGTCTTGCAAAATTCAAACCACCCTCCAACTGGGATCCACCACCACTACCACCTGATCGCCCCATTGAACTTTACATCAACTTTATCATGCAAAGCATCACCGATATAAATTTCACTAAAAATCTGAAGACTAAACCTAACCTTACCAAATTAGAAAAAGCAACAATATTTTCGTTGAAAAACAATAAAGATATTATGATTCTTCCAGCAGATAAAGGTTCAACCACTGCCATCATGAACAAAGAAGACTACATCAAAGAAGCAAATAAGCAACTGTCAGACATCACAACATACAAAATACTTACAGATAACCCTACCACAAAATTCAACAATTTACTCTCGGACCTACTCAAATATACAGCTCCTGAACAAAATATTTCGGAAACATCTTTAAAATTATTATATAATGAAAACCCCTCTACTCCTCAATTCTATATATTACCAAAGATCCACAAAAACATAATCCCTCCACCTGGTAGACCAATAATTGCTGGCTGCAATTCAGTAACGGAAAGAATTTCAGCTTTCCTCGACTCACACCTTCAACCCTTAGTAAAGAACCTTCCATCACATACCCAGGACACCAATCACTTCATAGATCGACTCTCACAAATATCTGTACCTCTACCCCCGGTAACTATTTTGGTCACCATAGATGTCACCTCTCTCTATACCAACATCCCTCATGCACATGGCCTATCTGCAATACAGAATTTTCTAAACAAACGCCCAGGCAAGCCTTCTCCCACTACACCTTTTCTTGTGAACCTGACCAGGTTCATCCTCGAGAAGAACAACTTTCAGTTTGAGGGAAGGAACTACCTTCAAATAAAGGGAACAGCAATGGGTACCAGAATGGCACCATCGTACGCAAATCTGTACATGGGATTGTTGGAAGAAAGTTTTCTAAAGACACAAACACACCAGCCATTATGTTGGTATAGATATATAGATGACATCTTCCTAATTTGGACACAGGGTGCTTCAACACTTGAGACACTTTTAGACAGCCTGACACAATTCTCCACACTTCAATTTACCTGGGAGAAATCTACATCAGCCATCACCTTTTTGGATGTAGAGGTAACACTCCAGAATGGAAATATCAACACAGGAATTCACATCAAACCTACAAAATCTCCATTTCGACAGCAACCACCCAATAAACGTAAAACGATCCATTCCATACAGTCAAGCAATCAGGGGTAAGAGAATCTGTTCGAATGATAGGGAATTGGAAGATTTTAATAGAAAGATATCAACAGCCTTCCAGAGAAGAGGATACCAAAAAAAACTCATTGAAAACCAAATTCATTCAGCACAATCCTCGGTTCACCATAAACCACATACAGAACAAAATAAACTGTCTTTAATAACAGACTACCATCCTGGTCTACATAAACTCAACAAGATATTGAGAGATGGCTTCAAAATTCTTCAAGCTTCCGTCCACACCAAAAATCTTTTCACCGATCCACCGCAAATTTGGTACAAGCAACCTCCCAACTTGAAAAACATCCTAGTACATCCTAAACTACTAGACCCTGATGCAGAGAAACCACACAAACTTCCTCATGGCTCCTTCCCATGTAATAGACCTAGATGCAAGACGTGTCCAATACACCCCTCAGCAAATAGTTTCAACAGCCAAACAACAAAAATGGTCTTCAAAATACAGGGTCATCATAATTGTACATCGAAAAATGTCATATACCAGCTACAATGTAAACTTTGCTCAGCACAGTACATAGGCCTGACCACGGATGGTCTGAATATCAGAATGAATGGCCACAGACATGATGTTAAAATTATGAATATGGATAGACCAACAGCTCAACATGCTGCGAGTCACAACATCAACTTTTGATGACTGCTATACCACAAAAATAATTAAATCACTCCCCCCTGATTGCAATCCCTCAGAACTGAGAAGGTGGGAACTATCATACCAGTGGTATACCAAGTCCAGAGAATCCCCTAACCTCAACATCAGATAAATCCATTCATTTTTTTTTCCAAATAGCCTTATCTCTTTTCCCCTGACAGACTTATATAAACTATAATCACTCATATGTTCATGGAAGCAATATATATATCTTTAATCTGTGCATCTGTGACATCTGATTTCTACTCTACACAATCTGTGATTACAATTATTTTATTTCATTCTCTCATATTTCTTTTTGTGTTTTCTCTTCGATTGACAAAGACCACTGTGTGGTTGAAATATATCATTGTTTAAGTGCTTTTATGTGTTTCTATTTCAAGACTACAGAGTGGACTCTTACCAAGGTAAGTCTGTCAGTCTCCTAGTCCAAAAAATCTGTGTACTAGGAAAATCTAAGTCTTGTACATTTTTACATTTGGAAAGCATCAGCTGTTTCATAACTATACTAGCTGCCATCTTGGTTTTAATATTTTATGATTATATTTTTAGGTTATGGCTCCATTGTTTACATTTTCTTTTTTTTCATCCATTTTTAATTTACTTCTTTTATATTCTGAATTATTGTTATTTATTACTTTTGTGTTTTTATGTAAAAACATTACAGTGTCCCTATTATGAAAATAAAAAAATAAAACTTTATAACAACAAAATTACTTTCCTAAATCTAAAGTCACTTAAACTGTCACTCACTATTTATATATTTTATTTTTTTCATTTGAATAATATATTTTCCACTTACTAAGAGAGTCTTATTCAATACAATTAACAAACAAAAAAACTTTGATTACATCACCTCTCCTAACACATATAACAAATCAATTACAATTATCATAACAAAGTCAATTACTTTCTTTTTTCATTTCTTTTTTTTTTAAACATTAATTATCAGTGATTAAGCCCTTTTTCTTATTCTATGTACATTCTTCTTTACTTATATCTAGCAATTCTTTCATTACACGTACTTATACATCATTATTCATTAAATCTGGATTCATATATACATCCATGTCACTCATTCATTCAATAGATTCTTATTTTCGAAAGTTTTATTTAGTTCTTGCTACTTTTAGTGTTCTGGTAATAGCCCACTTGTCTCTTATTAAGTATTTCTTTCATAATTAAGCTCAGATTCTCCATATTGGTACATATAAGAACTTTCTTACATCTCTCATCATTTTCTTTCATCTTATTACGTAGTTCAATTATTACTTACATAATATATTTTTATTTTTATTAATTCGACGTAATTCAATTATTTTATAATTATCCTATTACGTCCTCTTTAAACTCACATAAATTAAATAACATAATTCTATTGACATATTTGATCCAATCTCCCTTTCAATTCTATAAATTCATTAATTAACCATATTTTATATTTATTTATTTTAGTCAAATCCATCTCTCCCCTCTTACTTACATCCAGTAGTTTTTTTAGTCTTATCCTGTATTTATTCATTTGTCATGTCCGGTTAGGTTAGTCTTGTCAGGTTTGTTCATGCGACATCTCCTTCATATCATAATATCTTTTCAATTCAGTTGTATGAAATACCCCTTTGCTTCTCACTCTTGCCATAAGTATTCTGGTATGGATTTCTTTTTATAACAACGTTTGTATGAACGAACCCCCTTTCTGGTTCCTTCTGCATATTTGTGTCTACCCTTTGATTCGTAAATTGGACTTTAGGTCTATATTCCCCTCTATATTCAACTGGCCTACTTGATCCCCTTTGTTCCGGTGCATATCTTCCTCTGTATGTTATATTTCTTTCTTCTCTATAATTTGTTATATTTCTAGGCATTTACTGGAAATTATTCTGTGGCCTATTCCAATGTTCCCTATATCTCACTCTGATATTTACATTTCTCTCCTCAATATCTTCCTCGTTCAACAATCGCTCCATTTCTCTAATATTATTGATGTTTTGCACTCTTCTAGCTGCCTGTAATTTTTTGTTGAAATGTCTTATTAATCTTCTTACGATCTCCTCCTCAAATGGTGGTGGTGTCATGTTCCTCAAGATCAAAACCCTTTCAATAAAATAATCAGCTCGACTCACTCCAGTTCCCACTCTATATCTTTCCATCTCAATTCTCTCTTTTATACCTTCTTGTATCTTCCTGGCCCATTATCTATTCACAAATCTCTCTCTCCATTCTGGGTAGTCACCTATTTCTTCTCTTAGTGACTCCCACCATCTAGCAGCTCCCGCCTCCAATGCCTTGTCTATTACTCCTCTCCAGCTCTCATCTATCCTTTCATTCAGGTTGCAATTCATCTTTTATATCATTTATCTTTCGAACCGTTTCAGAAACTCCATCGGATTACCATTCCTATCATTGGATTTCGGTACTTTCTCTTGGCTTCCACATGATACTTGTATTACCTTTATGGCTTCGTTCCTATTCCCTCCATCTTTTTCTATTTTTTTTACTCGCTCATTTATCTGGTCAACTTTCTCATTCATCAATTGTTTTCCTTCTATTACCTATAGATTAATTTTATCAATGTTATCTTTATTTTTCTCTACTTGAATTTCAGTTTCCGCCCATCTTCGTTCAAGGTTTAAGACTTGGTCTTTATTTTCTTCGATTCTTTTGCCTAACTCTTCTTTCATATCCTTATTTTCCTGTAGTAAGTCTTCCCTTATAGATTTTACAATTAATCTCATCTCTTCCTGTACTTGTAGTTTCATATTTTCAACTATTTTCTTATTTTCCTCCTTTAGGCCCTTAGAATTTCTTGTTTATTTCCAGCCTACTTGAGGCAAATTCTCTGTTCATCTCTTCTTCCATATCCTTATTTTCCTTCTTACTCTCTTCAAATTTTCTTCTTATATCTTGTTTCATCTCTTCTTTCATATCCTTATTTTCCTTCTTACTCTCTTCAAATTTTCTACTTATATCTTCTTTCATCTCTTCAATCTTATCTAACCTCTTCATTTCCTTCTCTCTTCAAATCTTCTACTTATATCTTCTTTCATCTCCCTCAGAAAGTTCATCATTCTATCTTCATGTGAGTTCCTGTCCCCATTATTTTCTCTCCTACCATCTCTATTTTCTAATTCTTCCCAAATTTTATCATCTATTTGGGTCCCCACCTCACAATCTTCTACTGGCATATCTGTGCCTTTCAACTCAGTTCCTGTTATTACTATACTGCCCCTTTTTCCATCTGTATCTGTTCCACTTTCCTCCCGTTCCATTAAATATACATATTTTACCTTAGCTGCCTCTTCTAAATTCTCTTCCTTCCTTTTTTTATTCACTTTTCTTAACTCTTCCCCCTTTTCAGCCTTTCTTGCTTTTTCCCCCTCAAATTATATGCAGATCTATTTTCCTCGTCAGACATACCTGAAATGTTGCTTACCTCTCACACAAACAAAAATTCAAAATTAAAAAAAAAAATTAAGTTCAACAATTAAATTTATCTGTACTCAGATTTAATGATTAATAATGTACAACCTCCAAATTATTTATAAATTTACTCAATTTATTGTTATTAAAATTTTTATTTTTTGTGTGCTCTTTTTCTTATTTATTAGAATAAATGGTTTATCTCTCACAATAATCGAGCCCCACGTTCATGTGCCAATGGTAATATATTTTTTATAATATTTATTTTTTTAATTTTTTATAATTTAAATAATTTCTTTATAATAAAACAAAATTTAATAATACTTAGAAAATAATAAATTGCTGGGCGCCAGTTAGAATTACAAAATAATTGTAACCCTAACAGTAAAATGTAGATTCCTATTACTTTTATTTTTTATTACTCAACATTTATAGTAGATAATGCAACAGCCTTGCATAGTAGTTTCTACATTAAAAAGTAAAATATTTATTATTATAAGATTGGTTTGTACACAACTATAACATTTAATTCAATTACCTCAGCTGAAAAGTTAGCAGTCTTGTTACTATTGTAGTACATTCGAACCAGGTCTTGAAATTTATCATAATCTATCCAAGTCCACCACTTTCCGTCCTTTTGAAACTAAAAGTAATAATAACATTACCATAAACGCATATAAAATTTTTAAATAAAATGGAAATTTAAAAATGAAGTACCATTAACCATAAGATAAAAGTGAAAAACATTATAATGTATTGGCCCATATAAAATAATGTTATTAGATATAATAATATATTATTCATATTAGTAAATATAATATTTAATACTTTTCAAGTGTTCTAGTTAACTAACAATGGTGTGAAAATATTACAAATATTTTATTGTCTTTTTCATTCTATGATGAAGGCAACATACAATATTTGATAATTTTGTCAGTCTGCTATCTAGTCCAATAATCCAGTACAAGAGTACTGCAATTTAATTTTGAACTTTTGGCTGTTTTATGTGTTGAATGTAAATTGTAATTTTAGAGAATATTATACCAATATTTTTAAAATTAACTTATCTATTATACTTACATCATATGTACACACATTAAGTAATATTTAAGAATCTTTTCCTGATAATTATTTTCTAAATTTAGTCTCCTAAACACTAGATGAATTTAGATATTGTTTATCATTATAAAATTCATAATTCTTAATGACAGAATGCCATCAAGAATGAGGCCCAAAATGTTATCTGTAATGATGAGCGTATCACCAAATGTTGCCTAGTAAGTAATTTTTACAGTAAGATAACACAAAGTATTTTTTTGTACATTGAACATGAAAATTGTAAGTAATATCTTAAACAGTCAATATTATAACAAATGTCTAGGCTATAACAATGAAGAAGCATTGTAACTGAATAAAAATATGCCTATTTTTACACGTCTATTTTGTAGGCAGATTCTAATAGTTTCTACAATGCCATTTTTCTATAGAACAGCCTTATTAAATGGTGGCCCTATTGGAAATCATTTTGAACTACTGACTGTTTTTTCATTAACTTCCACATTTGACAGCATTGTCTTATCTCAAAAATCTATACTAAAATGCTTAGTTATAAACGGGAAAAATAGTAAGAAAAATGTAAACACTCTATTTAATTGTAAAAATTGGTGTGCTTGCCGTTGCATCTAATTATCGTGTCTGTTGTTTTCATCTCAATAATTTTATCTCTACCATATATATGATAATTGGGGACATCAAAACAGTGTATTAGACATTAAAATAGGGGCTTATTTTTCAGGTTGCAATAAAAAAGAAAGGAAATTTACATAAAATATTTACTAATACAAATGATAGAATACTATATGACAAATATTAAAACTCAATAAAAAAGACATAGAAAAAAGTTAATTTACATAAAAACCTAAGGTACCTACTACTAAAATATACCACATACTAAAATTAACCTCTCAACTTTTAACTCGGAATGTTTGTTTCTGCTTGTGTCATGTGTTTCACAAAGTGATAGATATCGATAATGTAAACACAAGCATAGATAATGCTTGTCACGTCCTAGACTATTTATTCCCGAGATCAGCTGACACTTGTTTACTAGAATCTTATGATGACATACTAGGTTTTCGGGTGTCCAAGCATTTTGTCATTGTCTCTTATTTACAGTAGTCGGTTCCCACCTCGAGTCGGTTCATTCACTCTAATACAGTTATTGTTTATTCTTGTGTTAGTTCAGAAAGCTTAGTTTATTTTTATGACAGTTGTTGTTACCAGATATTGTGCCGCATTAAGTGGTTAAAACTAAACAAACATTAAAATATTTAAAAAAACAAATTAAATCTGTTCATGACACTCCCTTTGCTCCTGTGAAAGACAAAGGGGATGCTCCTCGGGGTAAGCAAGGCAATAAAAAGATATTTCAGTTCTTTTGTTTTTATGTAAATAAACCCTGGACCTCTTCTGAGTTTTTTTATTTGATCCTTCAGGGGCTGGAAAAATGCAGGAAAATGTTCAGTTACGTATGACGCAGGGGTCTTTTGAGAGGTCGGCTAGATGAAGGGGACCAATATTCAAATCTCAGAAAGTTAACTTGGGATGGTTGGATTTCAAAACGACTAAAGGAAAATGCCTTCCTTTGCCGTCTCTCAAAAGGGAAGATTGGAGGGTACCAGCACGCTCTCAGTGCCTCACAAGGGACGCAGTACGCTAGCCGTGATGAATGTGTTAAATCAAAATCTAATACTGTTCTCTTCTAATTTTACTGAAACTATTTGGATTCAAAACGCCACTAGAAATGTGTTTGTATCAACTGTTTAAACACTTAGTAAAAACACTTCTGTTTTATCAAAGCCTAAGGGTTATTAAGATTATAGTGATTTAAAAAGTGAATCAATACATCTAAGTTTTAATTTTTCAAAAAAATATTTCTTCTCATTTCTTTCTTTTAACTGCCATTTAGTTTCCATATTTAAAGTTTGTTATTACACAATTTGACCTATATATTCCATAAATATATATTCTGACATCAGAAAAACAGCAAAAGTAAAATTTGCTGATGCTTTGAAACAAGTTGGGCATGCCCTAATATCTCTGATATGATACTGTGCAAGTTTCCTTTAACAGTATCACATACATCTTTATTTTGTCCGTTTATATTGGAATACACTTTTTAACCATATAAATGATTTGAAATGCAAAAGTTTTTCCCAACACTGTCATTTATATCTTCCTTACTTCTTTTCTTTTATGTAATTTGTCTTTGAGGTTATGTCACTCACTGTTTTTAGGAAACAAGGTACACTTGTTTATTCTTAAATTCGTTTTCACTGAAACATCAAATTTATCTTATCATAATTACATTATGTAATAAAGTTATTTTTTTAAATGTCTAGTAAGTAATACAGTATTACCCCATTTATTGCTTTATTTGTACTACGCTAAAAGATGTTTAAATTTAAATCATCCCATTGAGTGATAATGTACATACAATAGTATTGTAATATGTTTCTTATTAGTTTTTCTTTGTTTTTTGTAACTTGGTTTAAATATTTATTAAATCCCCTTCCAACTGTCTTAGAATTTACAATTTCTACTAAATTCTGTTCCCTAGTTTCAACATTGGAACTTTCTGAAACTGACAAAAACTGAAACGAAATAGACAGTCCATATTCCTGTTATTCAGTCAACAAGACTAAAACTGAATTAATTGTTAATATGATTCCAAATGAGTAACATAAACACAGTAGGGTATAAACACTACACAACTGTCACAATAAGTAGAAAAAAAGGAAGTTTATTTATACAGGACAGTAGCTGAGAGAGTAGAAAAATATTGACTCAAATCCTGCTCACCTAGAAAGCAGTAAGCATGTCTGTTGTATAGTTTTTGCTGACTACAATCAATATAAATCACCAGTTAAGGTAAATCAATGAAGCTTTATAATGAAACAACAGTAAATGGGGAATCATTTAGTTAAGTATTACTATACTAAAAATTTACTATTCAGAAATATCGAGACTAAATTATAATTGTAAGTAATGTTTTTCTAATTAAACTTATTTTTAATTCCAATTGTTTACAATCTGTGTCCATTCTTTTGAGTATATGTATTTTTGAGATACCTAAAATAATGTATTGCTATTTATAGCTATTGTGACCTTTCACCTTAATTATGAAACAAGAGCAGTTACCACTATGGCAGCTAAAAACCTGAAGATAGCTCCTACAACATGCAGACTCACATACACACGCACACACACATACACACACACACTAGTGATGGGTCGATTTCAAATACAATTACCAACCCTATAAAAAAAGGTTATTTTTATGATATTTTAAAAGACAATGTTTTCAGAAAAGTTGTTATAGTGCCAGCATTACGACCTCGATTACACTCTAACGCGTCATTGTATTTGAGAGGCGACAGATATTTTATCCCCCAATGTGTAAACATGACATTATGTTTGAAGAGCAATGGGTATGTTACCACTAAATGTGTAAACATGGCATTATGTTTGAACAGCAAAGGATATGTTACCACTAAATGTGTAAACGCGACATTATGTTTGAGCAGCAACAGATATTTTACCTCCTAATGAATAATGTGACACTATGCTCACCTCAACGGATATTTTACTACTAGTGTGTAAAGTGACATTATATTAGAGCAAGGATGGATATTTTACCCCCAATATGTAAATGCAACATTATGTTAGAATGGCGAGGGATATTTTACTGCCCAATGTTTAAATGCGATATTATTTTAGAGTAGCGACGGATATTTTAACGCTCGATGTGTAAACGCGATATTATGTTAGTGTCGATAGATATTTTACAACCCAATGTTTAAATGAGACATTATTTTATAGTGGCGATGGATATTTTATCGCCAATGTGTAAACGCTACATTGTTAGATTGGCGACGGATTGTTTACCACCCGATGTGTAAACACGACATTATGTTATAGCCGCCACGGATATTTTACCACTAGTGTGTAAACATAGCATTATGTTTGAGGTCCAACGAATATTTACCGCTGGCCGTGCTGGAATCTAGGTATTTAGAATCAACTTTTGCAATCAATTCCAGATTCCGATTCTAGTGTCCGGAATCAACTTTTGGAATCGAGAATTGACCCATCACTAATATATATCTATATGAAAGTTAAAACAATTCTTGTGTTGGATATATTATTATTAATTTTTTTATATTATTTGGACAAAAATTAAAATTATTACTCTCTTTCCCCCCTATTTAAAAAAAGTACAGTATAGAAATATTGATACCTTGTGATGTGCAATTAGTATACAATTAGAATGTTCATGTTCGGATGCAATAGCATAGTCTGGTAACATTGCTACCAATTTAGATGCAAACCCAATCACTTCTTCATGCCAGGGTACATTCTCCATCGTTAAGCTGTTGGCTTTATCTTTATTTCCACCACAAAAGGTCACTCCCTATAAACAGTGTGTGACAACAATTAATAAAGTGTCTTTAGCATTTTTGTTTTATAAATCATGAATATGTTTTTTGAAGTAAACATTATTTTTACTAAAATATTTGATCCTTAAAATAATATAAAGCCAAATCATTACAATTAAATAGCAATTGTAATAGTTATATTTATAATAAACTCATAATTTATTTCATTTTCCAATTATCACAGATCTAGAGTTGTATGCATATCTCAGTACTGTATTAAAGTACCATACTGCATCTCAGTATGGTATAGTTACTGTATTAAAATAAATTACTACAATATAACATTGAATATTTACTTGTATTTAAATTTTAATTACAACAGTTAAATTTAAACATTTTAAAATTTAATATTAATGTTCACTCTTTCCTAATTATATAAATTTCTTATCATTTATAACCATTATTACAGTCCAATTCTTTATGTGACCGAATTAAACTTGTTATTAATATAGAAAATTGTATTATGTATAATCTAGAAATACCATAATTACCAGATATGATGATGCAATTAGAACGATTTCAACCAACATAGGTATCTCAGCTTACAGTAGATAAATCAGGTTTGGTTGCTTGGACATCATTCCAAGTAATCTTTTCATAACAAATTAGTATTGTACAATCAAATTCTCAAAGTTATGACTTACAACTTTGGGCTCTCCAGTGAAAACAGGACAATGTTAATTCAGTATTTCCATATGAAGATACTAAAACATTGTAGATACCTTTGGTATGATAAGAATGGTAATAACAAGATCTTAACTACTACACCTAAAAAATTCTTTGTGCTTTAGCAGAGAATTTATATTTTTCAAGGTTATTTACTTTACTATTTGTATGTTTAATACCCTTAAAGCTCTTATTCATAAATAAAAGATTTGTATGGATTAATTATTCCTCCATAGATCAGAAGGGATAGGCCTCATGGATGAAATAAGGGTTTGTGGCATTTATTTTTGGATGTGAAAAATATGAGGCATTTAAATATATTTATAAAATTATTATTAATATCCCCAATATAAGCAAGAAATCTATGTCCAAGGATTTCATTTTTTAAAAAGAAGTTTTCCTAATTGATTCCGTTCCAGATAGAATGGAAATGTCAAACATAACAGAATAAGAAGATTCATTAATATATCTTTAAAGTAATGTAGACACTATACAACCTTGACTAGATGACATTTAGAGAACAATTGTAACAAATGTAGTAGGCTGAAAAAGACACCTGTCTGAATAACTTCTACTTATGAGGGAGTTGTGATTATAAAGAAGCAGGGTCCATGCAGTTTCTAGTTACAATAGCTACACCAACCCAAGCTCTATTTTCTCTAATAAAATTTGATCTAAAAACTCCATTAGTCAAAAGATTTGTTTAGATGTATCTCTTGAAGACAGATGAATATTTGATGATCTTGTACTCACTTTGAGGTCATCTATCACACTTCTATGCTGTTGATGTTCCATTGTAACACTGGTTTGTTTATTATGAACTTTTGATACTTAGAAAAATCATTCAAATATAATTAATCTTGGATACTAATTTGCCTGAATGATTTAAAAAAAAGGTTCAGGCTTTGAATTTTCATTTTTCACAACTATCATATCAAAGGTGAAACTTGAGAACTATCCTTAAAGCTTATATTGATTAATTTTAATTTTGAATAGTTAGTTACAAGACAAAATTATTAATTTGTTTAATATGAATGTTGTAAATATGCAAGTGTTAATAACATACTGCAATTAATTTTCTGACTTAATTTTTTATTAAAATAAACATAAGATTATTTACCTTTACTTCAATAAAATCAGGTTCTCCAAGGCTGACGAGGTTTGCATAGTTTTCTATTTCTTCTACATTCCACGATTTAACTAGAGTTAAACGATATACAGTTCTTTGTCCCTGAAAATTATTAAAATTGTCTTTTAGTATTAACTGAAATAATTTTTGGTAGAAGTGTTTAGAGTTTGAATAAATATTAATCCATTGTGTTCTAGGGACAAAATATGCTTGTGACACATTAGTGGTAGAGACCATACTGACTATTTCCCTGCTATTAGGAATCAAATTTTTTTAAATGGAGTTTTCACTTCACCTTAATAGTCATGGCTCATATTTGTCTTTTATCAGATATTCAGATAGAGTTGACATCAGTAGCTGATATTCACTGTATGTCAGTGTGTGAACACAAAAAAACTGCTGTCGCCACAAATTTAGTGAAATTCTAAATTTAAGAACTAGGCTTACTTAGTTAAAATATATGTAAATATTTTTATAATTAGAGTAATATTGATTACATCCCAAGAGAATAATAATAGTGGGAGCATAGAATGTAACACAAACTTCAAACCATAAATAATTTTTAATTTGTTTTTACTAATTATGATTACAAACACTAAACAATTACCAAATAATACACTAAGGTACAAAACAATGAATTAAAAATTGTACTCATATAAAACTTATATTAAGTGCTTTATAAATGAGAAAGAATATTTTGGTAGTGAAATAAAACTCAAATGAAACGAGAAATTAAAATGTACTTGCTGAGTGGCTTGTAATTCAAATCACTTAATCTGGAATGGGTTAAATTATTCAAGTACAAGTCAATTAAAGATGAAATGACTGAAAACTTAAGTTCAGGTTGAATTTCAAAGGGAAATATAGAAATTAAAAAAAAAGTTTGTTACTTGGAGAAATTATAAATAATTTAATAACTTCCTCAAGTTGTTATGTAAGGTTAGCCCTAAATTGTATTATTCTATCAAACACATACTTTGGACTGCTGTAAACCATATGAATGATCTGCCTTCTAAGAAATATAGAGAGCAAAAGCTGTAACTGGAAGTAGTCAACCACTTTCAGCCCAGCAATAAATATGCTCCCCTCTTTCAAAAACTGGACTCTTTAAATCAATTGGGAAACATCTTCTATTCTTCATTACTGTTCCTACAAGGGCTGTTCTGATGTCTAGAACTTCAAGTGCCCTTGCATGTTCAGGACTTGTACAGTATCTGTTTGTGTACAAGGTATGGCCAGCTCCAGATAGGCTGCCTAATAAACTTGTCACAATGTTGACATTAACATTGCTCTTACCACAGTAAACCCTAAAATTCCTAACATATCCAGAATCATCTTGTGAAAGTATATAATTTTATTACGTATTTACTTGGTTTCTGAGGCATATACTGCTTGAATTCCAGCCTTCTAAAAGCGCACTTGCTCTTATCAATTGTTATTTTTTTACCAGGTAGATAGACCTGCTGAAAACGAAGCTGGATAGTATCAATGAGAGGACGAACTTTGAGCAAGGGATCACAACCTGGTTCATCTTTCTTCTTAAGCAAAGAATTATCATTGATGTGGAAGTTAGGAAGAATAAAGTAAAAATCTGTTCTTGATCATAATGTTTGGACAATAAGTGCAAGCAACTACAGGTAATTGCTTACTCTAGAGATCAATAATTTGAGGCTTCTGGTTGATGATCTGGAATATAATGGCAATGAACTTTTTCATTTCTATAAAGGAAACACATTTCCTCTCATTTATTCTTGAATTAGGCTTCAAAGACTGAGAACTTCTCAATTGCCTCAACCTCTGTCTTGTATATAAATTAATTGTTGCTGGAAAATGTAAATCAAGTTACTGTCAACAATATGTGGAAAAAATCCAACAGAATTATTTTCCTCAGGTTCAAAACTATCTGTCACCCTACTGAAAAGATCCAAAGACAGTATAGAATCCAATTCGATCCATTCTATTTCGAAATCAGTATACCTTCTAACCCTGCTTCTACTTGTAGAAGCAACAGAAGTTTGTTGTATGCTGTCAATTATTGTCAGGTCCATGACCATTTCCTCACTTCAAATCTAAAACTGAGACCAAAAACAAAGTTCCTAAAATTCTAGAAGAGGATGGATAATAATTTATATCCATTTATATTTTAACATTTGTATTCAGAAAATAAGGAATATTGACAGCAAACAGTTTGAACACAAACCTAACTCACCACAAAGTTTAGGTTATGACATAAAATAATAGCTCTACTAACCTCAAATTCCTGCTGGACATAGTCAGGATCATTAACAGAATCATCAAAAATTAGATCATCATCATCACTTTTACTTATTAGGTCCAGGATTTCAGAATCATTCAAACCACACAAAACCATTATACTACAAAAACTATCACATGTGTACTGAAACTTCGATTAGCAGTCCTCAACAAAAAAGCAAGCAAACAAGAAATTTCAGCTTATTCATGGTCTCTATCGGCTGTAGTTGGAATTACATGAACTGAGCTACAATCGAAGATATAGAAATTCCATCTATCGATGGGACAACACATTAAAATCTTATTGAAACGAGTGTCAAATCAAATGACATATATTATTGATACATCAAGTGGCAATGTATACCGTCAATAGACAAGCTAGCATGGTAAGTATTAAAGAGCTGAGATTCAAACTGCAGAAAATAAGACAAATAAACTTTTTTAAATAAGTACTCTCCAGGAAAAAATTACTATCGAGGCTTACAATTTTATTTTTGCTGCTAGGGTTTTGTTAAACTATATATGTGGCCACTATTTATAAAAAAAGAAATATTTTTAAAACATTTTACTTCAAAACCTCTCCAATATTACATTGTATTTCTTGCTATTAAAAGATAATAGTTTTAAAATCATATTCATGAAAATTACATTAAGGTGATTCATTAAATTTTAATTTAACTATTCAAGTTAAAATTACATTCATTAAAATTATATTCAATAAAACTACTAATTTTTACTAATGTAATAAATCAAATATTTTTTGAATAATCGAAGTTCTGGTTAAATGTAATATATAAATTATTTTAGAATTGATTGAAATTTTTTAGTTAACGTTAAATAATAATACATGACTTTAGTATTCAAAAATTACAGTGGTGTCCCTCAAATCCGAACCAATATATAGCGGATTTGGAAAAGTTTGGATTTCAGATTAGCTGTGTATTTTGCGTTTGATAGAAGTGCGGTTTTTTTATTAACGAACAATATTAGAGTATTCATTACATATTTCTGTATCAATAGTGTACAGTAGACCTTCATTCCAGAAAAATATAGTAGCAAATGTCTATTCCATTCTTTTACATTTAACTAATGTGTCTGTTTATAAATGATTGCTTTAAGTAATGTGCTGTATTGTAGCCTACACAATTCTGTAGCCTATTAATAGAATTGCTTTGTTTACTGAAAGAGGTTTGATTGTGTAGCCTTCTCCCATCTGCTTGTCACGGAGGAACAATAAGATTAGGATACAAGGAACGTACACATACTTGACTAATGTAAATCACTAACACATGTAAGCAATCTGTCTAGCATGAGTAGCCAAGATGAGTTAGTTGTCCAGTGTTTGTTATGCTGTGGGGTTGCTGTTCTATGGATAGAGAATTTTAGTTTTCTACGTGCATTATGGCGAGCAAACGGAAACACAGTTTTTGCAATTTAAAAGAAAAACTTGAACTGTGACTAGACAAATGAAAAAGTTTGACAAAGTTGGCAGTTCAATTTAGTGTTGATGAGGCTACAATAAGTGACTGGAGAAAGATCGTGCAAAAATTGGAACAGTTTTGCAGTGCTACAACTGAAAAGTCTTTGGAACAATGCCATCATGCAAAAGTTTGTATGAATGAAAAAAGTGATGAGGCTGTATTTTTATGGTTTACACAAGAGAGGCAGAAAGGATTTCCTATTATTAGTATTAGTGGCCCATCAATACAAACAAAGGCATTACAGTTAAACAAACTAATGAACGGTGATTTGGAATTTACTGCTAGCAATGGATGGTTGGATAGATGGAAGAAAAGGCCCAGAATTAGACAACTAACGGTAAGCGGGGAGAAGTTATCAGCTAATAATCTTGCTGCAAAAGAATATTTGGATGAATTCACAGATTTGATTTCGTCTGAAAATTACTCACGCCAGCAAGTGTATAATGCAGACAAGACTGGATTAAATTTTAAAGCCCTTCCCACTAAAAGTCTTGCTTCTAAAGAGGAATCTTCTGTGCCAGGCTTTGAAACGAGCAAACAGTGTCTCACAGTTTTAGCTTACAATAACGCAGCAGGAACAAATAAAATACCATTAATGGTGATTGGAAAATCCGCCAAGCAACGAGCTTTAAAAATATGAACTTGAATGCTCTTCCTGTATATTACAAAAATCAGTGTAAGGCGTGGATGACTGGTAATATTTTCAAGGAGTGGTTCAAAAATGAATTTGTTCCTTCAGTAACAAAATAAAAATGAAAAAAAAATGGACTGCCACCAAAAGGTCTACTTTTGATAGACAATGTTCCTTCAAACATGCAGTTAGTATGTAAAGACATAAAGGGAGTTTTTCTCCCACCTAACGTAACATCCTTGCTTCAGCCTATGGATTAAGGTGTGCTGCAGAACATAGAAAAAGCTTCTGCAAACATTAATTGAAGAAGATTGTTCTCTTTTTATTCCAGAAAAACTTAAGACGATTTCAATAAAGGATATAATTTACTGGGTAGCTGAATTCTGGAATAATATCAGTAACACTTTACTGCATAAATCTTGGAAGAAGCTCTGGCTTAGCCTCGAATTTGTGGAAACACCCCTTACAACAAGGGTTGATGATACTGAGCTCCTTCAAAAAGTACCAGGATGTGAAGATGCTGAAGAAAGTTGCCTGGAAGAGTGGACAGCACTAGATAACAATGAAGAACATTCCGAGCATGACATGGTGTCTATGGTCCAGGATCAACAAGATGACAGTATACCAGATAGCGAGAGTGAGGAAAAAGATGCCTCTACGAATGCTGTTACTCGTGCCAACGCTGCCGCCGCTCTTGACATTGCGATACATTACATAGAACAACATGCAGCTGCAACGCCCAATGATGTTATGCTAATGCGACGGTGGCGCAATATTCTTCGGTTTAAATTTCTTCGCCAGATGAAGATTACTGATTTTAAGTGTCTTTTTTTTTTAAGTGAAACATATAATTTAGTATTTGTCTTTTTTATTTTACTGTCAATAAATTCTTTGTTAATGAAGTGATACGGGTAGTACAGTATAGGCATGTTTTACAGTGTCAATTACAATATTTTCACATCTCAGTCCTGTTTTAAGTAAGTAGCAAACTTTTAGTACATATTTCATTAAATTTTAGATACTTTTTAAAAATTTTGTTTTTATCAAATCATGTTCGGATTTCACGGGAGTTCAGATTTCTGGGGTTCGGATTTGAGGAGTTCTACTATAATATGAAATATAAATAATATAAAAATAACATTGATCAAACTAAATCATAGCAAATATCTCATTACAATTTTTGAAACAAATATTTATAAAAAGAATGCCTAATTCAAATAAAAAATATATATACCTTCTCTGAAAGGGCTTTTAAACTATCAATGAAACGTTCCCAAAAGTCTTTAAACAGAGGTCTATCAATTTTTTTCAAACTTTGTTTTGTGCTTCCATCTACACTAACATATAATTGGGTGACAGGGCTTATATTTCTAAAAAAAATAATACATCATTAATTTAACAACTAATGTTAAAGAATTTTATACAATTTGTTTACTATTACTTCTTATTTTATACTTTATGTTAGTAATTTTAGACTATAAAAGTATACCTAAAACATTTTTGGTATTTACCTGCTATACGGAGGCCACTATTTTTAGAGGTTATTTTTGCAGGGGACATAAAACACTAAATATTTATAAAGGACAGCCTTTATTTGATTTAATATGAAAATTACTTGTCATTATGAGGATAGGTTTTTGTTTCCTGCTTCCCAAAAATGAGAGATGTTAGTGAGAATTGAGTTGAACGGATCGTCGCCGGTCAATCCCAATCGTCACATATATATTCCGGCAGTACCTTGATGCCTCTTGTTCCTCTATTTAGCACTTCCCCACATCCGACTCATAATGTAACAGGGAAGTAAGAGTAATATATATATGATGAACTAACCTAACCACCGCAGCACGCGGTATAATAGTGGCCTCCGTATAATATGTAAGTATCATATTTCTTAAACCTAATTTTTATTTAATGTCTGTTAATAACTAATAATTTTTTATATAGGCTAATGACAGTTCACAGATAATTTTAGAACACTTTTTTAAAACACTCAACGAATTTCTTTCCGAAATTCCTTTTCAAGAGCTCAATTGTAATCAAACAATTATACAAAATAATTTACTATTTATAAAATACATAGCATTATATAAAACATAATAAAAATCAATGTTTATAATTTGTTGATTTTTATTTGTTTCATATAATGTTATGTATTTTATAAATAGTAAGTTATGTTGTATAATGTTGAATTAAAATTGAGCTCTTGAAAAGGAATTTCGGAAAGAAATTAGAAACATTGAGTGTTTTAACCCATTTCTTCCCAACATTGCGTAAACGGAACAGTATATTATATTGCACACAACTCCTCCATATAGTGAGTAATTTTCAATTTGAAGTGTGTTATTTATTCTAAGAATAGAGTATTTTTCTATCATGCAATAATTATTTTTTTAAAAAATAATATATCTTTGTCAATAAGGACTTGAATTACATAATAAAATAAATGTGGAGAAAATAAACATTTTTGGTGTAAGAAATAAACACCTGTCAATTCTTGGAACAAAATGTTTTGCTATGTCAGCTATTCTTATCATGTTTACTTTACTATTGAGTCATGTTCGTTGAACCACAGCTCTCCACTTCCCCTTTATTCAACAAAGTTCGCATGTGTTGAGTTGATGCAACGTTGGGAGTTCCCCAGCAGTTGAGATATATCGGCCGTGTTGAAAGCAATTGAGCAGTAGATCCACTATGAGTTTTAAACGAAAGTGTTATAAAACAGCAGAAGAATTGATTGCAGTTCTTAAAATACAGGTATCATTCGCTACCTGAATAAAAAATGTATTGGAGTAAAGATCTTGATAAAGGTGTACCAATTGTACGAGATACAATGTCTAGAAATAAATTTGATGAAATCAAAAAATACATTCATTTATCAGACAACAATAAACTAGATAAATCTGATGAATTTTCAAAAGTCCGTCCTTATTTTGATGAATTAAATACAAACTTTTGTCAGTTTGAAGTGTTTTCACATAAATTACCAATAGATGAGCAAATGGTGCCCTATTTTGGACATCATTTAGGAAAAATGTTCATGAGAAGGAAAACAGTGAGATTCGGTTTCCAAAATCGGTGCATTGCTTCTGTTGATGGTTATGTATACAGTTTTGAGCCATATGGGGGGAAAAGATGGTGAAATAAAAAACGGCTATGGTTTAGGAGAGAAGGTAGTTTATAATTTGTTGAGAATAGTTGAAAATCCAGAGAATTACATAATTTATTTTGATAATTTTTTCAGTACTTACACTTTAGTAAGTAAACTGACAAAGATGAATTTCTTAGTATCAGGAACAATAGGGGAAAATAGGTAGCCCAATATTCTGCTCACATCAGTGAAAAAATTTCTAAAAGTTCCAAAAGGAAGTTATGAATTTGCCTTTGATAAAAAAAGAATATTTTTGCTGTTCGATGGTGGGTTAATTCAGTTGTTACAGTCATATCAAATTATGGATCGGTTAAACAAACCCTAAATGTAAAACGCTACAATCAAAAAGAAAGGTAACAGGACTTTGTAAAGCAGCCGAATGTTATCAATGATTATACTAAAGGAATGGAAGGAGTGGATTCTCATGATAATGCTATTGCCAATTACAGAATTAAAATAAAAGGTAAAAAATGGTGGTGGACCTTATTTGTAAATGGAATTGATTGTGCTATAGTCAATGCATGGACATTTTATAATTTATCAACCATAAATAAACCCAGTGAGATAGAGTTTAGATCGCAACTCGTTATCTATTTACTTCGATCAGCAATTATTGAAGAACCTGACAATGGCAGCAAAAATCTGTTATTAGGTCACTGCAGTAAAATTTCTTTACCAGCCGACGTATGAAAAGAAAAAACGGATCACATCGTAGACCGAAACAAAAGTAACGCAAGACAGAGATGTAAAGTGTGCCACAGTCAAACAGTATACACATGCAAGAAATGACAAGTGTTTATACATGTTCAATGTTTTGAAACATTTCACAATTCAGATTGAAATAAATTCTAAAAAGTAAAACTATGTGCACATTGTGTTTCAATAAATCGTTTCATGTAATGATTGTCGTGTTTTTTCCAGCACACGCCATTTCCCAACTTTGCGTTAACGCAACTCTACGAGATGCACACAACTCCCAATGTTGCTCGAACACAACAGGTCATTACTCAAAAACTAAAAGTATCAGATTCATATTCAGGTTATATTTTATTACTTCTATAGTAGAAATGTAGATTAAATAGGGAAAAATCACATAAAATTTAGATGTTGTCCTATTGGGAAGAAATGGGTTAAAAAAGCAAAATTGTCTGTGATCTGTCATTAGCCTATATAAACAATTTTTTAAACGTATATTCATATCTTTTTATAGAAATGCAGTTTTATCAAAGAAAGTAACTGAATCAATCAGTATTTTATGTTTCAAAAGTAATCAATAATATATCTCTAAGATGCATGCAATAATATTGTTTTAAATTAGGCAATGACTATTTTTAAGCTGTAAATTTTTTAACAAAAAAAGCACTAAATAATATATAAAAAGTATTTCTAGTAATGTTATAAGTATCAATAAAGTTGTGGACATTTTGTTCATGAAAACTGGTGAAATTGTAAAGTTATTTAACTAATCAAGGATTTGCTGACCTCATAATTTAAATAAATTTTTGAAAAACTTATTGAGACAAAATGTTTTTGATTTCACAGGAAATATTCATAAGAGTCTATATTAGCTGTCTGGAAGCATTTAATGTAAATTAAATGTTTTTTAAAAATCAAAATGTATATTTCACTTAAACTGACAATCTAATTTCTGACTTTAAATTAATTTTGAATTATTAAACATATTAATGTTTAAGGTAAAGAGAAAAATGTTTGAAGAGATAATCAAATCTTATTCAACATGTTTTGAAACAAAGCATGCTGTTAGATTACAAAAACTGTTGTGTTGCCAACATGTCAAGGTTAGTTACCTAACTGAATAAAAACTCTCATATATAAGTTACTGCAGAAACCAAACACCTAAACATAATAAAACAAATGCCTGTTACTCTGGAATCCTATCGAATTACAATAGTCCGGCATCTTAAATAGTATGGAATAAAATATGTTAAATTAAGTTATGTCATAATTTTCTTCTGTTGGGCATAACGAGGTGCTAAAATTAATACTTATTTGTAAATTTTTTATTTAAAAGTATAATTTTTTATCCATTTAATTTCTAGGCAATAATAAATACATCACATGGGGAAAGTCTTACGGCAATGAAACTTATGCTGAATTTTGAAGGCGATGTTACATCGTCGACCACATTTCATCACTTTTATTTGATACCTGAGCCACCCATTTATATTTTATTTTATTATATATTTTTGGGGTTTTGAAATTAGTCAATGAACATAGATTGACTGATTGAGAAAAACCTTCCCGATCTTTATTGAATCGTTCAAAAATTCCCCAGTTTGTTGGCCTTTTCAGTACCAATTTTTTAAAAATAATTGTTGAAATTTATAGTTTCTATAGATAATAAATAAATTAGCATATTAAAAAGTTTTTATTCAGCAATATATGCATTTACTTGATATCTAACCTGGTATAAAACACATAAAACTAGATTTTTAAAAACGATTTAGAATATGATTTTTTTTCAATCTTCAATCAACAATTTTGGAAATATCAAATTATTTTTTCAAAAATTATAAAAATAAGAATAAATAAATAATCTAAATATTACGATCCAACAGTCAAGTCATACCTCAAGAATTTGAGGCAAAGACTTGATTTACAGGGTGTGTTAAAGCAAGCAGAAAACACATCAGGTGATCTCAAATTTTCAATAATTCAGCACAATCAAAGTCCTGAAAGTTCCAGATTAGAAGGAGGTTCCTGTATCACAAAACTGTTGCTTTAAAATCTGTGTTTTTTTAGTTTAAAATATAAATCAAACTCAATTTTAAAAAGGTTTTAAACTACAATATTAACATTCTACATTTATAGTATTTATGTCAAACTAATCTCTTGAGATGGTTTATTTCAGCAGTCATATTTTGAACCAAACCCTCCAGATACTTCATAAGTACAAATTATACTCAATAACCTGATAGCTTCAGGAAACTGTGCGTTAGTGACCAAGAATGATGAGATTCCATTAGAGTGAAGTAGTCTGATAAATTCATCTATTTCTGGATACATTATTGGTTCTCCAACGAGAGATAAAGCACAATGTTTGGCATGGAGACCTTCCTTTAGCCGTTCACTTATAACACCAGGCACACCTAATAAACAAATTTGAAAAGTTAAAAAATAAAATACTTTATAGCCGACCATTTGAATTATAACACTCTGTTTTTAAGTCAAGGTCCAAAGATATCATTAAGTAACATTTCATGTATAATTACAGCAGACATTACGAAAGGTTGAGTTTGGACCACTTACAAAGAAAGCAAATAGGCGACTTTGATTTGAAGTAGTTATATCTTTTTTTCTTAGTCCAACCGAATCTTCAATGTGTTTAGTATATCTCCTCCCAACCACAGTATCTTTATACAGACAGCGAATCAAAAGACTAATTAGAAGTATAACCACATTTTCATAAAGAAGACAAAATCGTTGAAATGCAATTGAAAAACATTTTAAGAGTTTAATAAAAACAATTAACTGATTAAAATCCTTTCAAGTTTTACTTACAGCAATTGAAATTCAGTTTGCTGCAGCTACTGTAACAAAAATTGAAGGACAGTGCCTAAACAATTTTCTTTATTTACTTTCAGTTAGAAAGTTTAGAGATTGATGTGACATGAAGTCATGTTTCAGGCCAGTGTGTGTGTAAGAATACTTTATAAACATTTGTCAAAACTTGATAAGTTGGTATTATAAAAATTACTGATAAGTCTATATTGTTTACAGTTCTTTTGTATTGTATAAGGTATTTTTAAGAAACAGAGACACTTTAGACCAATGAGGTTTAGGGATCAGTAGCATATAGTGCTGGTATTGTAAAGTATTATTCAAAAAAAATTACAAACAACCAATAAAGTAGAATAATAATTATTAGTAATATATCTACACTATATCTAGATCAAAATGTACAAGCGACCATGTAGAGATAACACTCTGATGGACACCTTTTTATGTGATGGTCTATATACAAAACACAGTTACTCATTTGTAAATGGATAGCCTTACATGCTTAACCATTTAGACTGGGATAACCCTTAGTCCACGAAGACTTGGAAGACTTTAATAGATGAACTTTATTACTTATATACAGAGTAGTATCTTATCTAACTAAAGCTCACTTTAAAGGACATTAACACATTCAGCATGGCTAGCGTACTGGCACACTCTGGGTTCCCTCACAAGGCACTGAGAGCATGCCGGTGCGCTCCCCACCTCTCTTCTGAGAGACGGCGAGCGCACCGGCACGCTCACTCCCAGTCTAATTAAAACTTTTCTAGTGTTTGTATCTCAGTCGATAAGTGTTTGTATAAAGGTTTAATTTTTACATCAGTGCTTCAGAAGAGTTTGGAGAATATTGTGCCTGAGTCGTTTTTAAATCCAACCATCCCAAGTTCACTTTTGTTGCTTCAACTGAAACAATGCTTCAGGGAGTTTTATGAAGATTTATTTTGGTTTAACTTTTATATGTTAATGGTTTTTTATAGTATTAACCACTCAGCGCGGCAAAATATCCAGTAAAAACAACAATCATTAAAATAAACTAAGCTTTCTAAACGAACGCAAGAATAAACGATAACTGTCCTATTAGAGTGAATAAACCTACTCGAGGTGGGAACAGACTTCTGTAAATATGAGTCATTGACAAAATGCTTGGATGCCCAAAAACTTAATGTGTTATCATAAGATGGTAGGAAACAAATGTCAGCTAATTTCAGCAATAAATAAGACGTGACATATGCATTATCTATGTCTGCGTTTACATTATCAATCTTTATCGCTTTGTGAAACACATGACATAAACAGAAAAAAAAAACATTCAGAGTTAAAAGTTGAGTGGTTAATTTTAGTATGTAGTATATTTTAGTAGTAAGTACTTGAGATTTTTATGTAAATTATCTTTTTTTCTCTGTCTTTTTTTATGAGTTTTATTATTTGTTATACAGTAATTATCATTTGTATTTCTTTTTATTAATTGTGACCCGATAAGAAAAACAATATTGTAATGCCTAATACACTGTTTTGATGTCCCCAATAAACCTGTATGTAGTAGGAATAAAATTATTGATATGAAAACAACGGGCACAATATTTAGAAGTTACGATAAGCTATGCAATCGTACGACCACATAGCATTCCACTGCCGTCATAAGTGGAAGTTAACGAAAAAAACAGAGAGTAGTTTGATGAGATCACCAATATCGCAGCCATGCTGAATGTGTTAATAAATATTATATTATAGTTATTACTGTTTGATAAAAAATATTCTTTTTAAAATTATACAATAAATATATTCAAATATCCTATGTTTATAAAGCTTAAACAGATTTTAATCTTTATTTACATTACCTTTGAATTCATTAATCATGTTATAATGAGCTGCTAAAGCATTGTTTAAAATCATTTCAGCACCATCAGTCTTCCAACGCCATTCTGTACCTACAGGATTAGTATGGTGTCTCCAACAAAAAACACATTTGTTTGCACAAGCAAGACTTGGTGTAGCCTCCATGCAACGATGTGATTCAATACCATAGAACGTGTGTTTATAGCATCCCCCTCTTCCACGCAGCATTGCCTAAGAAAATTGAATAAATAATTTCAATTTACCCTAATAAAGTAAATTTACTCAATTTATTCTTATTTAACAAATGTGAGTTAGAAAAGGATCACTGCATGGAGAATTTCATTTAAGACATAACTTCTTTAAATTTTTAACATAAAGCCTTATTTAGAATTTGAGAACTCTAATGGGTGATTTTCTCTAATCAGTTTTTTTATTCATTTCTTTTTAGCAAAATGATAATTCTGTAATCATATTGTTTTATATTTATAAAATTCTTCTTTAAACTCAAGCACCTTTTTAATTTGTTCTAGGTTCAATTAAAGTAAGAAAGAATAAATATCTAATAATTACTCTTTTATAAAAATAATTACAGAATAAAAAAACAAAATTTAAATATTTAAAAAATATACTTCTTAGTCTCTATGTTATACTGGCAAAATTAAATTTGTTTTATAAAATTTTTGAAAATAATGCATAACAGTATTTAACCCTTTGCCTTCCATGGACAAAACATGCTCATCACGACACATTTATGGTATAGATCATACAGACTCCTACTTACCTTACCACTTACCTCATCTCCTTAACCACTTTTATACCTCTGACCAACTCATCTAAAACACTCCTCTTACCTTAAGTTGTTGAACCACTCTGTGTCCGCAGGAAAGTAATGGTTTTCCATTGAATTTGAACTCTGGTTCAAAACCTGCAGCTCAAGGAATAAACCTTTCAGGAGAACCAACTCCTGAATTAGTAACAAAACCCAATTTGCCACCTATCGCCCTTTTAGGCTTCTATCGGGGTTATGGTTTCTGCAAGTGACACTTTAAAGACTAATTAAACACCCAGTGAAACTTACTTTATGTAAAAGAAAACTCAAAGCTAATTGGAAAATAACAATTTTTATTCAGTATTTAATTCCTTATTGATCTTATTTTACAGGAATATTTATTATTTTTATATAAATGTGAATTAAGGTTAATCTCCATGTTTTAATTCAAAGTTAACAGTATAGAATAAGTCCCTAGTAATTTAACTATTTTCTTTATATTAATTTCATATAAAATTAATTCCATATATCAATTTGAAATTATGTATGCCTGCACCACCTCTATTACAGTCAATATCAGAGGAACCATCTGTGTAGTCTAATGCACTGTTTTCTTTGGCAAGTAGCCAACCAGTATCTTCACCTTTCTGTAATAAAACTTGAGTTGGTTCTTTCTTAGAGCATAGCTCCAATAGGTTAGAATTGATTTTAGAATTCATAGAGGGCTTGTAAGGAAAAAGTGGTTCCTGAGTAATGTCCAGAGAGGAGTGGTCAAGAAGGATGGCCTCTCTGATGTCTCTGTCAAATTGTAGCGTTGATGATCTCTGAAGTCTAGACGTACCAGCCCAAGCATCGAAAGCTCTGTGAACTATGTGGTCTTTATTGTGGCTTCTGATTTTGTTAGTAAACTTTACTGTAGCAAGTTTTCGTCTGTTCTCAAGGGAAAAAAGACCCCTTTCAAGGTCTTGGTGTACGAGGGTAGTCCACAAAGTAACCGCCGTTTGGGCGTGGCACGATAAGTAGTGGGGGTAGCGCCGCTATTCTCACATCGGCGTGCGCAGCCGTTCAGTATGCTTCTAGCTGTGCAAAGGAGAGTACCGTACGATCGCATGTTCTTTTGTTATAACGTAAAAACATGAGCTCAGCGATAGAAAATCCTGTGTGAAGTGCGAGGTGTAATAAGATTTCTGTGGTCGAAAAGTTACACAGCAGCTGAAATTCATCGCGAATTGAGTGCAGTGTATGGCCCAAACATTATGAGCGAAGGTGTAGTCCGTCAATGGGTTCGTTTTTTTAAAAATGGAAGAACGAACGTTCACGATGAAGACCGGAGTGGTAGGCTATCTCTCGTCAGTGATGACTTGGTGAACAAAGTGGATGAGAAAATTCGCGAGAACCGTCGCTTCACAATCTCGGAACTTTCAGATAATTTTCCTGAAATTTCTCGAAGTCTTGTGCATGAAGCATAGTGACAGAAAAACTAGGCTATCACAAGTTTTGTGCTTGTTGGATTCCAAAAGTGCTCACCAATGATCACAAAATGAAAAGAATGAGTTCTGCCATAGACTTTCTTACTCGGTATGACGTTGAAGGAGAAATATTTTTTAACAGGATTGTTAGAGGAGATGAGACATGGGTAGCCTATGTGAATGCCGAAACAAAACAACAGTCAATGCAATGGGGGTCATACCGCTTCGACAAGCAAGCCAAAGAAAGCTCGCCAATCCTTTTCAGCGAGAAAATTGATGGCTACAGTTTTTTGGGATGCTAAGGGCATCTTGCTCGTTGAATTTATGGAGCGTGGTACAACCATTACAGCTGCAGCTTATTGTGAAACCTTAAAACGGCTATGACGAGCGATTCAAAACAAGCTTCGTGGTTTTCTGACATCTGGCGTTGTTTTTGTCCTTGACAATGCCCGCCCTCACACAGCTCAAAAAACAACTGAACTTTTGGAAAAATTTAAATGGGATGTTTTTGACCACCCCCTCTACAGCCCGGACTTGGCTCCCACTGATTTCCATCTTTTCCCTTACATGAAGTGGTGGCTTGTATCTCAGAGGTTTGCGAGTGATGAAGAGCTTCAAAACGCTGTAACAGGCTACGTTCTCAGGCGGCAGATTTTTTTTAAGACGGAATTTCAAAAACTGTTAAAAGATATGACAAGTGCTTGAATTTGTATGGTGAATATGTAGAAAAGTAGAGAAAAGCTGTAGTATATACATGTATATAATAAAATTTTTGTATCTCAACTGGTTTATTTTTTATTTTAAAACGGAGGTTACTTTGTGGACCACCCTCGTAGCAGTAGTACAATACTAGACATCTCTGTTGTCTAAGGGGTATTTATTTATTGCCCCTTGAAACTTGCAGCATAGATTAGGATAGGTAGTCCATAAGTTGACCTTGTATCAGACATTTTTGAAACAGTTTTTATGTCAAATGGATTTTCTTGCTTGTTGTCAGTTAGTAGCTTGGTATATGTTGTACTATATCAACGTAGAAAATTAGTGTATTTTTGGGTACATCCGAAATAAACAATAATAGTGGGAGCCTAGAATCTAACCCAAACTCCAAACTGTAACTATCTTTTAATTGTTTTTACTAATTATGATTATAAATATTAAATTAAGGTACAAAATAATAAATAAAAAATTGCACCTGTATAAAATATATAATATAGTAGAGCTCCAATTAACCAAATCAATTGACCAGACTCCATTCAGATAAGCAAAAATTCAGATAACAGATTAATTCTGATAATTGGATTTAAGTAATTACTGTATATAACTTCCAAATGAGAAAGAAAATTTCTAGTTTTATATTTTTTTCTTACTTTTTCACAAAGAATTGGACTCAAAATGGGGGTTTTCTACAACATTATTGAAAAAAAAAACACTTGAAAACGGCATCTTCTAATTTGTTGTTGTTGTTGTTGTTGCTATCTTCATTGATTTTCTTGAAGAATAAATTTTCATTTATAAGCACTGACACGAAGTTTAAAAGCTTCTTTTAGTGTCTGAAAATGTTCAGCACCGTAAATCTCAGCCAACTGTTTACTCGTAACTCCTTTATCTGATTGATTTACTGACTAATCGAAACAAATAGTGAGAGTTGGGACAGGCCGGCCGCCTAGCGACAGTAGACCATCAACTTTACAAAACTGTTCTGACACAGTGACTCATCATCCAAATAATGTTTGTGCTGTAACTAAAATAGCTTCATTGAAGAAACGTCAGTAACACATTTAGACAGAAACATTATTTTGGAAATCTATGTACGTTTCCATCTTAATTTTTTTTTCCTAAAAATCTTAAAGCGATTCGGATAGTTAGAGTTCAGATAGTTGAAGTTCCATGTATTATAATATTTAGAGCTTTACAGGTAGGAATATTTTTTTAGCAAAATACAACTAAATTGCCGTGAGGAATTAATTTGTATATGCTGGATCAATCAGATTACTAATAATAATTTAATCTGCAATGGGTTAACAAAATGAAAGTCTTTAAAATATTTCACATATTAAATGTAATCTCTGAACAGTTTGAATAGGCCCCTGGTCAAAACTTGACTCAAGATTTTTGTTTCAAAATAGTATCAAAGATAACCAATGGTGTTTAACTAAAATAGCTTTGATGTCATTATGTAATTTACAAGCCGAAATATCACTTTAATTACGTAAAAGTAATTAAAACCAATGTTATTCAACTGATACATATGAAGAAAACACTTTAAATCTTGGAGAAAACAAAATTTACTTCGAGAACTTACAAAGATTTTCTGAACATAAACACAAAGTATTTTCAAATGTCTATGACAATGTTGCTCAATAAATTCAAAAGGCATATAGTAGTCCCTCATATAAATAAGCACACATATATATATATATAAAAAATGAGTAGCCAGTCTAGCTAAGACCTCTTTAGTAAGTGTAGTGTAAGGCTACATGATCACCTACTTCTTATTACTGCATTCCAGCTGTACCCGGACACCTCCGACAGGCATAATCTTTAAATAAAGTCATAGCTACGTAGTGAACTCAGGGCTATATATTGTTGCA
The DNA here is from genome assembly GCA_036971475.1 of Prosapia bicincta. Classification (NCBI taxonomy): domain Eukaryota; kingdom Metazoa; phylum Arthropoda; class Insecta; order Hemiptera; family Cercopidae; genus Prosapia; species Prosapia bicincta. The sequence continues at coordinate 178,879,387 of JBAIZL010000005.1, read as the reverse complement.
AACTATTGCTTTTTCCATATAATATGGGAATACAATATAATATTTAAAACAAAATTTTAAAAAAAGTAACACATTAAATAAATAAAAAAGATTTACAGTAGACAAGTAAATAATAAATGTATGTATACATTCACCTAGTTATTTAGAGTTTATTAAGCTGTAAAATAATTATTTGTCTTAGGTATAAGCTTTGAGTTCAGCGATATTATGTGTAATGCAGAATAATAGAGTGCATCAGATTAAATTCTTCTTGCATACAAAAAATCTGATAAAATTTGTATTTTTTTCATTGTATTGATGGTTAACAGAAATTGATGGATAAGAGTGACAGTTAATCAAAATTTTGCTACAAGTCTATTGAAGAATCTTTATATTTCATTACGGAAGAGAATCGATCCTAATGAACTCTCGAGTAAGGGACAAGATAGGATAGCTTAATAAGATTTATTTTATAACTTAAAGACTAAAGACAGTGGAAAAACTATCAAAAATTATGTGGGTTTCGCCCCACTGGTTTTGATAGATTCAATTATTTTCTAATGGAAATATCCTTAAAGTGGGTTTATTTATTTACTACTAAAGTGTGAGCCCTATATGCTGGATGGTGAATAATAAATATATCAGATGGTGATAAAATCAGATGATGGGAATTCGATTGGTTATTTATTTTATTGTTTTGTTTAATTGAAATGTCGACATGTATATAATAGAGGAAGGCTGTGAGATTATGTAAAATTATTTGGAAATAGTATGCAATAGAAATAATGGTTAAGGATAATTTACAAGAACATTGCGTAATTTATTGTTTATGTATATTTTAGTGTTCTATTCAAGTGAAAATGTTGAAATAAATAGTAATCGCAAGTTTGTAGATGAGTATTTAGGAATGGTGTGCAGAAGGGAGGAAGGTTAAGGATCATTTACAATGCAGGAGGAGGGGCTGATGAACATATCTACATTTTAGGAATATTAACAATCATGTGATTGATAATAGTGTTGGCTGGCTTGACCAAAGCTGCCAGCAATGTAAAGCACTTCATTTTCTCATTGAGTTAGTAAGAGGACACTTCAACTTATGTTGCCGCAATGGACTGGTATTACTACCACAACCCAGAATTTACCTAGAATTCTAGGTATATAAATTCAATATTTAATGATGAACAGTAGAAATTTCATTGACAATATTAGAAAATACAATATTTTGCACCAAAGAGATACCTAGCAATGGTCCTTATACTTTTAACATGCTAGGCCAGATTTATTTTATTTTATTGTAATAATTAAGAAGCAGCAATTGCTGCTATGAGCTCCTAGTTTTATTTATATAGCTTGGGTACTTTGTGTAGAAATATATATTAAGTCAATTAAATTTTTAGATTAATATTGTCATAAGACTAATTTTAGGGCAGGGATTTTCATACTGGCTTATTTTTAGTGGTTATTAATAATCCAATGCTGTGACTGCTGAGAGGTTTTACGTTTACATTACTCGGATTTTTTGTGAGAAATTCCTAAAAAAAAAAAATTTAAGACTTGAATTATCCACAGAAATGGGTAACTGTTCCTGCTGTCATAAATATAAACTCAGATATTACTTAGAGGGTAAAGTAAAACTGCCAATTTGAAATATCAGAGAGTGAAAATAACTTCATATTTGGAACATAAAAGCTATATTTTTTCAAATTTAGAGGCTTTAAAATACAATGTTCATTTTGCTTAGATATTTTAGCTTTTTTTTAATCATGACATGCGTTTCAACAGCATTCGCTGTATATCGATAAATTTATTTATTGTTTATGTCAAATAAAAAAAATTATACAGAAAAAGGTTAATGGTTTTTGTTCTTTGTTGGGAAAAGTGTACTTTCCAAAACGGCTTGCAAGAGGAACAAAGATATTTTGATTACCGTGACAAAACAAATGCAAAACAGGCTAAATTAAGAAGATTAGTAAAGGAGATAACATAAGGTGAAGCAATGGAAAGAAGGAGGAATCAAGGCGTCAGAGAAGAAGGGGCAGTTAAGTTTTGGAGGCCGATGAGGGAAGCTCATGGTAATGAAATTTATTAAACTATAATCCATAACATAGTAACCTTACACCTAGAGATAAATACATTTAACATAAGTTGTTGTGTGATAATATCATATTACGACTAAAAACGACAATTTGTAAAGAGTTCTTTCTGTTGTTTTACAGATGAAACTAGCTTGCCATTCTTCATTTTTTACAGTTTAAAAATATAAATTAGTAATTAATTTTTTATTAAATTAAAAGTTAAATTTAATAAGAATCAATGAGTTTCTTTGATTGTTGAGTCCAGAAAATTTCTCATTAATTTTAATCTGTTTCAAATATAGATTTGGCACTAACAATAAGATTTAATAATAATTTTAAATTAATGATGTTTAATTTTTTTCGTAATATAACAAAGCAGTGGTATGTTAAAGTTGACTCCAGTAATTGAGCAAGCATTATGTTATAGTTGGCTCACAGCATGAAAATTATGTTACGATAGACTTACAATACTTTTTAGTTAATATTTAGCTTCTTTGTACTTTAAAATGTCTGTCTCAAATCTTTATCGCCTATAATAAAACTATTTTTCAAATCCATACCTTTGTCCAGCGGCACATTTTAACGCCTGAATGTGATCCTATGAGTTTGTAGCCTTGCTTTGTCAATGCTTGTCTTAGTGCTGGTGTTATCATTTCTCTTTCCTTGTCTTCTGTTTTTTCCTTTCCCTTTTGCTTACTAAGGATTTTTCCTAAATCCTCTACGTCTAATATTTTCATACTATCTTTTGCCTCGTCCTCTTCTTCCTCACTTGATTCTTCCTATTTAAGCAAACAAAATTTTAATTAATAATCCAAAATACAAATTAACTTGAAATAAAACAAAAATATGTTTTAGTAAACAAATGGAGCACATCTTTTATTTGTAAAATCTAAAAAGCAACCTTAAGATAACTTATCATCATGGAACACCTCCCTATCTTTTGCTGATTGCAAAACGTTTTTGTTATGGAACAGTTTTTACAATTATTGTGGAAGAATATAACTTGTTATACATAAATATTTCACATACTTTTTGGACTAACTCTAGAGAAAATCAAATTTTAGCACATCTTTCATAACCAATAAAATCACTTTCCTTAACCCATTGGTGATTAAATAATTTGTGTTCCGAGCGACCGATGAATTAATTCCGAACTCAGTGGTCACAGTAACTTAATTTAACCAACTTTAACAATTTTATAAGTATTATTATAAATAATAGTTTTATTAAGTATTAAAAGTTGTCATTAGAAAACTATTACTTAATAATAGATTAATCATTTAAAAAATTTAAGGATAATCGATTGATTATTTGTAATCATTATTAATAAGCAAAAATAATTATGAATTAAAATATTTAGAATAATACATTTATAAAATGAATAACTTATTTAAATATAAAATATTACTTATGGTTTCATGCTTTGTGGTTGATTATAAGCTATCCCTTATAGTCATGAAATTGTTCACTTTATAATTACAAAAAACTCAAATAATTTCAAAACCCATACTAATTACATTAGAAAAACTAAAAAGACATAATGACACTAAATGATCATTATCAATATTACTCAGTTTACTGCACTATCAAGTAGCTTGCTTAGGACAGAAATAAAAATCCTAATTTATTTGTCCTGTCATTCTAAAGATAGATATAAATGTCCCTCACTTTTTCATGAGAAATTCATGAGAAAAGTGTTGTACATGCTTATCTGAAGCACAGAGGTGATAAAAATTTAACAAGGATCAAGCAATCTAAACATTCAACACTACCTATCAATGGCGCATATGGCTTGTATATTATGCCAGCTGTAGCAAATAATCAATGACCTATAATTCAAGACAGTAATCCACAATGGCTTAAGGTATAACCATTTCTCAAATTATATAGCTGATTAATTATAGCCTATGTAGGTCTATTGCAATGGCACCTACATACAAATTGCATTGTGTAGACAAATTTGTATGTTTTTAATTCAATCACACACAAAATTACAAAGTGTAATTATCTCATGTGCTGTTCACCACGCGTAAAAGAGGTTATCACTTCAAAAAGCGAAGTGTAAAATAAACAACTCTTTGCTTGTATATTACCATTAATGCATGCACTTTGTCTTATAACAAAGTCTCGGATAATTGTCCCATTCATGGAATGGCAGTTAAACCATTACACGTGAACATTTTTGGGAGAACCTATATTAATTTATTGTAATGATGAATCACAATTTGTGGTGATGAATTTTGAATTTAAAATCTACCCTGATATTGCTTATTACTCAGTAGTACCGAGTTCAACCAGAGCAGCATATTTATAATTTGTTTCCACTCATAAAGTGCCTGCCAGCAGTCAAGATATCGTGTCTATGTCATTTCATCAAGTCTCGCTTCAATGTTTTCAGTGGGTACTCTTGCAAAATAGAAAGAATAAGTGAACATTTATGATCCAATTTACTAGTTTAGAAACATTTCACTTGTTATAAATCAGGTAACTAAGGGGATCTTTATGAATTATTCAATAGTAGCAAATTTGAGGTCAAATCAGGGTCAGCTGTTTCAATAGTTATTGATAGTTTTTTTGTTAAATTTGTGTGTTTTTATAATAGTGTTGTATTTGTATAGTTTTTTAAATAATATTTTAACATTTTAAGTTGTTGTGTATCCCACAATAATTTTATATATATTGTAATATTTTGTATTTTTATATTATTATATTTTGTAACACAACACAACTCATTAATAATTTAAATTCTTTATTACAACAATTTTATTTCAACATTTAAACAATAAACAGAACACAAAAAAAATAAACTTAACAAGTTTTAACACAATAGGCTAAACTCAATTCCTTCAATTTTAGTTACAAAATTTTATACCCTAGGCTATTTTTTAAGATCTCTTAATATCTCGGGGTTTATATGCATGGGCTATATTTTTTTCTCTTTTGTTAATTAAATATATTTTGAAAAACAAGATTAAATTTAGAAAATAGTTATAATAAATAGCTTCCTGATAAAAAAACTTAACAGATTTGGAATAAGCAAAAAGGTCCCTAAACTATTTGAACTGGATTATGTTTCTTATTACTAACTATTAATTAATCACAAGATATTCTAATAATGTACAAATTTAAACTTCCTTATTATCTTAAGAGTCCACTAAAGTTTATTTCTATAGCGCTATATACTCAACTTGTAAATTTTCGAAGGTCACTTGTTAACACGTAGGATTCAGTTCTCTTTAGATTTTGTATTTAACACACTTAAATTCTTTTTACTTACTTCAAATTATATTAACACTGTATTATATCTTTAAATTCACTTATACTTGTTTTACTTTGGCCAATTTTCTTCACGAATCTGTATAATTTTGACGAAATTCTTCAAATGGAATCTTGACTGCTAAGGGCAGGTCCGCTACCTTAGCGTCCCACGCTATACTACTAACGCGTCCTATTTCTTTTAAAAATTGTTTAAAATATGGCGGCCCCTCCTTCTTCTAAAACACACGTTGCCTGTAATTTAATTCGATTTTTTCCCACTAGAGTCGACAGTAACTGACCTACTTTCTTTGGGTTTACAGCTGATGCAGCAACGAGGTTGTTTACAATGGTGTTTTAATTTGGTTAAACTTACTGTTTCAACTTTCCGATCCTTAACAAACCTTCCAGTGTTTATTTATTTACTATTATTTGTGTGTGAAGTGTCTTTACTTTTTACTTCTGTAATAATTCCGAATTGTGTGTGTTTTTGCTGGGCTTTCACAAACATAACCTTTCAATTCATTGTTTATACCCGTTTTTACCTTCTATCTCTTAAGTAATTACTTATGCCCTATGTTACTAATATTTACAATTTTGTTTAAATATAATTATTATTATTAGATTATCTTGTGTTTAATTTTATTTGATACAACAAATTTCCTTATGCATTTACAGTTCAAATATCTTGTTTATATGTTACAACCGTTTTATAACCTTTCTAGGCTTTTACCTAATATTAGTTTCAATTTAACCTAGCCAATTTCTTATTTGCTATTTTCAAAATGTTACATAGTCCCCAAATTTAGAAAAAAAAATGTTGATATAAAATTCCTTTTTTTCTCAATTTCCACATTTTGGAAATCACCTCTTAATAATTTTGTTTGTTTGCTGCCCTTCAATTACATATTACTTAATTTATCTTCTAACAATACAATATACTTATAACTAACATTCAATCAACAATTCTTTAATAATTCTAACATATAGTAACAATAAATCATTTTCTGGTATTTACAATTCCTTCTATAATTATTTTTTTTTTACATTTATTATATTGGAATCCTTCCAATCATAAGTCTGATTCAATATTTATTTAACCTATATTCTCTGATACCGTGTCTTTAAATTCCAGCCTATCCAGCTCATAGTATGTCTAGATTTGGTCAAATTTGTTATAACATTTCTCTTTCCCTTATTTCTGTTTATTCCTTGTTTATTATTTCTCTCATATCTCATATTTTGCTTTTAGCTTCATCTAATTCCCAGTTCTAAGTTATTATTTTATCTCCTCTTCCAATCTCACATCCAGTTCAATTATTTTCTTATATCATTTCAGTTTATTTTGTATGAAGTTTAACATCTAATATTTTTAAAGGTTGCAATCTTATATCCTCTATTTGATCATATCTATAGTTCCTTCGATTACACTGTCCCTATATCAACGAATATAAATTTTGTTTTAATATTTATTTATCATAGATTCCATTATTTATCAACGCAGATTCTCCCTTACAATACGACGAAGTTTAAATACACAATTACCATATTTTTATTACAACGATGCTTTAATATTTATTATCATAGATTCATATTTCTTTTATAATATATAATATATACGACGAAGTTCCATTATTTATCAACGCAGATTCTCCCTTACAATACGACGAAGTTTAAATACACAATTACCATATTTTATTTATTACAACGATGCTTCAATATTTATTAACATAGATTCATATTTATCTTTATTCATTATTCGACGAAGTTTCTAATAAATTATCGTAGATATAGTTACCATCCCTTAAACTTATCTCCTGCTAACGTTTTCTTATACACATAGTCACCTAGAGTTTATTCCTATTGCTTCCTTTACCTATATTTAATATCTCCCTTCCTATTTTATTTTTATTTTCCAATATCCAGTTCTCCTGGATACGTGTCATATTACTGCCTGTGTCTATTAATGCCTGTAAACTTGTTTCCTCTATTTAATTTCTATTCCTGGGTTTCTTATTGTCTTAGTTTTCCGACTGACTGTGGGCACCATGCTCTTTTCTTGTCCCCACGCCTGTCCTTGCCGTAACACCGTTTACATCTCCATTGTATCTCTCATCTGCTTCATAAGTTCTATTTTCTCTGTTATTCTCATATTTAAATTCCATCTCCCATTTTCCAAAATCGAGTTGTGCCTCCACATCCATTAACATATCCGTACCTATGATAAATTTTCTCAATAAGCCTTGTACCACTAAGCATTGACAAATTTAAACTTCCTTATTATCTTAAGAGTCCACTAAAGTTTATTCCTATAGCGCTATATACTCAACTTATAAATTTTCGAAGGTCACTCGTTAACACGTAGGATTCAGTTCTCTTTAGATTTTGTATTTAACACACTTAAATTCTTTTTAGTTACTTCAAATTATATTAACACTGTATTATATCTTTAAATTCACTTATACTTGTTTTACTTTGGCCAATTTTCTTCACGAATCTGTATAATTTTGACGAAATTCTTCAAATGGAATCTTGACTGCTAAGGGCAGGTCCGCTATCTTAGCGTCCCACGCTATACTACTAACGCGTCCTATTTCTTTTAAAAATTGTTTAAAATATGGCGGCCCCTCCTTCTTCTAAAACACACGTTGCCTGTAATTTAGTTCGATTTTTTCCCACTAGAGTCGACTGTAACTGACCTACTTTCTTTGGGTTTACAGCTGATGCAACAACGAGGTTGTTTACAATGGTGTTTTAATTTGGTTAAACTTACTGTTTCAACTTTCCGATCCTTAACAAACCTTCCAGTGTTTATTTATTTACTATTATTTGTGTGTGAAGTGTCTTTACTTTTTACTTCTGTAATAATTCCGAATTGTGTGTGTTTTTGCTGGGCTTTCACAAACATAACCTTTCAATTTATTGTTTATACCCGTTTTTACCTTCTATCTCTTAAGTAATTACTTATGCCCTATGTTACTAATATTTACAATTTTGTTTAAATATAATTATTATTATTAGATTATCTTGTTTTTAATTTTATTTGATACAACAAATTTCCTTATGCATTTACAGTTCAAATATCTTGTTTATATGTTACAACCGTTTTATAACCTTTCTAGGCTTTTACCTAAAATTAGTTTCAATTTAACCTAGCCAATTTCTTATTTGTTATTTTCAAAATGTTAGAATATATTTTTTGTCTCATGTTTTGTACTTGATCCAGTTACAACTGGCATTTCATTCAAAGATTTCTTCATTTATAAGTTGCTATATTTTGTTAGTGAGCGAATTCAATCAAATAAATTTTTTTGTAGAATTTGATGGTTTCTTAGTCATTTAAAAACAAAAAATAAATAAATAAAATAAAAAATATAAAAAAATTTCTTTTTAACACTTTAGAGTATGAGACCAGGTATTCCGACAATGGGATTTTACAAATTGAATTTCAATATTTATAATTACGTAGGAAATTTAAATTTTAACCATTCCCTGTGATGTTAAATACATTGAGAAGTAACTGCAATTCTGCATTTTGTTTTCTAAGTTATAAAAATCAGTAACACATAAAACATATACCACAGCCTCTTTCTGAATTCCAAAATTATTTATATAATTATTGTGGATAATTCGAAAATACAATCATTTACAGAAGTTTTTGCATGAATCAGCACAAATTATTGAGAATTAACTGTTTTGGCCCCAGCGAAGGTACTCCAGACTCAAAACCAGGTAAGGCCTTCTAAATAATAACTAGTAAATCAATATAAATTTTAATTACACCAATGCAAATACAGACTATGGCTTATTGAATTGTGTAGGAAAAAATAGCACTGAAATTAGGTAAAAAGAATTAGTCATACTGGCACAATTTAAGATACATTAACCAAAATTAAAAGTAGAATAACTATGTTAGACATATAAAATGAAACTAAGTACTCCAGCATAGATCACAAAGCACTTATCAAGCTCTCAACAATGAGTACCACCAATTTATGTTATACATATTATTACTGTGACATGCTGTGACTTCATGTCAAGAGTTTTTCCTTGACTCAAATTTTTTTCGTACCTCTATTTATTTTTAGATACATGCTTTTCCTGTTGTAACAAATTGTAATTGAAGATAATTATAATTAATTGTAACAATCATAAATACAATTATAACCATTACTTGTGTTGCCTCATCATTCTCTTTAACTGCAGGTGGATTAGGCCATGAATTTATGACTTTAAGGAAGTTATCAGTCCAGAACTCAAAATCAACTTCAAGAGATCCATGCTTGCTGTTAGTAACATCTTCATCTCCAAGACCAAGTGCTAATATTCGTTGAGAACCCAACTGGTAAAGCCAATGGTCAACTTGTTTGCTTACCTAACAAAATAATTAATATATCTTGGAAAATATGGTAATACTGTACAAATGATTTACAAGGTTATAAAAATTTATACTGGTTTTGTTTTTTAAAAATATATATAGCTTATTGTTAGGTTGTTTCATGCACTTTAAAAATTAGTTCACAATATCTTTGATCTAGTTTCTTAGTATATTCCAGTCTCTTGCCTACTAGCTTAAAAATAAATTGCAGTATTAGTATGAACTAAAATACTTCGTACAACACCTGTACTACAATGCTACAACTATAATGTATATCAGGTGTTAGCATTCAACTGGAGAAGGAAAAACAAACAAAGTTAAAAATGCATAATTTACAGGAAATTCAAGAGTGAACTAAATGTTATTAAAACATATATCAACCCATCCAGGGCAGGAGAGAAAGAAGGCAACTACTGTTTGTCATTCCTTATGTTTCTTAATATTTCCTGTTTCTTAATATTACCTTTTAGTCTTTAGGCCTTTGATGCAAAACAAACATTATCCTGGTTTATTTTTCCACCTAGAGATTCACATTTTGGGTGGATGTTCAGATTTCAATAAAATTTCAAAATATTATATTTAATTTTTATAGATGTAACGTAAACAGTGAAGTTTCATTCCAATAATTTTGTATGTCTTTTACTATGCAAGATATTGTAACGTTACTATGTAATATGTTGTAACTTAGAATGTATTGAATGTAAAGTTTTACATACATAAGTTTTTAGATACGAAAAAACTATAGTATTATAAATATTTCTAAAGGCAAATATGAAAATATTTGGCAATTGTTCTTGCCTGTGATCAAGGTCAAGCCAAGGCTTGAATTCCAGTTCATAAGCTTTTTTATATCAAGCCATAACTGCTTTGGTGCTTTGTTTCTCCTTCAGACTCCAACAGTAAAGATGTTCTTTGTTGCTTCTGGAGTGTCACTCATTGAAAAAAATGAACACTAAAAGAAAAGTAACATCTTTAGAAGAAAATATGTTTATCTACTTGAGTCTTATATCAGACAGTTTTTAAGGCAGATACAGTAAGACTCTTGTCTTCCTCTTCCCGCCTCTTTTAATCCATGTTCCTTCTAGTGTTTACTTCCTAATAATTATTTCATTGATATATTAATTTGATCTGCAGCTGTGGGAATTATGCAGATCATGATTAGTGGCTTTAAAGGACTAATAAACCACTCTCAAAATTTTGTTTCTTATTCGTCCAAAATATGGTAGTATTCGCCGTACTGAAATAAGTAGACCATCGCTATTCGTGGATTTGATATCTGCGATTTTTCTTATTCACAGTTGGCAAAATTACAGCATTTCCAATTAATATGCATCATATTTTAAAACAAAGACAAGAACGACAGTATAATTACTGGGCAGGTTGTAGGCTAAAGTATTTCCGTCTTATTATTTTATACAGTACTGTAGTTATTTGTCATACAGAAATCTGATTATTCTTCAACAACCCATTATACTGTACACTACTAGACCTACTACTCAAAAGATAAGAACTCCTTATTTATAACAACTATCGTTCAAGTGACATTATTATCACTGACAAATAATAAGACAATCTGGTGCCCGCATCCAGCTTCAGACATCTTAACATCACTACTATTTACTTACTACTTATTTAGTAGTTTTCGATATCCAAACATCAATAATGGTATCTAGTGGTCGTAACTAACTAATATTTTGTTTTTCTCATCAGTTAACCACATTTACGAAACATATACCTCATCTGCTTGTCATGTGTGCTAGTTCTTGAAATGGCGTGTATACTTGTCGAATTCTTTATAGTTTTGTTTAGCTTTAATTTGTTTCTTTTTAATTGTTAATCCAAGTCATAGAGCTATCAAACTCTGATAGGGACAAAGAAAGGCAAAAAAACCTTTGATTAGAGAAATTGACATTTTAAATAAATTAAAATCTGGTGCAAGCATAGTATCTGTCCTGAAACATTTTACCGTTAACAGATTAAACAGTCTGTTTTATATATATTCAAGCACTGAAATCTCTGCTATCTCAGCATAAAACTCTTGATTTGTCTAACCAGAAAACAAATTTGTAAAGTAAGTCCCAGTGTTTCACATTTAATCTCTCAATCCATTCATAGACCCTATTACACTGATGCAACATTTATCATAAATGTTATTAGAGTTGGAGGTTTGCACAAAAAACCTGTTTTAAGAAAGGTAAACAAATGTTTTATACCTGTTTTAAGAAAGGTAAACAAATGTTTTATGCATTCTATTTATAAATGTTGTCATGCAAGTATACAATTTTATATCTAATTGAAAAATTGTGTATAATTTAGGTTTTTCAAATTTCATCTATATAAAACTTAAATAATTAATTTACATTTTAAAATAGAAGCCTGAAAGAAACATTTTACACCTAAAAGGCTGTTAAGTTTACTTACCACATTATAATTTTCTTTGTAAAGAGAGTTTCCTAAACCAAATATGGTGTAGGTAGTATTGTTTAGCATAGTTTTATCACACCTAAAATCATTTGCTAATTCTTCCAACATGTGATGAAACAACCTAAGTGACAGTGGCGGTTTTCCTTCATTGTGTGTTGGTAATATAAAAACACACACAGAGTCTCTAGCACCCTAAAATCAAATTAAGGTTGAATTCATTATAAACTTGGCCTTACAAATATTATGCAAATATGTTTTTAGAATGTTCATAACATTTCATTTTAATTTTTTTAACTATCCATATGTCTAATAATTAAACATACTTTCAGCTATTAGTTTATGTATTGAATTTTAAGGTATGTTTTATATTAAGCACATTTTATTATAATACTGCCAAGAGAGAAGATTACAATGCTCATGTTCTACTTGGTCACCACATTTTGTCCATTTTAAGAAAAACTCTCTCTAGTACTGTTTTGGTTAGATGGAGGACTTCTATTGGGGTATAGCTCGTAATACCTGGTTGTAAAAAAATGAGATATACACTTGCTGTAGAGAAACTACTAAAGTTGTCTGATTACTGGCCAAACAACCCAATGTTTGAACAGAAATTTGTCACACAAAAAAAAAATTAAACGTAATAGCTTTGAAACGTTGTTTGGCGTGCTTCGTTATACGGATAACAAAGTTGAGGATAAAAGGTGATAAACTGTACAAAATAAAAATGTTGAAACCCTAAACCAGTAGAGATAAAAGCAAATTCAATGTACTATTTTTTGTAACTTTGAACCTCTAATTTCTCAACTATTAGTCTTGTAATAAAAAAAGTTTTTCTGAGCCCCAAGTTACAGGAACACACAAATGGGGCCTAGTATTAAACACGCATTGCAAATAGTAAAATATAATGTGTATGTTTTCCTGGTAAAGTAGCGTAATGATCTAAATTAGGTAGTTAGGTCTACATTGCTGGTCACGGGTGACCTCAATAACTAATACAACAATCCAAATTCGGGAACCAATGACCCTAATGGCAGTAAATATGTTAAATAAAACAAATAAATTAACAACATGTAAATTACATGCTTCCAACAAGTAAATTACTTCAACTCTAATATAGACATTAATGAGCCAACTCTTCATAATATCGTTAAAAGATAATCCAAAATAGTTAACCCTCTAAGTGCTAATGGTTTGATCCAAGCCTTTTGGGTCCTGTTCTGAGGTGCTGTTGGCTCGGTCTGAGCTGATCAGTGTTGTTTATGACAATTTTGTTTATTGTTTCAGTTATGATGTAAGTGGTTTTAGTTATGGTATAAGTATTTTTAATTATCACATTTGTTTCTTGTGTGATTCATGATAAATAAAAAGTGAACTAAGTCGTTCAAGTCGAATCAAAAAGTGCTTGTTTGATTTATCAGGTGACAAGTCTGATAGAAACATTTCTGACATTGACTTGGAAGACCAGAAAATGATGATAGTTATCTGGTAGTGGAGAGGATTATAACCCCGGTTTAGACGATAATGTATATAGTGAATCTGATGATGACATAGACCTCAAAAAATAGGCCAAGTTCTTCGTGTACTAATAGACCTAGGCCTTAATTGTCTCCACCAACATCCCAACAAATCTCTGATTCTGAGAATGAAGATGAACCCTCCCCCCCAGATGTAGCCTCAAATGAATCAACTACCAGTACTTCAAATAGTAACTGAGTTAGAGTCTAGCCTCCAGAATCCTTTGATGTAAATCTATTTACCATTCTACATCCACCAGAATAGCCAAAAGGTACTGAAAGAAGATTTTTGACAATTTTTTTTTATGGCTTTACTGAATGCGTTCATTTTGTATAAAAACAATACAGACAATCCTCTTGAGAGGTTCAATTTTATGGTATAAATAGTTGAATTGTTGGTTGAAGGTGAAACAGTTGATGCTCCTAAAAATCATCCAGGGCCAGCATGCGATACACAGCATAACTTGATGTTTGCCCTGGAGTAAGTCTGCGCCTTTGTGTAGTTTATTTACTCTAAAAAAAAAATCCAAAAGTAGGTTCTGTTGCCCAGGGTGCAACTCTGGTGTCTGCCCTGGTTGTTACATAAGGACTTAGAACATTTCTGGAGACATAAAGGGTGAGGCATAGAAAAGCGTGCAGCAGAATCAAATTGCGATTAGGCGACATAGACAGGTGTAAATATGTACATAGGCCTATATGATATCGATTTTTTATGTTATATTTGTAAACCTAGGTGATAATAATTCCCAAGAAAGACAGGTTTGCCTGATCACAAGTGATCCTACAAACCTAGTTGGGAAATAAATAATGTGACATTTTTGATGATTTTCTTTGGTTAGAGGTGTGTATTATGTTAAAAACAGTAATTACTTTTAAATATAAACTATTTATGTTACACTTTTCTATATTCACAACTAAATTGTGTATCTTTTGTATATTTTAGATTTCAAATATTTTACAATGGTGATTTTAAGATTAACTGGATGAAGAGAAACATTTTAAAGTAAAATTTATGTTTTCTATTCATTGGCAGTTTTTTATGCTTTACCATAATTTGGTTGTTTTCTCTTTTACATAATTTTATTCTTGTGGTTATTGTTTTATATACAATAAGTTATACTTCAGAGGTATTTGTATTTTCTATTTAATTAAACATAAAATCCTGCGCCTTACCATTACAACACCTTGCACTACAGAATGTTGTTACCAGCACTTGGAGGGTTAAACATAAAATTTTGTCCATTTCACATGTTGTGATTTTTTATACACAAAACAAAATTTTACAAAAAGGTTTCAAAATGCTCTTTTTTATATACAAGTGCTTAGAAGAAGTGTAAAACTATTAATCTCTACCTACTGTTTTTAAACTAGTCTTTCTCTTAAATAAATCTAATTTAAAAAATTTTAATGTGGTATAGAATTTAAACCAAATATTTATGAAACTGTTAATTTTTTTGTACAATCTTAATATACAAATTTTTAAGAGTGAAATTTTATTTAAAAAATGTATTTGTAAGACCTTGGCAAGAAGACTGAATATAAATATTTTTTAACTATAACAAAATGTGCTTTTAAACCAAAAAAAATCACACTTGGTAGATATAATTTGGGATAATTTAATGGCTTCCATGCACACTAGTTTTTAAATGCAAACTGAAACAAACAATTTAAGGTGTCTTGCTCATTGTCAAAAAAAAAAATCAATAAATATTGAGGAATTCTCATATTTAGTCAGAGTATATAAAAAAGGATAAAAATTCAGTTACGTGTGAACAAACACAAGAATTTTATCATAAGGAATATATGAAAGATTTTTTTTTTGAAAATTATACTAATAATATATAACAAGTTATATTAAAATCTGTTGACAATAATGTAAACAAATTTTCAATGCACAGCATATCAACAAACACGTTTAGTATTAACATCATGTAGAAAAGGGAAGTAAAGAATTTTTTTCTATGCTGTAAATGAGTTGTTGTTCTCATACCTTTTGCTCTCACTTTGTCAAACTATACAAACTACATTCAAATAATTGTTTTATTAACTACGGCTTTACTTACATATTCTTTGAACAACCATTCAGGATCACAGTTTGCATCTGATGTAATTTCGTAAACTTTAGTTCTTACATATTCCTTAATTCTCTTTTGAAGCTGCAGTGCTAATGCCTAATAAAAGAAAATTAATTGTATAAAGAAATCACGTTTCAAAAAACAAATGATTTATAAACATCAAAATTTCTGAATTTCATCTAAAATATTTAAAAATTCTTAAAAACAAGATAGTCTATTGAAACAGCTACTGATTGAAAATCACACTTGAGATAGCATTTTTTAATTCGTCAAAAATATGTTGTCACATATATATATTTTTTTTTGGTATTGTGAACGTGCCAAACCACTGTATACAAATCATTTAACTCTAGAAAGCAGAACTATAAAATTCATCTTCACATTTCACTTCATTTTATTTTTGTTTAAAAAATAGGTAAATATTATGTATTATTGCCTATGCTGATTTTTTTTTTTTTAATTAAATTACTTGTTTTTATGTGTAGAACATGCATATCAACTTTATTTTCCGCAAAAAATATAGAAAGTTGTTTTTTTCACATTTTAGTAGCGACTACTTTTTTGGGCAACCTCTAATTGGTATTCATTTACCGTGCCTATGTGTACGATTTTAGCAAAAATAATTGTAACCACCAACACAGAAAGTCATCAGTGATAAGAAAAAATTATTACAACTCTTGCTCACATTCCAAAAAGTAATAATTTTGGAAAATTGTAGTTTCCTTATACGTGGTGCTAATAATGCTGGTAAAAGTGCACATTGACCACCCTCATTACAATGCTTATAAAACATGGATAATGCTTATAAATCAATGCAAAAACATGTTCTGAAGCTATATTGGTAATTATTGTTTGTTATTGTCATGGAAAGTTAATTTTATATACCTATGAAATATCCAGTCAGGATGGATTTGGTTATAATTTTATATGTTTAACCAAATATACACATGTAAGGCTAGAACAGAGATCATGTGACGTCACTTGGCAAAAAGTATTACTCCGTAGAAGTAGACGTCTAATTGGTAATGTATAAAATTACAAACCAAATCTATCCTGACTGGACACTTTATGGGTATATTTTAATATCGGTATATAGTAATGTATAAAATTACAACGAAATCTATCCTAACTGGAGACTTTATAGGTTTATTTAAATATACGTATACGTAGTATTGCACGCCACTGTTACGCGAACGTAGTACTTCTAACTACTCCACACTGAATTTTTTACTCAAATTTAAATTGATAAAATGGTATTTTTTCACAGAGCGAGTGTTTTTGTTATTTTTTTATATCTCTGATGACTTTCAACATCGGCTGGTATAATTTGTTTCGCTAAAATTGAAAGGTGGGCAAAGTAAATAAATACCCTCTAATTTCCAGTAATCTCCGCAGAAGCAGATGTCTAAATAGTTCCTTAATGGAAATATTTACCTTTCTATTACTTAGTAAAATGCATAAACCTCTATGGTTTACAGGAAATACGTTAAAGTTAGGTTAGGTTGGGTTTAGTTCAAGTTAGGATGTATTCATCTTTTCATCAAGTAGTAAAGTAAACAAACCTAACTTTTCCACTGTTATTTACGTGTTGGATCATATTATTTTAATACTGAAATAGTGTGTGTAAGTGAATTTTGTGCGTGAAATAGTGTCTGTAAGTGATTGTTTGCTTCTGGTAAGTAGTTTTAATGCGGGATTATAACAAATCTTTGTGTGTGGTAGAGGGTTAGTTAACGTTGATTTTTGCTATTTCTGCCACCTACGATATTTTGGAATATTGTTCAAAATCACGAAAAAATACGATATCCACGCGAAATAATTAGTCAAAGCATAAAAATTAGTGCAAAATGTTTTCTTCTTGGAGCCCTAAGATAGGTATAAATATTGTGTACCATGACATCAGAGACATTTGTATCACTCCGCGCCTATTCACAACTTGTGCTTCCGCCAAAAAAAATTTCCCCTACTTTAAAGTCAAAAAAAGTAACTTTCCTCAAAGCAAAAAAAAATTTTTTTTGTGGATATCGTACCTTTCGTGCTTTTGAACAATAATCCAAAATATCGTATGGGGCCGCCACAATAAATTTCAACCCTATATTCTAATAACGTTCCACCATTGATATTGTGTTTCCTAAAAAACTAGTCCCAACTAAAATGTGAAAATTTTTTTTTGTATTCCCCCAGGAAAATAAGGTTGATATTCCTGTTCTGTACAGTAAAACAAGTAATTCGAAATTTTTTCAAAAATTTGCAACAGCACGCAATATTTACCCAAAAGTTATAGATATATTTTTACAACATAACCAAAAGTAGTTGAAAGGACAAAGGTTTTTAGCAATAAAATTTTAAAACGGTTCGGTTAACCGCAATTAAAAAAAAGAAATGTTGGGCTTGTCCTCATAGCATTAATTGCAATTTCTCTTAAGATAAACATACCTTAGACTTTCCAGTTTCCGTGGCAAAGAAAATTTCAACAGATTTTAAAACGTTAGTTTGTGTTATTTGTTTTTCCAAATAATTTTTTATTTCACGCTCATTAGATTTCAAAACTTTATTTCCCTGTTCATTTTTTGAATTTTCAAGGGCGTTATACTTGAAGGTCTTTACTTCGGCTGTAGAAGAATCAGAAGCATTAAGAGAGGTAGTTTTACCACCAGGATTGGTATTGCATAAAAAGTAATAAAATGTAATTAATGGTATTCCAGATAGTAACAAAGTAACTACAGAACCAAAACCACTAAAAAAGAGCGTACAAGCGAACAAACAATAAATACCGAACAGAGGTTGAAACATTTTAGCAATGCGGTTAAACTATTCTAACCACACTTTTTGTCTATCACTCATGACCAAAGATTTACAAGGTTGCAAATTACAGCGTCCATTTTTGTTCTAATTTACGTATATTATTATTTCTCCTAAAAAAACAAATATTGTACAATTGAGGTTATTGTATGAACAATTGTACTTTCAAAATATTAAACATGCTCTTAACCAATAAAAATTAATAACGTAGAAGATTAGAACATTGGACCTTTGCAGAATCACGATAGATTATTGATATCTCAGTAATAGTCACTGATAGATAGTGTTTACATTTTATTATTAGATCGCTGAATAGACCAATTGTATCATTATATAGTGCATTAAACAAATTGTTATAACTACTACATCAATGGATTAATTAATATGACCTTACGTAGCGTAATCTTTTTAAAAAATTATTTAACCATACTAAATATAAGCAATCTGTACTTGGAATGATCAAAATATCTAGTTCATTTTAATGAGTAAAGTGATCAATGTTTCAGAAAAATTGTGGTCGCTCGACTAATCAGGTGATCAGACTTTCCTACATCTTTCACCACTCCGTTTAGTTCACCAATCCACCGATCACCACACCTTTCAGAACTAACTGATCAAGTAAACTTCGTTTTAGATTCGACCCTTGTCCATATTATCATTACAATTAGTACAATACCAGATATTGTATGTATGTATACTACGTTATCACTTTATATTTTTTATAACTTGTATTACAAAATTAAATTTAACTAAGTAGACGATACATAAACCTAAGACCATAAAGCAAACAGTATACACTATTTCACTTGTGGGTATAATAATTTTCAGTAACTTTCTAGAAAAAAGTTGTTATAAACATGTATAATACTTGTATTTATTTAGCATTTCAAAAACTATTTTATGTTTCCATATTAATCCGTTAAAACTGCAGTCAAAAATAACAAAGCTTAACTTGTGGTTTTTGTGTTGCACTTCTTGAGGTTTTTTTAAAAATTACTACTTTTAGTAGCACTTTGCAAAAAACCCCTATTTACTGATATTTTCAGCAGATGTGTTTCGCACTACATCAGTGCATTGTTCACTGCTGTGAGTTACTAACAAGACTGTTTCTGAGATGTGTTTATTGGTGTGTTTGTGGTGTACTGTTGTTTATAGAATAGTTGTTAATTATGTCTTCAAGTATACTATTTGATTGTGAGTGTGTTTTGTAGTTTAGAATGATTTGTGGGTGGTGATTGTATATCTCATAATTTTCTATTGTGTTTAGTTTGTTGCTTTTTTCATGGCTTGACTCAAAGGCTAGTATCAACAAAAATTCAACTAACTTGTCTTAGCTAGTCATATTAGATTGTTTATTCGATTCAACGAATGTAAGACAGAACACCATTCGATTAAACGCTTACAGAACAGGTAAAAATTTTATGTCTATGAGAGGAAAAATTAGAATATATTTAAGTGTTGAATGATCCTTCTGGTTAAAATGTTTTAGAGTACAGAAAGAAAATAAATTTTATTCTGTAATGGATATTCGTAAGACCAGTAACTACCCTACGATTATAACTGACATTATAGGACCTACTATATTTATCGGTCTACCTGTGTCTCCTTCACCAATGTGCCTAGATGCGAGACAGGAGTAAAATGTTACATAACCTTTTACTTCCAAAGCTTACACTAAACACTTATAAATATTTGTAGACTTGCCTATAGTAGCACTTACTTATATTTGTTGAGGACGGCCGCTTCGGGAGATGTGTCCCATTGTCAACTCAGACAGTAACTGATCTCAAGGATTACGTAGGTTAGGGTAGTAGGGTGGGGCAAAAATATTTTTAGTCATAATAATCACATTATATTTTTTTAAAAATTATTCTCATGAATTTTACTGTTTGTCATGGCGGTCAAAACTTTAACTAAATAGCATAATAATAAAGTTAAAATATTGCAAGAGTAAAATGCAAATTCCTTCTACTGATCATAAAAGCTTATTTTATTTATGTTGGAACTTAATAATACTATGACTAGCACAAACTTATAATTGCAGTGGAGTAAGTTTCTTGAAACAAATGTGGAATATGGTCAAAGAGTATATGGGATACGTACTGAGCCTGTCACTAGACATTTTTTATCTTATCTTATGTTTATAAATTTCATATTGTTCTAATGTGTTGTGACATGGTCCCTCTTTGATAATATAAAAGATTTCTAGGTTAAAATTTATGTCTCTCAACCTTTTCATGAAATAAAACATTTTGAAGACACGGATATAGATCACTCAGTGTGCTAAAAACCGTTATGTCTCAGTATGTTTTTTTTAAATACAAAAATTGTTCTTTAAAAAGTTCAAACTTAAAAGTTTTGCTGACCATCATAGTCTATAACAACAACTATTTGGATTCAATTGAATTTAATTAGTTTGGAAGACCTTCAATGGCATATGAATCTAGAAAACTTCTGAAAAACTTTTTGACTTCATCAGAAAAATTAACACCCACGAATTTAAAACTTACATTTGAATTAGTTTTAAAAAATAAGGTTTGCAAATAGTAGGATATTTAAAACACATTTTCACAATGTGGTGTATTCTATAAGTATGTAACGATCTTAATGGTAAAACATAAAATAATGTCTAAACACTTTTAAATGTTTTAAACTTGCCTATAGTAGCACTTACTTTGCTTGTTGAGGACGGCCGTTTCGGGAGATGTGTCCCTTTGTCAACTCAGACCGTAACTGATCTCAAGGTTTACATAGGTTTGGGTAGGGGTGGGATATTGTGGTGGTGTGGGTGTATTTTGTGAGTATTAGGAGTTTTGATGTCAAAAAGTGTGTGTGTGAGTTGTATTGTAATTGTGTATTGAGTATGTGTGTAGGGTGTAGTTTGAAGTGCCTGTGTATTTTGTCAAGTGTCTGTAGTGTATTTTTGTTCGGTGGTGTGTTAATGTTCATAGAGTAGATGTTAATTATGTGCTCAAATATAGCGTTTGATTGGGAGTATGTTTTGTCATTCAGAATGTGTTGTAGATAGTATTTATGGTGTTTATATAGCTCATAGTTTTCTACTGTGTCAAGTTTTTTGCTTTTATTGATGTAACGTAGGATTATTAGGTTGGTGTCTATGTCAGTCTGTGAGTGTAGTGTGTTTTGTATGTGTATGGCACAATTTGATGTGGGTTGTATCTTTCTTATCTGTTTTACGTGTTCTTCGTATCTTGTGGTAAATGTTGTCCCTGTTTGTCCTATGTAAAAGCGGGGACAGATCACATACGTAATCTTGTATACATCTGCCCTGTCATGTTTATCCTCGTGTATTTTTAACTGTGTAGGTGTTTTTAATTGTGTTGGGTGTTGTGAATGTTACTTTGTATTTAAGTTTGCGGAAAATGGAAGCTATTTTTTGTGGTGTGTTGTGATATGTAAGTGTTATTAGTTTTTGTTGTGTTATGTGTGCGTTGATTTGCGCATTATGTTGTCTATCAAGTTGTGTTTGTATCTGTTTTAATGAGATATGTGTTGTATTGAGTTTTATTTCATTTATTTTGTTTTTATTGCTCATGGGTATGTGGATTAATCTGTGTATCATGGAGTGGAAGGCAGCATGTTTGTGTTGTGTGGGGTGATTAAACGTGTTGTTTGTAACTCTATTTGTGGTGGTGGGTTTCCTGTATATTTTGATTGTGTTTGTTGTTTTGTTTTGTTGTCGTTAGGTCTAGGAAGTTGATTTCGTTCTGTTATAATACAAACAAGTGTAATTAATATAAAAACCTCAAAATATACAACACAATAAATATATGTTTCAAATACACAAATTTTTAATTCATGGAAATACAGTAATATATTAATTTTATTAGCAGGTATTTTTCATGTTTAAAAATATTCCTAGAAAACGGTGGTCGTCGCTGAACAAAAAATTAAGTGTTACGAAAAAAATAACGTCAAATTGTAGCCTATATCATTTAAATATCACTGTATGGTTTTGGCATGTTGGATATTGTTGTACCAAAATGATTTTTCTTTGTTTGTAATAGTTCTGTGATAGTCAAACAATTAACGATTTTATGGATGAAACCAATAATCTAATAATTTTATTTCTGTACATTGCTTATGCTACTATTATTTTATTTCTATTTTCATAATTTTGTTGTTTTAATCTGTGGTCACAGCCATCATGGTCAAAAAATGGTCAAGATAAAAATACCTGAAACCGGCATTAGTGTATATATTTTATTGTTTTTTTAATAGAATTTTTCCACGTATACTTATTACAATTTGTTAGTAGTTATATTTTTGATGATTGAAAATAATAACAATCGCAATTCACATTATTTATCATATATTTGATATAGGCTACTTATTAAATTGAGTCAAAAGTTTACAAATTTAAACAAGTAATCAATTTATAACCTATGAACTTAAAATTGTTTTTTTGAAGACAATAAGAGACATTTTTTATTTTGTGTTTAGTTGTAAGTTTTTTAATGGCATCTATATATAAAGATAAATTTGAAGACTTAGACATAACACGAGATGAAATTGAAAAATTTGGCAATGCATTAAAGAAAGAAGAATTTCGAAATCTTCTGTTGGAGTATGTTGAAGAAATAAATGATCCTGAAAATAGAAAACAATATGAAAAAGAAATTACTCTACTGGAAAAAGAGAGAGGTGTTGATATTACATTTATACATCCAAAACCTGGCTATGTTATTAAGACAAGTGTGGATGGCGAGAAAAAAGCTTTTATTAACATTTGTCAAAATGAAAAAATTGGAAAACCATTTTCAATACCAAAAGTAGAATTAAACAGATATGGTTCACAGTGGTCAATACCTTACTTGCAAGCTCCTCCTAGAGAAGATTATGATAAAAATAAAAATAGATGTATGGTCTATGATGTAGTATTTCATCCAGATACACTAAATCTTGGTAAAAAAGACAGTAGGTTAAGAAACCTTATCAATGATACTGCATTGAATGCAGTGGAAAATAGTTTTAAAGTGACTCTTGACAAAACAAATTTAAAGTTTCCAAAAATGCATTTCAAAGGTATGCCACAACCCAGTGTAATAAGAAAGAGAAATGTAGATGTTGTAAAACCAGTTGAAGAAACATTTGAAATTCCTAACTATCCCTATCCTCCACTTTCTGAAGAATCAATCATTTCCATTGATAAGCCAAATGAAGAAATTGGATATTGTAGAAATGAAGAAACTACTTATAGTATTCCTAAATACCAAATTAAGTATAGAAATCATATTGATATGCAAGACTTTACTAATGACATGTTTTCACAACAAAATGCTACAGTACCAAATGAAATAATTATTGCAATTGATCTACCACTTCTGAAATCGGCTACTGATGTAACGTTGGACATAAGAGAAAAATCTTTATTCCTAATCAGTGAAAAACCAAAATATAAGTTGGAGTTAGATTTTCCTTACACAGTGAAAGAAAACCAAGGAAATGCTAAGTTTGATAAATCAAAAAAGAAACTCTTTGTTACTTTACCAACCCAGAGGAAAAAACAAGTATTGTTATTTTCTGATTCAAGTAAAGAAGATAGTGGTGTAGAAAGTGATTTGGGGAATTGTAGAAATAATGATATATCTAGTGGGGATGAAGACGTGATTAGAAACAAGCAACCATTGTGTGATAATTCTCATACAATAAGCAAAGTAAATGGTGATGAGTCATATCGGACTAAAAAAGATAATTGTGGTGATAATGGTTCTTTTTTATTACAGAATGTTGAATATTCTTTACCTACATTTTCCTATAATTTTTATAAGGGTGTATTAGCATTTACGTTTAATGTCTGCAATGTTGATCCAGACTCAATAAATCATTCATATGTATCTAATAGTACTGGATTTCATATAAAGTTTTTATCAATGGGTTCTGGGTACTTTCCAATGTACTATGCTGTGTATGTTGAGTTTCCTCAAGAAGTTGTTACCAGTTCTTTAAATGTTGAAGTGTGGGATAGTAATGTAATTGCTCAAGTTAAACTAAGCTGCTGTGATATGTCATCTTTTAGTAATTTTTACCTTGGGCTAGATAAAGAAAATCTCAAATTGTACTATCTTGAAGAACCTGATAACTTGAAAACTTTTGGAAACATATCGGAAAATCAAGTATGTTTATTTTTTGAAATTATTTATAGTTCATAATAATTACATAAATTATAGAAATATGGTGTATATTGTTTCATTTTAATTCAACTGAAGTTAGGTAATGGTGTATTGAGATAACATTAATTGCTATTAATAAAAGTTTTTTTATAGATTAAATTGTCCTTTACGATTGGCAAAACTTAAATGGTTTTTTAAACATTAAAGACTTACAAACCTTATAATTTGAAAAACATAATTGTTTTTGATCATATTATGCAATCTTTTTCAGACACTTGATGTCGTTAGTTCAGCAATCATTAATTAGTTTAATAATAACAAACATTGTCTTTTTAATTTAATTTTTTTGGAAAGAAGCAATAATTAACACATTCACTGTGACAGTGATGAGTCGTGCCCAGTCTTCGGTTTGGTAGTTCAACTCAAGCTGTTTTCATCAAGATGCAAAAAGGTTTTTACAACGGCGTTAATTCTGTTTTAAAAATTTCAGATAGGTATTATTTTGTTCATTTTCTTCTTGTTTCCCAGTGTGAAGTTCATTTCTAGGAGTTGATGCCGCAAGCTGTTGAGTAGCGTTCTAAACATACAAAGACTCATCTCTTTGTCAGTAAACATAAATATTTTTCCCCCTTTTTTTAGAAATAATCATAATCTAAAATTAAAGCTGTTATTTATTTCCCGTTTCTATGTAACCGATTTTGGCGAAAACAGTTATACCGGGTGATGCAGAAAGTCATCAGAAATATGAAAAAAATTATGTATCCACCTCAAAAATTTCTCACACCCCCAAAATTGAAAATTTTGGAAAATAGAAATCCCCCCTCCACAGCTCATGTAAAACGTTACTAATTTAATGTGTTGGCTTTTTTTTTGATGTAAAAACTCACAAAGTGCTTTAAAATATAATTAAATTTGCTGTTGACTCCCAAAAATTACAAATTAAAAAAAACAACTTCACAAAGCACTTTTAGAACCACGGCACCATGTTTTAACGGACACACAAACCTATAGAATTACCTCAACAAATTTTATTTTTTGGCGATAATAAGTCACAAAATTACTCAAAGGGTTGAAACACACACTTACAGACCCTATTCGATGGGAAAAACAGGAAATATTGCACACCTTTTATTTCTATCCCTAAAAAACAATAAAACTTACACTACACAAAGGGTGTTGATTTGACAACTTAAAGTTGATTTTTTTTCAAATTTGTAATTTTTTGGGAGCCAACAGCAAGTTTAATTACATTTCAAGGAAAGTTTGGGAGTCACTACATCAAAAAAAATAAAGCCAAAACATTGAATTTATAAAGTTTCAGGTGTACCGGGGAGGGAGAGGAACTGCTATTTTCCAAAATTTTTAATTTTTGGGGTATGAGCAAAAGTTTTTATAATTTATTCGTATTTCTAATGACTTTCTGCTTCGGCCAGTATACATTTGTTTATTAAAATCAATTATGTGGGAATGGGAAGTAAATATCTTAAAGCTAGTATTACTTTTATACTAGAAATTTGTAAAACTAGGTTTTTGTAATAGCTTTAAAGATGTATATTTGATTAAACACAGCTTATTAGCTGCAGAGAAGTTAGTTAGAAAATATGCCGAAACAAAAGCAAAGCGATACTGGGACAGCGTTTTTGTCTCTTTGTTATGATAGCTGTCAAAATAAGTAATATATATTGTGTAAGGCTGTATCTGTTCATAAATATTCAGTAGTAGTTCCAGGAATACACTTTATCTTTTAAATTTTATTCTCAGAACGTTAGTTGGTTGCTAATTGAAGCATATTTATTTCAACTACTAACATTAAGCCAAATAATGGTAAATACCATATCCTAATAATAAATTAGAATAATTTATTTTGTTTATTCTACTTACCTAGTTTGATTTTACATCACAAAAACAATAACTTTCGTTCGAGAAACGAAATGCATCAAAATTTATGGCAAGATTAGCAGAGTATATGGATACCTTATAAACTTTCTCTGAGAATTGCTATCCCTACAATGAAGGAATCAATTGAAAGACATTTAAGAGATACGGTCCAAACAAGACCAGACTCGTCTACA
Source organism: Prosapia bicincta (assembly GCA_036971475.1). Taxonomy (NCBI): domain Eukaryota; kingdom Metazoa; phylum Arthropoda; class Insecta; order Hemiptera; family Cercopidae; genus Prosapia; species Prosapia bicincta. The sequence goes on along the minus strand of JBAIZL010000005.1, from coordinate 178,852,679 downwards.
TTGTAAATCTGCTCAGAAACAAGACTTTGAGTTGTGATTGTTTCATACAATTTGCTTAAATGGCTCCACCACTGCGCTATAATATGATAATTTCTCTCCTGGTAAGGTAAGGTATCGAATACCGTGTCTTTTTTTGAATTTGTCAAGCCAGACTTCACTCGCTTTGAAATCAGTTACATTGGATAGATTTTTGTTTGGAAAAATTTGGCTTTTTCTTTTAAAATCGGGCTCCATAAAATAGTGTGATGTGAACATTCCTGTAAGAACCACTCATAAATAGCTTCATAAATGAGAGTATAACTACTTGTTTGCGTTATCTGTCTCTAATGTACCTTCCTCAGAAGCTGATACATATGAAAGAATTTTTGCACAACATTTTTACAAATCAATGATTGTCAACTTACCAACAATAAATTCACTATCCAGATTGGAAGAAGTTTTTTCTTTGTCGAGACTTAATAAGATGGTGATATCAAAGACAGTGTTTTATATTTTATTTTTCCACTCATTTCAACACACCACTGAACACTTGTCCTAGCTTCATAAATGAGAGTATAACTACTTGTTTGCGTTATCTGTCTCTAATGTACCTTCCTCAGAAGCTGATACATATGAAAGAATTTTTGCACGACATTTTTACAAATCAATGATTGTCAACTTACGAACAATAAACTCACTATCCAGATTGGAAGAAGTTTTTTCTTTGTCGAGACTTAATAAGATGGTGATATCAAAGACAGTGTTTTATATTGTATTTTTCCACTCATTTCAACACACCACTGAACACTTGAAAAGTAAAAATAAGACAGATTAAGTTCACTGTTAGTTATGTCACCCTGCTTATTGAATGGAGTGGGATTCATCTGTAAACCATGAGAGAGAGCAACAAAATAATTCTGGGAAATCCAATTGCCCTCTGTATGTTCATAGAACTCTTTTCTGCCTGTATTTTTCCACTAGCCTAAAGCTCTTAAACATAAAATACTATTTTTTTTTCTCCTGTTTGGTTTGGAGTACTGAAGTTCGGATTGCTGAGATTGCACTGTATTTCTGACAGCAGTGCTGTATGCTCAGTCAACCCAAAATTTCTTGAGTAAAGCCCTTTTGAAGACTCCGCTGAAATAAGTTGTTACTTTCTAGCAAAAATGTTAAATTAATAACATTTTGAGCTTAAATGTGAAAATTTTAGAAGAATAAAAACTATTTCTTTAAACAAATAGCAGAATTCACTTTAGAATTAATATTATTTTAAGTTTATGATTTAAAATCATTATAACATTACATAAGCTCAAAGATTTGATAAATTATAGTGTAGTCTTTCGTTTTCAATATAAAATAACATTAAAAACTAATTAGTCATTTATAGAGTGGCACACAAAAATAGGAAAATTTAAATGAAATATAAAAAATGTAGGAAATTCACTGAACCTCAATAGTTATCAAAGCATGATTTTTATCATTTGGGTTTTTTTAAATATCTGAAGTTTTGCTCAAAAGTAGTGTTACAAAGGGCCTTTTATGACTATTTATATCTTTACTTATTGGCCCTTGCTGTTCAGGAATTTTAGAATTAAAATCAGCTTCAGTTTCAAACCCTCCTCCTGAATGAATTTTTATATTGTATTAAATTGATGTAAATGTGGCTCTTCATCAATACATTAATTTTACTTAAACACTTGTAAATGTTTATAAACTTGCCTATAGTAGCACTTACTTAGCACCTAAATAAGTGCTACTAAAGGAAATTTTATAAACATTTACAAGTGTTTAGTGATAACTAAGTAGCTCATGTGAAGATGGAATCAACACATACATTAATTTTCATTCAACTTATCTGTTACTACACAATAAAATTTATAAAACATTTTGTAAAAAACAAATTTAAAACAATACAAATAATATTACTTAAGTGACTGGTATCAGAAGTTATATACCAGCACAAGCACTTTTTTTATCATTTGTTTCTTTTTTATATTTGTTGATTCTATCTTCACGTGAGCTACTAGTTTTCACTTAAAAATTATAAATATTCATAATTGTTTAGTGATTCTTTTTTATCTTCGCTTGTGGTTTCCAGCACATCCTCATATCTTACTAATAATTTAGTATTTAGCTTTGTTTGAGTACGGAACATAACGACAATTAATGAATTCACATGACCATTACTGTATTTTATTATTAGTGAAAATGGTATTTTACAGTTAGCTTCATTTAGGTTAATTCTGCATTTCTTTACCTATGTTTGTACTTTGACGGGCAGTTTGTAATTTTCCACCTTGTATTATAGTATTTAAAAGTTATTTTGTATTACAATGCAAGGGTTTTTAATTCTAAAGTCTATTTGTTGATGAACAAGTAACTTTATTTTTTAGGAAGAAAACAAGTACATTGTCCCAGAGGTTAAAATTGAAGTTATAGAAGATCAGCCAGATAAAGTTTTGCTTCAGATAACTCAAGATTGTATTCCTAAAAATGGTTTTGTCTCTAAAAAAGAGCATACTGAAATTCTACAAGAACTACAGGTTCAAAATGTTGAAGATAATTTATCACCACTTAAACAGACGTCAAAAAAGGTTTCACATAAAGTTCGCACAGTTTCAGAATGTACTATGAGGAATGAGCGAATGAACAGGGTATGATTATTTTATACCTTACTAAAAATCTACATATTATTTTTAAGAGCCAAAGTAATGAAAATTACCTTTTTTATATCCGTAAACACATTTGGTTAGTAGAATGAATAACCTTTGCAGGAAAATTTCATTAACAAAAAACAAAATTGCATAGCTATAACCACACAAAATATTGAAGTCACTAGAAAAGGACAAAAAATTAGTCTTTGAAACATATGTTTCCAAAACAAATCGGGTGCAAAAAAAAGGTGAATAAAAATGTATAGCTATAAATGTAAAACTTGAATAGCAATCTTCATTAACAATAATCTTGCAACTTACAAAGTCCTTAACTATTCCAATAGATATATAATATTGTATTAAAACCTCTTAACCACAAACTTTCTTTATTTTACCCTTATGTACATTTCAGTTACAAAGTAACCATCCTCAGAGGGATAACAATTAATCTACCATTTATAAAAATATTTATTAATAATAAATACACAAAAACCTCTTAACCACAAACTTTCTTTATTTTACCCTTATGTACATTTCAGTTACAAAGTAACCATCCTCAGAGGGATAACAATTAATCTACTATTTATAAAAATATTTATTAATAATAAATACACAAAAACCTCTTAACCACAAACTTTCTTTATTTTACCCTTATGTACATTTCAGTTACAAAGTAACCATCCTCAGAGGGATAACATGTTGTTTGCAGTAATTAAATGTAAATTGAGTTTTGGAATTATAAAACAAAATCTGTAATTCTTGGACCACATCTGTAACCTTTTAATTATCCTATAAAATAATGTATTTATCAGTAAATATAGCAATCACACACTTATAATAAAAAATAATAATATCAATTATATACTTCATAAAAGAATTAGAAAATTTAAATGCTTTAAATGAACATGCCGGTGAAGCTGAATTTGTGTTGTTAAAGAACTAAAATATCTACAGTATTTCAAAAGCGTTTTATCTTTTATTACTTTGAAGTAATAGTGGAAATGCCATGGTCAACATAAATATAAAACATGATATTATACCCCTACTTTCAATCTACATACATTTCTCCCAAAAGAAACATAATTTAATTTTCATTATTGTTTGACATATTGTTGTTTGATTAATGTTAAATGTAACAATGATTAAATTATTGAAAAATTGAAACAAATCAAATGTGAAGGCGTGGTAGATTGAAGAAGTGGTAAGTGTGAGTTTTAAATAATTTCTAGTATAAATAACAGGTAATATTAATATTTAAATGTAAGTGTCAATAGTATACATATTTATTATTATTAATTTTATTATTTAAAGTTTATACTATGCAATTTGATTATAATAATGGAAAGTCGCTATATTTCAAAAAGGAATTTGCATGTATACTGTCTCCTGTGCTGTTTACACAGCTAAAAAATGTCGGCTTCACTTGATGGGATGAAAACAAGACAACTACCATTGCTTGATACTAGAGTTATTGTGGAGGTATTAGACAGAAAAAAAGAAAGGGATGATGTCTGATGTTATGCATCCAGGGATAAGAACTTGCAATAACGGTACTCTGTCATCCATACTCAACATGTTTCAAGTGTACATGTTATTGAGACAGTATAGAAAGTAGTGTACTCACACTCACACATATATACAAATATATGTATGTAATATAGTCCTACTAATATATACTTTAATTTAGCACAAAATTGAAAATCTAATAATGCAACTAAGCCTCCAAAGAAAGGAGGCTTAACCAGCCCAATTAAATAAATATATATTGTAACATTTTGAAGTAATATCTATATAAAAGGCACTTACCAAATTAAGATAAATATATATAAATAAATTCAGTATGTAAAAATTACTAAAATATACCAGGAACGAATTGTAAACATAACCTAATTTCACTTGTATAGAAAATTCACACGGCCACATTTTAGATCTAATCACAAGATTTTATATAAAAGAAAAAAAAACACACAAATCACTATTTATAATAAATTGTATTAGAAATAATTGATAGGTAACAATTTAAATAGAACTATGTAAAAATACACTTAAAACTTTCACACGGCAAGCTAGTGGAATGTACTGTAGTAAAAACACGATGTAACGGATTTGTGGAGTTGCGTGCGCATTGACCGGCAACAGATATTCGTTTTAAATATTTCTCGTGTATATATAATATAAAACAGTTTTGGATTTAAATGCAAAGAAATTTAAGTGCAGTTGTTAAGAAGAAGAAGTGTATCCGTAAAGAAGAAGAACATGACATCCGTAAAGCTGTTACTTGCACGGAATAAACGAAAAAATAGCGGAAATTCACGACTTGGCCATTTTTTTCTAACAAAGATAGCGTCAGGACGCAGTTGGAACCAAGCATCGGAACGAGGAAGACGTATTCAGAATTGGCTGTAAAAATTTTATTTTTTAACTAGTGCGGAAAGTGCAGTATCATATTTAAATCGTAATTACAGAGTAACAATAGGCCAAATAATTGAACTGATCAATTAAGAAGACATTATTCAGGAAATATATTTAATTAAGAACTAAAATAACTTGTAAAAATTTTAACTTGTAAAAATTGTAATTTAGATATTTTTTTGAAAGTGCCAACTCAAAATTTATTAGTCAAAATTTAGAAAACCCACCTATTTAACCCGAGATAAAGAGAGCTCAAGCTCAAATTGAAATAATTAAATCAATTTCAATTCATATTAAATTTTATAACTAAACTTCTTGCTGCCATAACAAAATTTAGACTTAGGCTAATAAAGCTTAATTTTTGTAATTCTTTGTAGAGGAAATAAGAAATTTTAATTAGTAAGTGACTTTGTAAAAGATAACAAGGAATGTCATTTTAAGATATTAAAAGTTTATTGTAACAAAAAGCAGCATTGAAGTGTTATTTCTTTTAAATTATAAATTTTATTAAGACTTGTATAAAACAAAAGTTACCAATTATTACATTTGGCACACAAACGTGGGGCTCGATTATAAAAAAAAAAAAAAATTTTAAGAATTAACCTTAAGGCACTTTAGATAAGATTATTAATTAAATATTTGTATTAATATTGTTTACTTTTCAGGACTTTGCAACCATAAGTCAATAATTTTTTTAATTTTCAAAATTTAAATAGAATAAAGGGGAATTTTGAAATTTTAGATAAAGAAATAAAAAAAAATGGAATCTGAAACAGGTACATATAATTTAAGGAGGGAGAAAGCGAAAAAAACAAAAAAATTAGAGGAATATAACAAACATAGTAGGTCTAGGAAGGGTACAGAAATTGAGGAAGCTGCAAAAGGAAAATATGTGACATTAAAAGAAAAAATAGATGAAAAAGAGGAAGAAGCTACAATAGGCCTAATAGAATTGGAAGAAGGGACAAGCCTAGAAATACAAGAGACAGAAATGGAAGGCACAGATATGCCTATAGAAGAGAGTGAGGTGGAAACCCAAGTAGATGAGGCTAGGGGATTACCACTGATGCAAACCCAACAGAAAAAGGGAAATAATGAGAATGAAGATTTGAGGGAGATGATGAGATCTCTCATGGAAATGAGCCGAAAAGGAAAAGAGGAGATGAAAGAAATGAGTGAGAATATGAATAGACAATTAGATAAGATGGACGAATTAAAAAAGGAATTAAAGGAGAATATAAACGAAGTAAAAGGAGAGATAAAGGAGGAAAATAAGGAGATGAGAGAAGAGATGAACAGAGGATTTGCCTCAAGTAGGTTGGAAATGAATAGGTTGGATAAGAAATTCGAGAGCCTAAAGGAAGAAAATAGGAGAATGATAGAGGATATGAGGGAACAGTTGAGAACAGAGAATAATGATGTAGTAGGAGTTATGAGAAGAGACTTAGAGGAGAAGATTAAGGAGAATTTAGAGGAAACAAAAGAAATAATAGCTGATGTGACAGAGATTAATAAGAAAGAGATAGAGAAGGTAGAAAAAATGACAATACAGAACAGGGAAGAGTTAAGAGTTTTAAATAGGGAGATAGCTATTGAGAAAAACAATAATAATGATAGAATTGACCGATTGGAAACAGAAGGAAGGAGGAATAATGAGAAACAAGGGGAATTGACCCAGAGAATGGAAAAGGTAGAAAAGAAGGTGGAAGAAAATAAAGGAGGAGAAGGCCTAAGGATAATACAGGTGTCATGCGGGAATCAGGAGGAGATGCCAAAATTTAATGGTAGGAATGGGAACCCTATGGAGTTCCTAAAAAGACTGGATAGGTATGTGGAAAGAAAATTTGGATGTAGGACAGGGGAAGGATTTGAAAATGAATGGAGAGGAATCATAGATAGAGCCTTGGAAGTAGGAGCGGCAAGATGGTGGGAATCAATTAGAGAGGAGGTGGAAAATTTCGCGGATTTACAAGACAGGTTTATAGAAAGATACTGGGCCAAAGAAATACAGGAAGGCATCAAAGAGAGAATAGAAAATGAAAGGTATATAGAGGGAAATGGAAGAGCCAGAGCAGATTATTTCATAGAAAGAGTCATAGTTTTAAAGAACATGACACCACCGCAAAATGAGGAAGAGATAGTCCGGAGATTAAGCCGGCATTTTAATGAAAGGATACAGTTGTCAAGAAGAGTACAAAATATAAAAACGATCCGAGAGATGGAAAGGATGCTAAATGAGGAGGATATAGAGGAGAGAAATAAGGAAATAAGACAGAGAAACAGGGGACCATGGAATAGGCCTACCCCTAGAGAGGAACAGAATGGAAATAGATTTCCACCCAGAAGGGGTGAGGAAGGGATGAGACAGCAGGGAAATAGAAGATTTCCAGGACCAGGAGAATTGTATAGAAGGAATGAATATAGAAGTGAAGGACGGCCATATGTCCAGTTTTTTAACAGAAGAATAGATAATCATATGAGGGGGAATATTGAACCAAGACCAGGGCAGGAAAATAATCGAGAAAATAGAGGAGACAGGAATTACAGAACAAATGACAGGAGCCAGAAGGAAGTAAATCAGATAGAGACAAGGAGATGTGTGGGGACAAGGAAGGAGGATGGTGCACATAGTCAAACGGAAAACTAGAGAACACTGGTATCGTCGCCTTGGATCAGGAAAAGGAGCATCAAACAGAACAAATGAGGTTGCCAGTGATAAAATTTGATAAAAGTTCCTACGATAAAATTAAGTTAACTATAAATAATGTATTAATCAGTAGAAAATTTTTAGAACAAGAAGATGAGGAGAGAAATTATAATTTAGGAATTGAAAAAAAAATAATAAACCCAGAGATAGAGATTAAGATGGAAGATACAAGTTTACTAGCATTAATAGACACAGGCAGTAACGTAACATGTATCCAGGAGAAATGGATGTTAGAGAATAAAAATAAAATAGGAAAAATAGAAATCTTACCAATAAAAAATTTAACCATTCGGACTGCAACAAATAAGAAAACTAAAAAGATAAACAAAATGATCATGGTAATAGGAGAAATAGGAGGGGTAAAATATCCGTTTCAATGCCTAGTGGTGCCAGGCTTATTGAGAAAATTTATTATAGGTACGGATATGTTGATGGATGTGGAGGCACAACTTGATTTTGGAAAATGGGAGATGGAGTTTAAATATGAAAACAAATTATATAAATCAAAAATGAGTGTAGATGGGCAGACAAAATTTAAAGGGGAGATGAATAATTTTGAAAATGAGATGGAGGAGGAATTGAGTTGTGATGAACAGGAAGGAATGAATGATATGGAAAAATGGGAAGAATTTGAAACTTTTGGAAACCAGAGTCAAAATTATATTAAAATTGTACAAGAGAAGGGAGAGATAAAAAAAGAGGATATTTTTGAAAGAATAGGGAATGAAGAGGTAACTGAGGAACAAAGACAGGAGATGAGTGATTTAATAGAAAAGTATAAAGAAGTATTTTCAGACCAGCCCGGTTTATGCACTGCATATAAACATAAGATTAAAGTTAGGGAAGATGTACCGTTTTACCAAAGAAATTACCCAATTCCTACAAAGTACCAAGATCAGGTACAAGAAGAGATAGAGAAAATGTTGAGGTTAGGTATAATTGAAAGAAGTACTAGTCCATATATTAATCCAATAGTCCCAGTCATCAAAACCAATGGGAAAGTTAGATTATGTTTAGATGCAAGAAAACTAAATGAAATTATAATTCCGGATTATGATTGCTATAGAGGAATAAATGAGATTCTACACAGAGCAAAGAGAGTTAATTGGTTGAGTACCATGGACCTCACTAACAGTTTCTGGCAGGTTGAATTGGAAAAGGAGTCAAGAAAATATACTGCATTCCAACATAGAGGGAAAACATACCAGTTTGTTGTTACACCCTATGGATTGAAGACATCTCTAGCAGCATTGGCAAGAGCTATGGACAGTATTATGAGGGAGGAATTAGAAGATTTCACCTTAATATATGTAGATGATATAGTCTGTATGTCTGAGACATTTGAGGAGCATAAAAAACACCTAGAAAAGATCTTCCAAATTTTTTTAAAAAACAACATGACCATTAAATTTGATAAATCAGAGTTCTGTAGAAAAGATATTTCATTCTTAGGATATAGATTGACTACAAATGGAGTAAAAATGGATGAAGAGAAGGTTAGAGCTATATTAGAATTTCCCTCACCTAAAAATCCTCGACAGTTAAAAGGTTTTATTGGAATGGCTAATTATTATAATAAATTTATAGAAAAATATTCAGAATTTGTACAACCATTATTAAAATTATTATCTAATAGAAACAAATTTATTTGGACAGAAGAGGAGGAGCGAAATTTTATTAAATTAAAGAAAAAATTTTGGAAACAAATGTACTTACTCACCCAGATTACCAGAAAACATTTTACCTACAAACAGATGCCAGTGAATATGCCATAGGAGGACACATCTATCAGATTGATGAAAAGGGGAAGAAAAAGGCAGTAATGTTTATGAGCCGCACATTAAAAGGAAGTGAAGTTAAATATTATACCACTGAGAAGGAATTACTTGCTATATTGTTTTGTCTGCAGAAAGCAAGACAGATCATCCTAGGAAGAAAAATTGTGATCCAGACTGACCATCAGGCCTTAACTTTTATTAAGACTTGTAAAATTTTAAATTCAAGATTGCATAGATGGATATTACTAATGCAAGAGTATGATTATACTATTGAACACTGTAAAGGAAAAGAAAATGTAGTTGCAGACCTATTGAGCAGGAACCCTTGTGACAAAAATAAGTTTGAAAGAAGAGACCAAAATTCAGAATTACAAATAAATTATATAGAAAGAGTTATGGATATGGAAATGTGTACAAAATTTAAAGAATTTAGTAAATTACAAGTAGAAGATTTGGAAGTTAGAGAAATAAAAGAAAACATTCAAAATTATCCTCAAAATTATAAAATTATTAATAACTTAGTATACAAAAGAAATAGGGAAAGTTGGAAAATAGTAGTACCAAAGGGAATGATTAAAGAAATAGTGGGTACTTGTCATGAATATTACCTGCATGCAGGAGCTAAGAAATGTCATACCATATTATCAGAGAGCTTCACTTGGAAGAAGATGGGAAAAAGCATTAGGGGAATTATTAAAACATGTAATATTTGTCAAAGAGCTAAAAATGTAACCCAAGGTAATTTTGGAGAGATGAAAGGGATCCAAGTGGAAAAACCAAAGGAGCAATTGTCAATTGATTTTATAGGACCATTTCAAAGAACTGTAGGAGGCTATAAGTATTTATTAGTAATGTTAGATGTATTTACAAAATTCGTTCAAATCTATAAATTGAAAAAGGCAACCACAGGGGAGGCAATTAAATGTTTAGAAAATTATATAGAAAATTTCGGGAGAGTAGAAAGAATACAGACTGATCATGGAACCCAGTTTAATAATAAGAAATGGCTGGAGTATATAAAAAATAGAGAAATGAAACCTATATTTTCTCCAATAAGGAGGCCACAAAGCAATATCGTTGAGAGGGTGAATAAGGAGATCATTAGATGTTTGAGAACATATTGTCATCATAACCATAGAGAATGGGGAAAGTATGTAGAGGTTATTAACCAGGCAATTAATGAAATTCCTCATGAGACTACAGGATACACACCTAACCAGCTACAACTAGGAATTCAGGATGAAAGGTTTTGGCAAAAGGAAATAAAAAATTTTGGCTGGAGTTCAAAATTAATAAATTTAGAAAGACATTTAGAAATTGCTAGGAGTAGAATTAAGAAAAAGGCTCATAAGAGAGCAGAGAAATTTAATAAAACTCATAAAATAGAAGAATTAAATGTTGGGGACAAGGTATTAGTAAAAGAAAATTGGCAACCACAGGGTATAAGAGGTGAGATGGCAAAATTATTTTATGTATATGATGGACCTTATGTGATCACCAAGAAATATGGCAAAGCGACTTATGAAATCAAAGATGCTAGAAGCAATAAAATTAGAGGAATTTTCCATATTAGCTTGTTAAAGAAATTTTATGAACCAAGGGAGGCACACCATGGAGAATCAGAGAAATTTCAGATAGAACAAATTAAATAGAAAGGGAGAAGTCAAGAGAAAGAAAAATAACAAGGGATAATAAGATGGTAACAACAGTAATGACTCAGGATATAAAAGTATTAGGAGAAGGAAGCGAATGTAGGAGGGATAGATAACAAATAAACCAGAAATGACTTAATAATTAAACAAACACTTGAAAAAAAAAAATATAAAGAAATAAAAAAATATGTAAAAAAATAAATAAAATAGGAAGGGATGAATGAATAAGAACAAGGACCTAACCTACAAACAACCTAGACATGCTATGACTCGGTTAGGCTAAAATTTAAAAAAAAAGGAACACTGTGTCAGAAGATAGATTATATAGATAAATAAAAAGACTTATGATTGGAAAGATTCCATTCTATTAAATTTAAAATAAAGAAAGAAAAAGAAAAAGTTTATAAAATAGACTCTAAGAATCAGAAAATGATTAATGTACGAGATGTTAAGAGTAAGAGTATTGTTGGTTAAATGTTAATTGTTAATTTATTGTATTGTTAGTAGTTAAGTATATCATATGTAATTAGATGGCAGCAGACAAGCAAGAAGGATAGAGTAAGAGTTTACTCCCAAAATGTGAAAATTGAGATAAAAAAAAGGAATTTCGGAATCAAAATTTTTTTTTTTATCTAAATTTGGGGACTATGTAACATTTTGAAGTAATATCTATATAAAAGGCACTTACCAAATTAAGATAAATATATATAAATAAATTCAGTATGTAAAAATTACTAAAATATACCAGGAACGAATTGTAAACATAACCTAATTTCACTTGTATAGAAAATTCACACGGCCACATTTTAGATCTAATCACAAGATTTTATATAAAAGAAAAAAAAACACACAAATCACTATTTATAATAAATTGTATTAGAAATAATTGATAGGTAACAATTTAAATAGAACTATGTAAAAATACACTTAAAACTTTCACACGGCAAGCTAGTGGAATGTACTGTAGTAAAAACACGATGTAACGGATTTGTGGAGTTGCGTGCGCATTGACCGGCAAAAGATATTCGTTTTAAATATTTCTCGTGTATATATAATATAAAACAGTTTTGGATTTAAATGCAAAGAAATTTAAGTGCAGTTGTTAAGAAGAAGAAGTGTATCCGTAAAGAAGAAGAACATGACATCCGTAAAGCTGTTACTTGCACGGAATAAACGAAAAAATAGCGGAAATTCACGACTTGGCCATTTTTTTCTAACAAAGATAGCGTCAGGACGCAGTTGGAACCAAGCATCGGAACGAGGAAGACGTATTCAGAATTGGCTGTAAAAATTTTATTTTTTAACTAGTGCGGAAAGTGCAGTATCATATTTAAATCGTAATTACAGAGTAACAATAGGCCAAATAATTGAACTGATCAATTAAGAAGACATTATTCAGGAAATATATTTAATTAAGAACTAAAATAACTTGTAAAAATTTTAACTTGTAAAAATTGTAATTTAGATATTTTTTTGAAAGTGCCAACTCAAAATTTATTAGTCAAAATTTAGAAAACCCACCTATTTAACCCGAGATAAAGAGAGCTCAAGCTCAAATTGAAATAATTAAATCAATTTCAATTCATATTAAATTTTATAACTAAACTTCTTGCTGCCATAACAAAATTTAGACTTAGGCTAATAAAGCTTAATTTTTGTAATTCTTTGTAGAGGAAATAAGAAATTTTAATTAGTAAGTGACTTTGTAAAAGATAACAAGGAATGTCATTTTAAGATATTAAAAGTTTATTGTAACAAAAAGCAGCATTGAAGTGTTATTTCTTTTAAATTATAAATTTTATTAAGACTTGTATAAAACAAAAGTTACCAATTATTACAATATATATATATATATATATATATATATATATATATATATATATATATATATATATATATATATATATAGATTTTTTGGACTAGGAGACTGACAGACTTACCTTGGTAAGAGTCCACTCTGTAGTCTTGAAATAGAAACACATAAAAGTACTTAAACAATGATATTGTTGTAACAACGATGATCATTGTTTAAGTGCTTTTATGTGTTTCTATTTCAAGACTACAGAGTGGACTCTTACCAAGGTAAGTCTGTCAGTCTCCTAGTCCAAAAAATCTAAATAATCTTTACCAACCAAAACTAACCTATAAATAAATAAATAAATAAATAAATATATATATATATATATATATATATATATATATATATATATATATATATATATATATATATATATATATATACACTGGGTACCGTCTATAACGACCTTTAAGGGGGGATGAAAATTAGGTCGCTATATCCGGTCGTCGTTATATCCAGTACTAACCAAGATGGAGTGGGGAGAATTTTAGACTGAATAATAAAGTCTTACGAGGTACAGAGAGCGTGCCGATGCGCTCCTAGCTTATTTTGTTAGATATGGCGACCTAACCAGCACGCTCACTCCCAGGTTAATTGAAACTTCTCTACTGTCGATACGCGTTTGTATAAAGGTTTGATTTTTACGTCAGTGCTCAGAAGAGTTTGGAGAATATTGTGCCTGAGTCGTTTTTAAATCCGACCATCCCAATTTAACTTTTGATGCTTCAACTGTAACAATATTCCAGGTAGTTTTATGAACAGATTTAATTTGGTTTAACTTTTATATTTGAATGTTTTTTTTTTTTAGTTTGACCCATTTAATGCGGCAAAAAACAACCCTCGTAAAAACCTAATGTGTCAACATAAAATTGTAGTAAACAAATGTCAGCTTATCTCGGTTATGAATAGTCTCGGAAGTGACATATGTATTATCTATGTCTCCGATTACATTATCGATCTCCGAAACACTTGGCACAAACAGAAACAAACAAACATTCCGAGTTGAGTGCTTATTTTAGTTTGTAATATATTTTAGTAGTAGGGTCTTTAGTTTTGTATATAAATTTTCTTTTTTTCTCTGTTTTTATTATTGTGTTTTCTTATATGGAGTGGGGAGAATTTTAGACTGAATAATAAACAAAATTTAAATTGCTTCCAGAAATTCGTTTTTATTTTTTGTATAACCCTCTGGTCCATTGGTTGTAATACAGAGGTTGTATTTGGGGGGCAAAAACACTATTTTAATAAGTTTAAATATTTCGGTGAGGATGTGAGACGGACAATTATCTATAAGCAATAAAATTTTATGTTTTTTCTTTGCCAACTGTGCGTCCCAATCTTTCAGAAACCGTGTGAACAAGTTAGACGTTATCCAGGCTTTTTTATTGCTTTCATAATCCACTGGTAGATGTTTAATCCCTTTGAAGCAACGAGGATTTTTGGATTTTCGGTGACAAAAAGCTTCTTTTTAATTGAACCCATCATATTAGCAGCAACTAAAACGGTAAGTCTATCTTTAGAAAATTTTCCTGTACTACATTTTTCACCTTTAAAATGCAACGTTCGATCCGGTGTTAATTTGTAGAACAGTCCCGTTTCGTCTGCATTGAAGATGTCTTCATCTTTGTATCCTTCACGGATAGTCGGCCGAACTGTTTGCAAAAATGTGCTGCATACACTTGATGAAACGCCAGCTGCCTCACCGGATATTTTCTTGAAAACGATATTGTGCCGTTGGCAAAATCGCTGGATCCAACCCTTAGAAATCCCCTCGGAGGTGTTTGGATTTATTCTAATCCATAACTCGGTGGCTTTTTGTTGTAAAAATTTGGCCTGAGAGAGGGATATTCTTACTTCTCTGGAACCGAAACCATTCCAACAACGGCACTTCAATTCCTTCTTGCGTCGCCTTTAATTTTTTTCGTCTTGATAGAATGTCCCTTTTCGATTAAGCCTCTAATAGTCTCCCTTTTGGACCAGATGGTGGATATTGTAGTGTGATTAACGCCGAGTTCTTTAGAAAGCTGTTTGTACGTTTCACCATTTTCCAGGCGGCAACAAATGTGAAACTTTTCTTCCAGTAACACAGATTTTCTTTTTGACATTTTACTAACGTACATACGTATTTCACGGGTGTATAGTTCGAACTGATCATATTTTTAGTGGAACGGGATTGGAATGGGGATCGCGATTCTTAGAAAGCTTTGTTTACATCGAGAGGATTACCGTTCGGAGAATTCTAGAATGTTCCGTTGCTATACTCGATTTTTTTTCGACGGACCTGAAATGAGTGTCGTTTTAACCGATCCGTCGTTTTACCCGATGTCGTTATAGGCGATGTAAAATGCATTGAACAGGTACTACAGAGTCAAGGGGCCGGGAATCTTCGTCGTTACAGCCGGTACGTCGTATTTAGCGATGTCGTTATATACGCTATCCACTGTATATATATATATATATGAAGTTAATATATTACTATTTTTGAGTAATTTATATATATATATATATATATTTTAAAACAACATAGGTTATTCAAATACAAGAATATATGAAGTTATTATTATTACTTGTAAATAATTTTTTCCACCACTAAGTGCAATAATTTTACCTTGTGGGTACCTATCGGTCACTTGACCATTGTCAAATCACTCTCTCTCTCTCTCTCTCTCTCTCTCTATATATATATATATATATATATATATATATATATATATATTGTAATATTTTCTTTTTTTATATAATTATATTTTGTAACACAACACAACTCAGGCATTAATAATTTAAACTCTTTATTACAACAATTTTTTATAATTCACACAATAAACAGAACAAAAAAATAAAACTTAACAAGTTTTAACACAATAGGCTAAACTCAATTCCTTCAATTTCAGTTACAAAATTTTATACCCTAGGCTATTTTCTAAGATCTCTTAATATATCGGGGTTTATATGCATGGGGTATATCTTTTAACTCGTTGGTTAAATTAAATAAATTTTGATAAACAAGATTAAATTTAGAAAATAGTTTTAATAAATAACTTCCTGATGAAAAACTTAAATTTGGAATAAGCAAAAAGGTCCCTAAACTGTTTGAACTGGATTATGTTTCTTATTACTAACTATTAATTAATTACAAGATATTCTAATAATGTACAATTTTAAATTTCCTTATGATTATAAAAGTTCACTAAAGTTTATTTGTATAGCGCTATGTACTTAACTTATAAATTATCGAAGATCGGCTGTTTGTTCACATGTAGGATTCAGTTCTCTTTAAATTTTATATTTAACACACTTAAATTCTTTTTAGTTACTTCAAATTATATTAACACTGTATTATAGCTTTAAATCCACTTATCCTTGTTTTAATTTGGCTAATTTTCTTCACAAATCTGTATAATTTTGGCGAAATTCTTCAAATGGAATTTTGACTTCTCAGAGAAGGTCCGCTATCTTGGCGTCCCATGCTCTACTAAACTAAAACTTCGTTTTTACTTTTAAAATGTTTAAAACATGGCCGCCATTCCTTTTCCACTCATTTTAATTATACATATACCTTGGCTTTCACGTAACGAAGTTCCATTTCTTCCCACTAGAGTCGAATGTACACTGACCTACTTCTTGGTTCCAGATCTGATGCAACAACGAGATTGTTTACAATCGCGTTTTAATTTGGTGTTCATACTGATTCAATTTTCCGATCCTTAACAAACCTTCCAGTGTTTTTTTAATTACTATTATTTGTGTGTGAAGTGTCTTTACTTTTTACTTTTGTAATAATTCCGAAATGTGTGTGTTTTGGCTGGATTTATATTAACCTAATCTCTGACTTCATTATTTACAATCACGTTTTTCACCTCCTATCTCTCAAGTAACCACTTATGCCCTAAGTTAATAAAGTTTACAATTTTGTTTAAATATAATTATTATTAGATTATCTTGTTTTAATTTTATTTCTTAGGTTATTTGATATAACAAATTTCCTAATGCAACAGTTCAAATATCTTGTTTACATTTTACAACCTTTTCTAGGCTTTTACCTAAAATTAGTTTCAATTTTAATCTAGTCAATTTCTTATTTGCTTTTTTCAAAATGTTACAGAGTCCCCAAATTTAGATAAAAAAAAATTTTGATTTAAAATTCCTTTTTTTCTCAATTTCCACATTTTCGAAATCACCTCTTAATAATTTTGTTTGTTTGCTGCCCTTCAATTACATATTACTTAACTTATCTTCTAACAATACGATATACTTATAACTAACATTCAATCAACAATTCTTTAACAATTCTAACATATAGTAACAATAAATCATGTTCTGGTATTTACAATTCCTTCTATAATTATATTTTTTTTAACATTTATTATATTGGAATCCTTCCAATCATAAGTCTGATTCAATATTTATTTAACATATATTCTCTGATACCGTGTCTTTAAATCCCAGCCTATCCGAGTCATAGTATGTCTAGACTTGCCTATAGGTTAGGTCTTTGTTCTGATTTTTCTTTCTTAAAGTTTTGGTATGTTCTATATTTCCTTTTGGTCCAATTGGTTATAACATTTCTCTTTCCCTTATTTCTGTTTATTCCTTGTTTATTATTTCTCTCATATCTCATATTTTGCTTTTAGCTTCATCTAACTCCCAGTTCTAAGTTAGTATTTTATCTCCCCTTCTAATCTTACATCCAGTTCAATTATTTTCTTATATCATCTAAGCTTATTTTGTATGAAGTTTAACATCTAATATTTTTAAAGGTTGCAATCTTATATCCTCTATTTGATCATATCTATAGCTCCTTCGATTACACTGTCCCTATATCAGCGAATATAAATTTTGTTTTAATACTTATTTATCATAGATTCATTTTTCTTTTATAATATATACGACGAAGTTCCATTATTTATCAACGCAGATTCTCCCTTACAATACGACGAAGTTTAAATACACAATCAAAATATTTTATTTATCACAACGATGCTTCAATATTTATTATCATAGATTCATATTTATCTTTATTAATTATTCTCAATATTCGACGAAGTTACCAATAAATTATCATAGATATAGTTACCATCCCTTAAAACTAATCTGCTGCTAACGTTTTCTTATACACATAATCACCTAGAGTTTATTCATATTGCTTTCTTTATCTATATTTAATATCTCCCTTCCTACTTTATTGATTTTTTTTTATTTTCCAATATCCAGTTCTCCTGGATACATGTCACATTACTGCCTGTGTCTATTAATGCCTGTAAACTTGTTTCCTTTATTCTAATTTCTATTTCTGGGTTTCTTGTTTTCTTATTCATTCCTAAATTATAATTTCTCTCATCTCTTGTTCCAAAAATTCCATATTTATAAGTACATTATTTATAATTAAATTATTTCTATATTTGGAGCTTCTATTATGGTTTCACTTTTCTTAGTTTTCCGTTTGACTGTGGGCACCTTGCTCTTTTCTTGTCCCCACGCCTGTCCTTGCCTCTACACTGTTTACATCTCCATTGTATCTCTCACCTCCTTCATAGTTTCTATTTTCTCTGTTATTCTCATATTTAAATTCCATCTCCCATTTTCCAAAATCGAGTTGTGCCTCCACATCCATTAACATCTCCGTACCTATGATAAATTTGCTCAATAACCCTGGTATCACTAAGCATTGAAACGGATATTTAACTCCTATTTCTCCTATTACCATTATCATTTTATTCATAATTTTAGTCTTCTTATTTGTTGCGGTTCGAATTGTTAAATTTTTTATTGGCAGTACTTCTATTTTTTCTATTTTATTTCTTAACCTTCCCTGCTCTCCTAATATTTCCTCCCTGTCATCTTCGACTTTCCTAAAACGCTCATCTGTTATCTTTCTTTCCCCTATCACCTTTAATTTTAACTCTCCTAACTCTTCTGTGTTTTTCTCCACTTTGTCCTCCATTATCCCTATCTCCCTATTTAAAACTCTTAACTCTTCCCTGTTTTGCTTTGTTATATTTTCTACTTTCTCTATCTCTTTTTTATTAATTTCTATCACATCAGCTATTATTTCATTTGTTTCCTCAAAATTTTCCCTAATCTCCTCCTCTAATTCTCTATCTTTCTCCTCTATGTCTCTTCTCACATCCTCTATTACAGTATTATTCTCTGTCCTCCACTGTCGCCTCATATCCTCTATCATTTTCCTATTATCCTCCCTAATTTTATCTGTTATGAATTTTAAATCCTTCTTCATCTCTCTCATTTCGTCTCTATTTTCCTTTAATTCTTTTTTTATTTCCCTTATATCCTCACTCATTCCATCTATCTTATCTACTTTTCTATTCATATTCTCACTCATTTCTTTTAATATGTTTGCATTCATTTCTATTAAAGTCCTCATCATATCCCTTAAATCTGCATTGGTTCCAGATTCCATTATATTTTATTAGTTAAAACTTCAAAACCCCCTTTTATATTTAAATTTTGAAAGTAATGAAAAATGTCGACTTATAATTGTAAAGTCCTGAAAGGTAAACAATATTAGTACAAATATTCAGTTATTTCTATTCTTCAGAGTGCCTTTTTCTTCTTATTATTTTTCTAATAATCGTACCCCACGTTGGTGTGCCAAATGTAATATTTTTTATATTTTTATAACACACAACGGGGTTTTACTATTGAATGAATATTTAAATGAAGATATATAATTTCTCTTTAAAAACAAAAACTCATGAATAATTTTAATTCTTTCTTATATCAATTTTATTTCTATTTTATATAAATTAAACAATAAACAGAACAAGAAAAAAATACAACTTAACAAGTTTTAACACAATAGGCTAAACTCAATTCCTTCAATTTTAGTTACAAAATTTTATACCTTAGGCTATTTTCTAAGATCTCTTAATATCTCGGGGTTTATATGTATGGGCTATATCTTTTAACTCTTTTTGTTAAATTAAATAAATTTTGATAAACAAGATTAAATTTAGAAAATAGTTTTAATAAATAGCTTCCTGATGAAAAACTTAAATTTGGAATAAGCAAAAAGGTCCCTAAACTGTTTGAACTGGATTATGTTTCTTATTACTAACTATTAATTAATTACAAGATATTCTAATAATGTACAATTTTAAATTTCCTTATGATTTTAAAAGTTCACTAAAGTTTATTTGTATAGCGCTATGTACTTAACTTATAAATTATCGAAGATCGGCTGTTTGTTCACACGTAGGATTCAGTTCTCTTTAAATTTTATATTTAACACACTTAAATTCTTTTTAGTTACTTCAAATTATATTAACACTGTATTATAGCTTTAAATCCACTTATCTTTGTTTTAATTTAGCTAATTTTCTTCACAAATCTGTATAATTTTGACAAAATTCTTCAAATGGAATTTTGACTTTTCAGAGAAGGTTCGCTATCTTGGCGTCCCACGCTCTACTAAACTAAAACTTCGTTTTTACTTTTAAAATGTTTAAAACATGGCCGCCATTCCTTTTCCACTCATTTTAATTATACATAAACCTTGGCTTTCACGTAACGAAGTTCCATTTCTTCCTACTAGAGTCGACTGTACACTGACCTACTTCTTGGTTCCAGATCTGATGCAACAACGAGATTGTTTACAATCGAGTTTTAATTTGGTCAACATACTGTTTCAATTTTCCGATCCTTAACAAACCTTCCAGTGTTTATTTAATTACTATTATTTGTGTGTGAAGTGTCTTTACTTTTTACTTTTGTAATAATTCCGAAATGTGTGTGTTTTGGCTGGATTTATATTAACCTAACCTCTGACTTCATTGTTTACAATCGCGTTTTTCACCTCCTATCTCTCAAGTAACCACATATGCCCTATGTTACTAAAGTTTACAATTTTGTTTAAATATAATTATTGTTAGATTATTTTGTTTTAATTTTATTTCTTAAGTTATTTGATATAACAAATTTCTTAATGCAACAGTTCAAATATCTTGTTTACATTTTACAACCTTTTCTAGGCTTTTACCTAAAATTAGTTTCAATTTTAATCTAGCCAATTTCTTATTTGCTATTTTCAAAATGTTACAATATATATATATATATATATATATATATATATATATATATATATATATATATATATATATATATATATATGAATAGTTACTATCTGGAGTACATCCGGTCATTCTGCAGTCCATAAATTTGCAGTTCCAACGTTCGCTAGAATCTCATCCAGCATTGACGAGGTGAACCCAACAACAGTAGAAGAGCGAGTCAATGTTGTTGGGTTCACCTCGTCAGTGCTGGTTGAGATTCTAGCGAAACGTCGGAACTGCGAATTTATGGACTGCAGAATGAACGGATGTACTCCAGATAGTAACTATTCATAATATTTTTTCATCCATGAAGAAATACGTATCAGCATATATATATATATATATATATATATATATATATATATATATGTGTGTGTGTGTGTGTGTGTGTGAAGATATTTACTACAATCTTGTGTCGATCTATCTAAAATTTACCTCCAGAATATCTGAGCTACATTTGTCTATCCAATAACTTATATGAGTTTTGAAATGTTGTGTGTATATAGTTATGAAAGCCATTGAATTCTAAAAAAACATTTGTACAGTTGCCATCAGTTTACATAAACTTTCACATTCCCATTGAAATAATACTTTTTCAGAGGCATTACATGATCTGTTTCACGTAATAAAACATGTTGAGTATGAGAAACAAATGCTATAGGTTGCACAGGTACTGGTGCAAAACTAATGTTTTCATTTACAATTTTACATGAAAATATAATTTTAAAGATTCTTTCATTTTGCTCCAATGATGATACTAGACACTAGGAGAAACTGGAATGAAACATCTGAATAGTTAATCCTCTTATAAATAAAAGTCTAATCAGTGTATATTACGGTTCTTAAAAACGTAAGAACTTCACTATCTACAACAACTTAGATATCTAAGACAGTATTATGAATACAGATGATTTGTATAATATTTTTATAAATAATAATGGAAACAGCTTTTTAGCTTAGTAAAATAACATCCTACAAAACCTATAATTAAAGTAAACTCATAAAAATGCCCAATACTTTCTTGTAGTCAACTTAGAAACAGATGAAGATCACGTAGTACAGTTAAACTTTGTATACAAATTATTTTATATAAAATCTTTTTTTGAATTAATTTTGTAAAATATTTTCAAAATAAGATTCTATTGTAAAAGTATTTTTCAATATAAAAAAAACCTGAAATATTTATAACTTTTTAAAAATGTAATGCCTCAGAAAAAATTCTTTTCAAGCTATTTCAACTTGAAGTTGAAAAAATAATGTACCTCAATACTTAAAACTATGTACAAAATTACAACCTTTAAAAATAAAATTGACCAATTTTGTGAATTTTCATGTGTTTGGTTCTCATGTTGTTTATGAATTTCTTTTTTCATGTTTAAGATTTTGTATTTTTTTTAATTTTGAAAATTTTTTACTGTTGTGAGTAAATATTCTAAAAAAGAAGACAAAAAACTTATTTTCCGTTGTAAGATTTTCTATTGAATCTGGTGGTACCATAAAAACTTACCTTCATAGAAAAACAGACAAAAATCAGTAATATTTGGATAAATTTTTAAAATAAAAATTATAAAAAGTATTAAAAATAAAGCAATAAGTTCATCTTCAGCTCTTAATCATTAAAATGGGTAATTGTGTGAATTTTTGATGCATTTGGTTTTTCCTAATTCTTTTTTCAAAATTTAAAATTAAAAAATGTTGCAGTAAATGGTAGCATTAAATCTTTTAAATTTTATATTCGTTCTCAGTGACTCTAATACCCTATATATAGCAATTTTCAACTCAATTTAACAAAATTTTGTAACCATGTTCCATTGTTTTATATGTAGAGACCAGTGTGTGACGTTCTGCACATAAATATGAGAGTCCTTTCCAATCATTCAGTGAGGCGAATTCTTCATAGCGATCTTCATTTTCATTCATACAAGATACCAACTTTGCATGAACTCACAAAACTGTTTTTTTCAGTACCCTACTGAGTGACATCAATCTTTGAGAATTTTTGAAAAGCTTTTATATTCCCAGAAACTGATATTATGTGTGTGGGCAGTTTCTTGGCTGGGATTGTTGGTCACTATGAGAGAAGTGACACTGATTTCAGACTTGAATGATGGAGAGATTTTTTCCATGACAATAAATTGAACTTGATGTATTTAGTTCCAACAGAATGGAGCAACAGCTTGTGAGACTTCAAAGCATTATTGTGGTTTTGTGATAACACTTTCTGGAGTGCTTCATTTTATAAATGGTGGTTTAGAATGACTTTCCTGGTCCTCCAATGTGGTCCCTTTTGGTTTCTTTTTGTGGGATTTTTGAAATCTCGTATTTATATCAACAGTTCAAGGACCCTGCATGACCCTAAGGATAACATCTGGGAATAATTTGCTAACAGACCCACTTTTATGCTGATAAGTGTCATGAAAACGCTAGAAAACAGTTTATTCACTAAATAGACTATGAAAGAGTTTGTCATCTGCCTGATATGATTTTCCAAACAGTGTAAAACAGATCTTTAGATTATATCACATTATAAAAAATAATAATACAGAATTAATATTCCTTAAAATGAGTTTTATTTCATTTTAAAGAAAGTAAGCTATGTTGCTACACACTCTTCATTCAAAATATTTATTTTAAGATGTTAGATATTGTCATGTTTTCAGCAATCAGCATGTCAGAGCCGGGGAATACTGAAAATTGGCCGGAGTTTATCAGAGTCTAGTGCTGACGATTACCTTGCATGGTCAGATAAGAATATAGTTAAGAAAACAGTCCGATTTAGTGATGTAATCTCTCAACAATCATTTAGGTTAGTACAAAAAGACAAATACAGTTATTCAAAACTGTAGTTTTATATATATAGTTCGATATTGAAGTTTGTATAGTAAGTTTAAAGTACAGTAATTCCCCGTACTTACGCAATAGGTGGGACCAAGCGATAACCGCATAAGTTAAATTCGCATTAGTCGGGTATAATGTTACATACAATCACATAGGAATCATGTTTAGTTCTAAAGACTAAATTAAAGAACTAATAATACTAGTAGAAAAATGTGTATGTATTAACATCCTAAATACATAATAAAACAAAAATTTATATTATATACATACATATTGCAAAGAAGTAAGTAAAAAGAAGTTATTTTGACATAGATGACCTCATAATCCAGTAAATTCATTTGAAGAATTAAAGATTTTTTCTTCTCAGGCAGAATTTCCTTGTAATTTACTAATATTTTTGTTTTCTGGCAGAAATACGCACATTGTTGAGTTCTGTTTTACAAAATTTGTAAGCCTTGTTCAATTAAAATAAGGCCGTTTGTCAAGTTTCTAACCGTCATTTCGTCTTCTACGTCAACTGGACCTAATGAATCTGCGTTTTTAAGGTCTTGTTCTTACTCACGCATTTCTGAGCTCACCAACTAATTGTCAACTCCTGGTTGTGCATCCAGCAGTGAACATCATCATTATCCACTTCTAAATTTAGTTGTCTGACAAAACCGATAAATTCTTCAATCACATCAGTAATTTCATAAGATTTCGCTTGAGTTTCAGTGGCGAAAAAAATAGACACACATTTTTTCAAAGTTTCAAATTCAAAGTTTTTTGTGAAATTTCATTCCAAGATTGTCCAATGATTCTCAAAGCATTTAAAACTTTGAATTGTTTCCAAAGTCTGTTTCCAAACAACAGTGAGCTCGTTGTTCTGTCTCATAGCTTTATGCAGATGCAAAAATGATCTTCTTGTGTAATTAGCTTTAAATGTTTTTATGACTCCATGATCCATCGGTTGAAGCAAATTATTTGTGTTTGGTGGCAAAAATATCACCTTCACACATGTGTCGAAATTAGTTAAAAGTAGTAGGAGGATTGCAGACGCATTGTTAATTATTAGGAATTACTTTGCAAGGAATTTGTTTAGACCGAGAATAACGTTCGTTTTGAGGTATGAAATGATGACCAAACCAGTCCTCAAAAAAAAAAGCTGTCACCAAAGCCTTCCGATTCAACGTTCAAATCACGGGCAAGCTAGCTTTAGAAATATTTGTTTAAGCCCTTCGATTTTCTGAGCGATAAGCAATGAGGGGTTGCAACTTACAGTCAACAGCTGTATTTGCGCCAAATATCACTGTCAATCGTTCTTTGGCGGCCTTAAAACCTCAAAATATTTTCTCTTCAAGAGCTATAAAAGTTCTCATAAGAATTTTTTTCCAGAACAGGCCAGTTTTAAACAGCATGATTTAAAACGGTGTAACTTGGAAATTGCGTAAGACGGGGTAGCATAAGTCGAAGTATTACTGTACTCACCAAAAAAATTTTAATGTTTTTTCTGAAGTTTGTTTTGTTTTAAGAGGTAAGTATTATAAAAAAATTTAATTACATAGTGATTCAAGTTTTCTATTTTGTAATTATAATCTACTTATTGAATCCAGGTAGCTAGTAGATACATTTAGTAAAATATAGGTGTATTTCAAGATAGTTACTTGTCCAAAATGAGCAATGATTCTTTTCTACTCCCCATAATGATCATATGAGAACAAAAATATATGCAGTTGCCAGTTTTTTCTATGACATATATATATATAGGAATTTTTGGACTTGATAGGAGACTGACAGACTTACCTCAAGGCAATAGTCCAAAACTGCAATCTCTTGGAAATAAGCACATATAAAACACATACAAAACACTTAATACACTTTTATTTGAAATATTTCGATCAACATGATCTTCTTCAGTCAAGAAAGAGAAAAACAAAACAAAAGATTCTTTTGTTTTGTTTTTCCCTTTTCTCTTTCTTGACTGAAGAAGATCATGTTGATCGAAATATTTCAAATAAAAGTGTATTAAGTGTTTTGTATGTGTTTTATATGTGCTTATTTGGATGTGGAAGAATGTGGAAGAAACATTTTCAGATGAAGGCAATTTCACTTAACACTCTTTCTAACATTGCATTGGTAACTAACATCCGACAGTCACTGTTCTACCATCATAACAAACCCTGCGAATCATTAAACACAATGGAATCAGAAAAAATTCCAGTTGTTTTAGAACAACAACCCTGGCTTCGAATCCCAATAAAAACCAATCTTGAAATTCCTGGTTCACTCACAAAAGAAGATTCACCTCACCTACTAAAATCTGTCGCTATGGAATTGATAAACACCACATATAACAACTTTGTAAAAATCTACACAGATGGTTCCGTTGATAAAGAGAACCATAGGGGAGGTGCAGCTTTTCATTGTCCAGAATTAAACGAGGATTACTATGTGCCCTGCGATTCCTCTTCAAGTATGAATGCTGAATTGATGGCCTTAAATGCTGCTTTGGTTTTTAGCAATACTATGGATGCACAGAACATCTGCATTCTTACCGATTCCAGGTCGGCCCTTCAAGCCCTTCAAGTACAGCACACTACAGACTACCATTTTCGAACATCTGAAATAACTAAATTGTTAAAAAACTTAGAACAGAAAAATATTGTATTTCAATGGATCCCCAGTCATTGTGGTGTTCCTGGGAATGAGGAAGCTGACAGATCTGCCAAGGCGTCTTGCAACTTGTTTCCATCTCCTGAAAGTTGTTACTCCTTAACTAATTGCAAAGAGGCAGTTGATAAAGAATCTCACATCTGTTGGAGAAAGAAATGGAGAGAATGCAATACTGGGCGCGAATATTATTCATTACAAAAACAACCTAATGATCCAAAGATCTTCAAGTCATTATCACGTTCAGTGGCATCTTTTGCGGCACGAGCTCGTATGGGACACATTGTCACCAATACATATTTGAAAAGGTTTCATATTACTAACGACTCTATCTGTGGAGTGTGCAAGCAAGAAGAGGAAACATTAGAGCACATACTTTTGAAGTGTCCTGTAACAGCAGCAACAAGGAGTCCCTTGATAAAGCAACTAGGACGGGAATGTACCCTGGACAGAATCTTGAAAGAAAGTTGTTTCTGGTCATTGGCAGAGTGTGTGTATAGGAGACATCGAGCCATCGAGGCCAACCTTGGAAGCTCGTAATAAGAAGTAAGAAGTAAGTATATGTGCTTATTTCCAAGAGATTGCAGTTTTGGACTATTGCCTTGAGGTAAGTCTGTCAGTCTCCTATCAAGTCCAAAAATTCCGAAATAAGCTTTAAGCTCTACTAGAACTAACCTATATATATATATATATATATATATATATATATATATATATATATATATATATTATTATTATTATTATTATTATTATTACTTGTAAATAATAGTTATATTTCAATAGTGTGATATTTGGGACTATTGCCACTGGTTTTAAGTCTGTCAGTTTCTTACCTAGTCCAAAAATTCATATAAATATATATATATATATATATATATATATATATATATATATATTTAAATTCGCAATATGTATTCTTGTGTATTAATAAAGAACTAAGTCAAAATACAAATACAAGAATTATAATTGAATTTACAATTCAAAGCTTTTCGTTGGCTAACAGTAGCAACATCATCAGGAATATTCAACAATTAAAATTAACATATATGCAAATTAGATCAAATAAGTAGCTATGCCAAATAAATTACAATGTTATTAAACTTTTATTTTGCAATCTAAATATTTTGCAAAATATTTATATAGAACTAACCTATATATATATATATATATATATATATATATATATATATATATATATATATATATATATATATTTAGGTTAGTTCTATAGATTAAAGCTTATTTAGGAATGTTTGAACTAGATAGGAGACTGACGGACTTACCTAGTGGCAATAATAAAACTGCAATATCTTGGAAATAAATAGTCACACAAAAAATATCACACTATTGAAATATTTTGATCATACAATGATATTTTTCAATCAAACATTTTTTTCTTGTTTTGATTGAAAAGGATCATTGTATGATCGAAATATTTCAATAGTGTGATATTTTGGACTATTGCCACTGGTTTTAAGTCTGTCAGTTTCTTATCTAGTCCAAAAATTCATATATATATATATATATATATATATATATATATATATATATATATATATATATATATGATGAATTGTTACTATCTGGAGTACATCCGTTCATTCTGCAGTCCATAAATTCGCAGTTCCGACGTTTCGCTAGAATCTCATCCAGCATTGACGAGGTGAACCCAGCAACAGTAGAAGAGCGAGTGAAGAGCGCAGATAGCTCGGCTCCTATATATAGAGGAATGAAGCCACGCCCATTGACGTCAATACACACACTGACGTCAATCCACACATACCTGATCCAAACAATTACTCACATTCCTTTGCCTTTGTTCACCTTTCTGCCGATAAAATCTATCGATGACACACTTCCAAACTGCGGGCAAATTCAAAGTATCATCGCGTTTGTTAAGACTCCCTTGCTTCTCTATTTCGATAGCCTCACGAATAATTCTAGCCCTGTAGTTTTCCACTTGAGCAATCTGTCAGCAAGATTGAAAATCAATGGTATGCCCTGTATCGCAGTGGTGCCTGTACAGAGCCGACGTTTTCTGCTTGTTTTCAAGGCCCAGTTTGTGCTCCTCAAGCCTAGCTGAGATACGTAATATGTATCTGAACAATGTTATGGCGGTTTTTGAATTTTTCTATCTAACCGTTACTTGCGTTAAAGCCAATGTGTCCTAATGATACTGAAAATTCCAAAGGCTTTTCTTTAACAAGATTTCCTGACAATGGAAGATTTTTCTCGCGCATTAACCGTAACCCATTTAATCATCGCGTTATCGATATTGTCGAATGTACAAAGCTTCATTTTCTTTCTTTGCAAATCATAAGAAACACTTTATTTTAGAATTTGATCCCGGTATTTTAGAATAGGGGATAGCAAACTCGGAGGTATACCGAATTTTTTTACAACCAACTTTTTTACACCTTCATTAACCTCTTGTAAAACACTCACTTTTTCTGCTACACTTAAACACTTTCTTTTTGACATTTTTTGACGGCACGAATAAAACTGAGTAACTAAGCTAGCAACATTGAAATGAGTGATAAAAGAAAATGGTGGGAGGATGGAAATGTACTGTAAGCCAATACAGTATGCCTATCTATAAATGCTGGATTCTTAGAATTCCTGACCGATGAGTCACTGCATTCTCAACTGAACCGAACTATAACATGCAGTCAATTGCCAACATGTGTTTTGCCTACCAATCTTGGTTTTGTTGACCTTCCTGCTGAAAATAAACAATTTCCTGGAAATGACAATGTGAGCTGTCTATACAACACTACGTTTCTTCAGTTGAAGTGAAGAAAAAACCTCGTTATTGAGAGGTCCGAAATTCGTTACATGGAGGTAAATAAGCAGTATAACTTCTAAAATGTCATGGGACAGGGTAAAAATTCGTTATATAGAGGATTTCGTTATCTGGAGGTTCGTTATATAGAGGTTCGACTGTATATAAACAGTGAGTGACAGTTTAAGTGACTTTAGAATTAGGAAAGTAATTTTGTTCTTATAAAGTTTTATTTTTTTATTTTCATAATAAGGGACACTGTAATGTTTTTATATAAAAACACTAAAGTATTAAATAACAATAATTCAGAATATAATAGAAGTAAATTAAAAATGGATGACAAAGAAAAAAATGTAAAAAAAATGTAAACAATGGAGCCACAACCTAAAAAAATTTTATCATATAATATTAAAACCAAGATGGCGGCTAGTATAATTATGAAATAGCTGATGTTTTCCAAATGTAGAATTGTACAAAATCTAAAAAAATATTGCATAGAGGATACAACTTAACAGTCTAGGGAAGGACATAAAGATCAAATAATCAGTGGGTTAAATAACAGATGTTTCAACAAAGGAAAAAGTTTTATTCTTTTCTCTAGAAATTTCAATATTAGAAAAATTCATTGTTAGAGAAACTTGCATTGGAACTGGAATCAAAAACTTAGTTGGCCAAAATTTTATTTAAAGGAAGAATTCAAGCATAAAAAAACAGTGGTGAAAGATTGTTTTATAGAAATAAATTTAAAAGGCTAGAAATTTGGACAAAAACATTAAACTTCAGATAAGTAATTAAATTTAAGAAAAGATTGTAAATTATTATAATATTGTAAATTCAAAATTAATAGCTTTAGTCCTAGGCGTTTCTTTTATAAAATTTATTACAAAATTAATTGCATAAACTAAATTTTAATTTGTCATAACACCCACCGAATAACCTGAAAGAAAGAGCCTTGTGATATTTAACTAAATTAGGAAATAGAGAAAGTGTATAAAAAAAAAATATTGTAACTCGAATAAGATTTGAAAAAACTAAATTAAACAAAAATTAATCGAATTATAAGAAAGTGTTTTATTTATTACTATAAATGTTAAGTAATGAAAAATAATAGTAATAGGAATCTAAATTTTACTGTTAGGGTTACAATTATTTTGTAATTCTAACTGGCGCCCAGCAATTTATTATTGTCTAAGTATTATTAAAAATTTTTTTATTATAAAGAAATTATTCAAAATTATAAAAATTATAATATAAAAAATATTACAATATATATATATGAAGTTAATATATTACTATTGTAAGTAATTTTTCCACCATTAAGTGCAATAATTTTACCTTGAGTGATGAGGCACCTTTCGGTCATTTGACCATTGTCGAATCACATTTGAGTGATTCGACAATGGTCAAGTGACCGAAAGGTGCCTCATCACTCAAGGTAAAATTATTGCACTTAATGGTGGAAAAATTACTTACAATAGTAATATATTAACTTCATAAAGTCAGTGCAACGGAAAAACAATGGATAACGTAAAATATCAAGAATATATATATATATATATATATATATATATATATATATATATATATATATATATATATATATATATATATATATATATATATATAGGAATTTTTTGGACTTGATAGGAGACTGACAGACTTACCTAAAGGCAATAGTCCAAAACTGCAATCTCTTGGAAATAAGCACATATAAAACACTTAATACACTTTTATTTGAAATATTTCGATCAACATGATCTTCTTCAGTCAAGAAAGAGAAAACAAAACAAAAGATTGAAGTGAACCACAGATGTGTATAAACATCCAAATGTCACAGATTCACAGATATATAGTTTATGATATAGAGCTATATGTGATATGTGTAGAAATTGTTATATGTGAATCGTGTAAAGATTGGTTACTTGAAAGTAGATATTAAAAGTCTGTCAGAAAGAAGGTAATGGAGCTGTTAAAAATGGTAGAAGTTAGGGGGAAGTTAAAAGGAGTTTTATCTGATGTTGAGGTTAGGAGGCTCTCTAGATTTGGTATACCACTGGTATGATAACTCCCATCTTCTTAATTCTGAAGAGTTGCAATCAGGGGGGAGGGCTTTAATTATTTTGGTGGTATAGCAATCATTGAAAGAGATGATGTTGTGACTAGCAGCGTGTTGAGCGGTTGGCCTGTCTATGTTCATGGTTCCGACGTCATGTCTGTGGCCATTCATTCTGATGCTCAGACTATCCGTGGTAAGGCCTATGTACTGTGCCGGCCAAAATTTACATTGTAACTGGTATATTACATTACTGGATGTACAAGTATGATGACCCTGAATCTTGAAGTCCACATTGGTTGCTAGGCTATGGAAACTATTTGTTGGGATGTGTATTGGACATGTCTTGCATCTTGGTCTATTGCACGGAAAGGAGCCGTGAGGAAGTTTGGGCGGTTTTTCAATACTTGGATCTGGTAATTTTGGATGTACTAAAATACTTTTTAAATTGAGCGGTTGTCTGAACCAAATATGTGGTGGATTTGAGAAAAGATCTTTGGTGTGGGCGGAAGCTTGAAGAATCTTGAAGCCATCCTTTAATATTTTGTTCAGCTTCGTTAGGCCTGGATGGTAATCTGTAACTAAAGACAGTTTGTCCTCCATAGGTGGTCTGGGTACATCAGATGACTGAGCCAAGCGGATTTGATTCTCAACGAGTTGTTTAGGGTATCCTCTTTTTTGGAAAGCTAGTAAGGTCTTTCTATTAAAGTCTTCCAATGCTATATCGTTGGAACAAATTCTCTTGCCCCTGACTGCCTGACTGTATGGTATGGACCTTTTTATATTCATGGGGTGGTTGCTATTGAAATGTAGGTATTGTAGATGGTTCGTCGGTTTGATGTGGACACCTGTATAGATATTCCCATCTCTGATTGTTACATCTACATCCAAGAAGGTGATTGTTGCTGCAGACTTCTCCCTTAACCTCTACTATATATATATATATATATATATATATATATATATATATATATATATATATATATATATATATATATAATATATTTTCTTGTTTAATAATTTAAAACAACATAGTCTTACCGACTTACTTTTTGTAACCTTTGCCGTTGTTTATTTCTCTTCCTCAATTGTTAAGTCAGTAAGAAAGTAATGGTTTATCCATTGACTACGAACCTAATTTCATAGACCTGTGCCTCAAGGAATAAACCTCTCAGAGGAACCAACCCCTGAATTTTTGATAAAACCAATTAGCCTCCGATAAGCCCTGTTCAAGCTCCTTTTCGGGTAGTGGAATCTTTGAGAGACACTTGTGATTTAAAGACTATACCTGGATACCTAGTGAACTTATCTTATCTAGAATGAAAACACAGCTAATTGGAAAATATACATTTTTATTTATTTGTTCCAAGGTTCAAATTAATTATTATTGTTTTTATTTAATTTCACAGGATTTTCTTGACTAATTATTTTTTCAAAATTTCATACAACTTGCCATTTAACTAAACATTATTATCTCCTTCTGTTTTTAAATTTTCTTATTATCATTAATTTTACATATAATTTAAATTATCAAAGTTACCATAATTAATTTTGTATATAATTTTGATTAGTAGAGTTAAATTTAACATATTTTAAAATCTGATTCTTTTTCAAACACTTAATATTACTATGTAATGCCTTTAGGCTAGGCCTTGAACAATTAACTTCTTTGGAAGTTATTCATTAGAAATTCACTTAGAAAAAGCCATATAAGATATACATCTTTATACTTAATCCATACATTCCCACAGCGATGGGAATGGAAAGTCAATTTTGAATCTTTATTACTTAAATTTGGGTAACCTAAGAGAGTTGACTAATCAGTCCCTTAGGTTATTCCCATCTTATTTAATTTTGAAATTAAGTTAATATAATTTGAAGTAAAATGTTATTTAAAAAAGAATAATTAAATTGATTATATAACCTTGTACTGTAGAAATCTTTTTATCTTCATTAATGTTGTCATCTGTCGGTCCTGTTACAGCTTCAAGGGTCTTGGTAGGTAGGCGTCTCTCCATAATTTCGGTCAATCTTCTTATTTTCTTTAATTTTGCATTTTGGTGGTCGAAATTTTGTTCTGGGTATATATGAGCCCTTGCTCATATATATCTTCCTTCCCCTGATCACATCGTAGCACTTTTTACTCTGTTTTTAGCACATTTTTTCTTGTCTTGATCGCATGGTACAACAACACGTCTGCTCGCTTTGAGAGCCTAATGCATTCTGATTCTGGATAGCGTGCCTTTTGTGAGGCCGTCTTCTCCAATTTCAAACTTCCCACGCCCTAGTATCCATTTTTCAACTTTTGACCAATCAGAAAGCCGTTGCCATGGCAATTGACTTTGTTTGTTCGGAAATTCTGAACTAAGATTAGTTTCCCTTTTTATAAAAGGCGTTTCTGTATTCTGATGTGTCCTTTGCATTTTTACCTTTTATTTAATAACATATTTGACTTTATTTCTTCTCATTTAATTTAATTAAGTTTTTAACATTCTTAATCCGAAGTTCGACTGTAGCGCTTTCGTTTCGTAGTGACAAGATTTATAATCAATGCCCTAAGCGGATTTTTCCGAAATCAAATATGACTTCTTCTATTATAACCTAATTTCTTAGGCTATTACACTTTAACATTTAATCTTTACTTTTACATAAATACTATTTTCCCTAGCTAGGCCTAATTTACTTTCCTCACATCTTAATTTACATTCTTTATTCCTGATTATTTTTAAGTACAATTATTTTAATAGCCGGCATCTAGGCCTAGTTTGTTATACTACACAATTACCGTCTTTTTTTGTTTACATAATTTAGGCTATTCACTTTGAAGTGATAATTTTTCTTATTGCTTATAATTTATGTTTTTTAAGTCTAAAGTTATTTCTAATTTTCTTCATTTTACTATTATTTACCCTAGTTTTAATATTATTATTATTATAATGTTTTAAAATTTTTATATATAAATTTAGTCAATTATTTAACCCGGTTAGGTTTGATTCTGGTATTCTGTACAATTACCCAGATTCTTTGCATCGGACATTCTGGCCGCTGCAATAGGTTATTCAAATACGAGAATATTTATTAATTTATAATTAAAGCTTTTATTGGTTAACAGTACCAACATCATCAGCAATGATGATGTTGGTACTGTTAACCAACGAAAAGCTTTGATTATAAATTAATAAATATTCTTGTATTTGAATAACCTATGTTGTTTTAATATATATATATATTATATATATATATATTGTTATGTATTCGTTTAGTATTTTGTTTATAGTTATAGGGTACTAATTAAGTTGTTATCTATGCAGGAAACATATAATATGTTTATTATTGTTAATATATTTTATGCACTAGTTGTTAAGCTAGTTTATGCACTAGTTATATTAGGCTTTGTTATAAACAGCTATCAGAGGTTTGTGTTTCTGAAGGCTTTCCTGCAAAACTAAATTGAAACAATTTTGAAAAAATGTTTTTTTTAACTGAGTTACAATTAATACAATCTCTAAACTAGAAGTTTTTTCTGTTTTAAAATTGAATATCAATGAAGTTCTGGCTGTAAAAAATATAGCCATCATGCCAATTAAACAAAATTTTACAGTTATAAAGTACTTATTTACTGACATGTTCTTTGTGAACACTTCACATACCTTTTAAAACTACCTCATATTACCATTGTTAGAAAAAACTTGCAGACCTAAAAGTTATGAATTCCCACTTTGACTGTCAAACATGGAGTCTTCTTAGTAATAAATCATGTTCACTTTCACATTTTTCAGTATTTATTGTTTCTTTGATTACATTGTGTCTAGTTATGTTTACAACTAAAAGTGTGTCATTTAAGTTATGTAACATAATAATTGGTGAAACAGTTTTCAGTTGTACATTGAGTGATGGGAAGCCTGGTAAGTCCAAGGAATTAAACCACTCAGTTGAATGAATAATTAACATTTTCATTTCATCAATGACAGTATCCATTGATTTGAATGTAATTTATTCCTTTTGCAACATTATTTGAATTGTAATATTAATGGCATTAGCATCAATATTTTTTGCGGCTAAAATGGCTTTTTCACTTAGCAATTGATTAATTTGTTAGTTATTTGTAATATCAGGAAATACACTTGTATTGAGTTCATCTTTTGAAGTACGGTTACAATGTTAAAGGAATTGTTAGAAACTACTTTTATTTGTGTATTTTCATTTAAACTACTTTTACCTTTTCAATATCTAGTAATGTTATGAAAATTTGTCAACTGATGGATTATTAAAAGCTAAACACACATGTTGGTTATTAATTTAAATTTCTGTACAATACACTAGATTTATGATGTTAAGGGTGCATTAATTTCTGAAACAGTATTTTCATTATTTTGAATATTTATTTGCAATTTTAGTATTACATGTGCAATAAGACACTCTAATAAAGTTGTTGGAATTTCAGATGGAGTTATGGGGAATGTTATCTTATTTGTACTGTATTTTTCCCAACATTAGTCAAATAAAAAATGTTTTGTCAGTTCCATCATTTGCATTTAAGAAAAAACACCTTGTTATGCAGCAGCAGTTAACTCGATTTTATTATACATTATTTTTTTTACTTTATAATAGTTTTGGCTCATTAATTTCAATTATTTGTTGAGGAATTAGTTGGTGAATACATTTTTAATGTTATCAGTGGCTCATTAGAAATTAACAAATATATATCTTATATCAATTATCAATGCTTCATTGTGAACATCAGAATCGAAATGAAACTCTAGGTTTAGTTGAATATTAAGTAATAAAAGTACAGTAAAACCTCTCATACCCGGAAACTCAGATATCAGGATGTAATATTAAAATAAATAGTAACTATTCCGCAAGACTCCTTTCTGTTGGGCCAGTTCTCAGGAACCAGCAGTCGGTTCTTTGTTCTTTCCTGACTCAACCAGTTGTGTTCGAATCTTCATGTCGTTCAGGTTCATTAGTGCCCTCCAGATTGTCATATTGCCAAACTGTAACAGTTAAAATCTCGGGTATGAATGCGAGAAGAAATGTTTCCGAGTGCCTAAAAAACGTAGACTTGCTAGATGTAGCCTTATGGATTGCTACAGTATGGACTGTAATCAGGTCGATAACACTAGTTAAATCATGGAAAGAACTGTTAGAATAACACAAACAATGAGGGGATTGTTTTAATGAGGTGAAATATATTAAAAACAAAAAACCTTATTAGTGAAACTAATGAAGAAATTGGCAATCTTCTCCGAAACATTCCTAGTTGTGAAGACATGTGTTGGCATGAATGAATGGATGAAAGTGGATGAAGTTCATGGGTTTACTACTGTATTATAGGCTTAGTGAGTACACAGCCAGTTTCTGTCTTTCCAGGGATTTGACCACATGATTGAGTATGTCGAACAATAAGATGAAGCAGCCGATTATCTACTCTTTTGAAGATGGAGGGATATTTCATCAAAGATAACGTGTTCAACGAAACAAGCAAACCGCCATTACATCTTTTTTACCCCAAAACTGATAATTAATGTACATACATATGTACAGTGTAATATTAAGGGACTGTACATATATGCATGTTACTAGGTTGTATGTTCAGTTCTATATATTGATATTAAAATATAATACGATCTTCAATAAATGTACTTATTTACTTAAAAGAATTATACATCTACTTCCATTTGGAAGGGATGTGATTATATAGTGCAAACATACATCATTACATACCCCTCCCATATCCAAAGTTTTTGTTATCCAGATTGGGGTGCCACCACATTGATCAAGATATGAGAGGTTTTACTGTAATATCTTTACTCATAGCATTAAAAAATCCCAAATCAGTTGGTTTAATTAGAAAACATGAGTTAATAAAATTGCGTATGTGATTTGCAATAGATATGAGTACAGTGTTGTTGGGTGTTGTTTGCCATGCATTGCTCCATAAGTTTCATGATAAGATGTATATTCTTGACTATTAACATCACTTAGCCTACATAAAAATTATTCGTTTTTCATTGCAATTTTTTTTATACAGAAATTTCTTTTTTAATATTTTAATCACAAAAATAATTTCTTACACATATAACAACAATATACATTCAATGGGCTGTGAAAATAAAAATCATCCAATTTACAGAAACAAACTTTAACAATGGATTACTAGTTGCATCTATTATAAAGATAATTGTTTCTCTATATGTATTAAAGAAGTTATGAATTACATCCAGCACCTTTAATTTTAAGTAAATTTATGTATAATTATTCAAGCTATAAAGGTAAAAGTCAAAATAGTGAACTCAAAATCTCACAAAAAATTATTTTTTAATAAACATACACACAAACTAGTTTCGGCGACGATGTCTCCTTCCTCAGTGCTTGACTACTACTAACTCGTAGCAAACTTTACCAAGCACATTGTTGCCAAAACTAGTTTAGTGTGTGTGTTTAGTAAAAACTAATTTTTTGTGAGATTTTGAGTTCACTATTTTGACTTTTATCTTTGTGAATAGTTCTCACTAGCTAAGCTCTAATTAACTAAATATTCAAGCTATGTTATTTACTATTAACTGAGTTCAAAATTTGATTAGTGATTTTGATTAATGATATTAATTTGTAATTTGTGTAGATTAATTTAATGAATGTAAATTATTAGGTCACTTACCTATTAAAATTACAGCATCTTAGGTTGATCAATAAATTTAATCAAATGTTATTAAATTAAATAAAAGTCTTATTATAATTTAATATATTAGATGGACAAAATTATGATTGCAAATAGTCTTATAATGACTCAATAGCAATATTGATCTCATAATGACTAATAATCAAAACTCAATGAATTAGTTATGGACACTTGAGTCTTTCTACCATCTTAATAAATTTTTTATTTGATAAAAAACTTCCCTTTGCTCTTATAATCTCACAGGCTGCTTCTTAGGAATCTTTCTTATGTTGAATAGCGGTTTGTTAATGTAATAAAAAACCTGATTAAGAATTAAGAAGGATTAAATGTAACATTATTTAAAAAAATGACTAAAATGTTTTCTGTTTAGCTGATAAAACAATTAAATTTAATAGAAAGTTTTTTTACTTATCTGTTTGAGAGTTCTTCAGGTGCTCTTTGCCTTTTTTTGCTCACAAGATATTAATTCGCACCACTTGAATCACATAGATAAAAAGTATCACTTGCTGCATAAAACTTCCTTCAACAATTATCTTTACTTGCTACTTCCCTTGTTACTTCAATTACTTTAACCGAAAAATTTTCTTATCACTTTTAATAATTGTTTTAAAAAAATCCTTCATTACTCTTCTTATTTATTTTATAACAATTCCTTTAATTAACCAATCTTTACTGTAACTTTGAACATAGTTTACAAGCCCTCTCAACATACGTCTGTACTCTCTTGCAGTTAATAACTTGGTTCCCTTTTTGTCAATGTACTTAGGTTTGGACATCAGGTTTCTATACCCCCTTATGGTGTTTCACCCAATCATATCTAATTTTGAAATTTTTGAATATTCTGGCAAAGGTTTCTGCTGTTTGAATTTGTCAGTTACTAGAAGGTTTTACCCTATTCTAACGAATTTTCCTGAGATTAACATAGGTTAACTTTCTAAACCCTTGTGTACTGAAATAGTTCAACTTCTTAAAATGAAAATGCGCCCTAATGTTTTAGCATGTCCCAAAATACTATTTATAATCTTAAGGTGACATTACATGTGTTTAATAAATTAGCCCTGTAGACTAGTGCACTAGACACAGTTTCTTGAGCACTGTAGACTAGTTTTAACTAAATAAATAAAAACCCACGATCAACAATATAAAAAAATATTTATTTATAAAATAAAAGATTTTTATATTATGGTTAGTGGGTTTTTAATTTAAAACCTAACATTTAAAAATTTCAAACTTAACATAGCTGAACAATAGTTACAAGTTTTCCAATATGCCTCATATCATTAAGTTACACTATATACTAATTTATATATATAAACCAAATATAATTTAATTTGACTCATGATTAAGAAGTTTGCAATTTAGGCATCGCCAACTTGATCATATTTTCAAAATGTAATTTTTATCTTCAAATCATACATTTTCATTTTCAAGTCATTTTACTCTTGATATATATTTTTAATATAAAAGGAGACCAGTAATGTGAATAACTGTAAAAAAATTCTTTTAAATTTAAATTGTAGCTCAATCTGTAACACATGCTTTGATCTATTCTCACTCAAAACATGGGATTTGAGTTGTGGATCAATTAGACTACTAATAATTCCTATTTTGTAAGAACCACTTGAAATACAGGTTATATTTAAATCTTACAACCATGTTTACATTATATTGTAATCAATGTATTGTATAGTAATGATTATACAGTTTACAATGCTTAACAATTAAATTTTCTACTCATTTAAAAATATTCATTTTTACTGTAACAGTAATCAATTGAATTTTTTTTCAATAGATATCAATCAAGTATTTTGGGTCAACGAAAAAAGAATCAGCGCAAAACAAAAAACAAGAAGCGAGCTAAGGAGAAACGACTAAGTGAGAGTGGTGGGGAATCTGAAGGGGAAACAAAGGATACAACTGATGAGTTGGAAGCATGGAAAAGAGAAGTAATACAAGACATCAGTGATACTTCTCTTTCTGAAGTGTCTGATGTATCTGAATCTGATGATGGGCAAAAAGAAGAATCTAATAAGTTTGTAGCTTCTTCTAAAAAACATAAACGTAGAGGGAAAAAGTCAGCTCGCAAAAATGCACACACTGCAAAAGTACAATTTTCCAATAATCTTGTTTTGGGGAGTGATTAGAAATGAGTCGTGGTTTCTGTTATTTCTTAGTAATTTTAGGTAACCTAATTTGTATGTTGAAGTTTTGTTCCCTTACTCAACTCAAAAAATTTAGATTATGCTTGTTAATATGCAAGTATGTTTAACTATGGTTTAAGTGTAATAGTTTATTATAACTAATGTTACACTTTTGTGTAGAATATTTGCACATATCTTACACTGCCATGTAGTTTGTACTTCTAATGTCAAGACAATAAAATTTCAAATTATACATTGTATGTAATTTTAAATATTTTGTTTTTTAATTGCTTAACAAAAAACATTTATGAAAGTAGTTTTTAAAATAATAAATTTTACATTATTAAAAAATTTAAAAAAAAATTAAGTGATAGTTTATGGAAGAACTGCTAAAATATTTATTTAATAGCTTACCAAACCTGAAATTTAATTTTTTAAAACTTACTAAATTTACAAATTAAAAATTGTTTACTTAGTTTATACTCCACACAAAAACCCTAGTTTGTGTTTTATAGCTTGACTGAAATATAAAACCTATAACACAAAATTCATACAAATTACCATGCGTTTATAAATTTACAAAAGACTAAAAACATAAACTTTTATGTCTTACAAAAAAAAAGAATATGTCTAAGTATAAAATTTGTCATTTAAAATTCTTTCTATGCTAATCTTTCATTTTTGACCCAATGGATTGTATTTTTTTTAAATGAGCAATGTCTTTTAATAAAAATGTATAATGATTTTCAATTTATGAAAAAGTGTGCCAACAGCCCTGATACATAACACAAGTTTTGACAGTACTGTTGGCTTACCTCTTTTTGCTGGATGAAGTCATATAGGTCAAATTTCACAGATAAATATGTGCTTAATAATGTCCTAGTATTTGTTCTTGGGGATTTTGTTTATGTTGCATGACTAAGACATTTACGGAATCTATTTGTCATCTTATAAATACCTATAACTTGTATTAGGGCAGAAGAATATCTAACTGCACCTTTACCATGAATTATTCGCAAATTGAATTATCTACTCACTAATTAACACGAGTTGACTATATTTAGGTTACTTGATTGTACAGTTAATTTAATCTTTTCAAGTTTTCAAAAATGCTAGGTTAAAAATAAAAGGAAAAACTGAGCGAACACTTAACAGATACGTGGGAAATAACCTTGCCTTTTTAAAATTAAAGCCTGGCAAATGGAATTTGTCTAGTAAAATTTTTGTTGTCAGAATGTTCTATAATTTGGCATTCAAAGAGCATCATTTTACATGAAGCAGCCATTCAGTAAAGCCTCTAATACAGATTTCTTTTACAAATGGTTCAAATTCTATTATTTTAATAAAGAAGCCAATACAATCAGTTATTCACAGTACAATATGGCTGACATGATGGATTTGTATGTTAAAGGAACAAGAGATATTAGATCCCTTCATATCATTGACAATGCCAGTAACATTAATGAATATGTTTATTTATGTTCAGATATTATGGTAAAAATATGCGTAAACTTACATTTTAACACTTCCTGATCAAATACACCTTTTATAATGTTTAACTCACATTAATTAATTTATAGTCTCTACTCTGGAATATATCAAGTGATGAAATAAGGAACTTTTGACTGGATTTGCTGTTACTGAAATAAGTTGTAATCATGAGTTATGGCAAATTTCTAAGTATTAAGGTAGTGAAACAAGGTGGTAGGTTTTAAAAATATTGCTTAAAACACTCTCTTTAGCACTGAATGCTACAGATAGAGATTAAAGAAGCGGTTTGACCTCAAGTCCCATAACAGCTAAGTAACCTTTGATAAGAGATTTTTAATAAACCTGTCATTAAAAAATGAATTTTTAGGGAAAATACAATGTATAATCTATCAACACTTTACATATATCTAATATTTGTATAGTGCAATATATTGCAGTTCTTTATGAAAACATAATTTCTAAAAAGCTTAATTGTACAGTTCTCTGCAAAGCTATAGTCTTGGGTTAGGCGGTAGCATTATATTTTATGCAAATTGTATCTAATGCATTAATACAATACACTTCGTACAAATAATGAAGCAATAATGCAATTTCTACACATTTTAAAATCAATATAGAATATGGAACCTTTTCATAAATATGTAAAAGTTTATCACACAACTTTTAAAGTATAGTGGTAGTAGGTTTTTAGTGGTAGTAAGTTTTAAGTGGTAGTATTTAAGAATGTGATTCAAAATCTTTAAATTTGGATATATTCAAATTGGAAATGTTTTAATTAATTATGTATCAAATACTTGGAACTCTTATTGGGTGTTTAGTTTATTGTTTAGTAACAATTGTAACATTGAGTAGTACTTTATATAAAGCTTTAATTCAAGACAAATACACAGTTTGTAAATTAATTACAATTATCTGGTAATAAAAGAAATAAGTAAACTATCAAATAATTAACCATGAATAAAGCATAACTAATTTAATTTATTATAAACCTTATAATATTTGACTATGTAATCAAATCGTAAAAAATCACATATTATAGTTAAAATAAAATATTAATTTAATGAATGTTAAAAAAAGCTATGGTACTATGTTAATATGTTTAATTTATGGTGTTATTTAGAGCAGGGGATCTCAAATGGGAAGGCCCCTTGATGTAGAAGATTTTCAGGAAGGCATGTATAAGTGTACTGAAACTGCCTACAGTTGAGAGGTGTGTACCCTCACTTAGATGTACCGGTGGGTAAACTGAAATGACATTTCCATACTGTATTACCTTATTGGTTTTTGTAGAATGTCTAGCAATGATAGAGCCTTGTTATTCAGTTATGGTCTCTGTGCTCAAGGACAAATAGGTTGTAATTTACATTAGGGTGTAACAAATATATATTATGTTATGCATTAATTAAAATTATGTATATATATAATTAATAAATTTCAAATATTTCAAAAACAAGAATACTTTTAATGAATATATTTATAAATTCAAAGCTTTTCGCCGATAAAATAGTACCAGCATCTTCAGGAAAATAATTATCTAATATAATAATTATATATATATCGAAATCTTGTTGCTGTTCATGAAGAGCTGGTTGTTAATTCTTGTTACACTTTTGCTATTACTTGCTATCAGACTTTTAGTTAACAAAAAGTCTGATAGCAAGTAATAGCAAAAGTGTAATATATATATATATGTGTTAGTTTTGGTTGGTAAAGATTATTTAGATTTTTTGGACTAGGAGACTGACAGAGTCCACTCTGTAGTTTTAAAATAGAAACACATAAAAGCACTTAAACAATGATATATTTCAACCACACAGTGGTATTTGTCAATCGAAGAGAAAACACAAAAAGAAATATGAGAGAATGAAATAAAATATATATATATATATATATATATATATATATATATATATATATATATATATATATATATATATATATATATATGTAATATGCAAGGCCCAAATCAAGTTTATCACTGTAGGTTTGCAACAGGTATTATTGGTTTGTAGAGTTAAATATATTTATTATATTACATAAATATTTGTATTAAAAATTAAACAGAATCATCTAGGGTTTAAATGATCTAACTGGCTTCAATTTTATACACAGATTGCTATTCTGGATCAAATATAATGGGAGGGGGCATAACTTCATGTCAGTGTTTTTAAAAAATGCCTAAAAGATTGAGAATTCTAGGTATAGAGTATGTTTAAAAATTTACAGAAGACATAATGTTACCTGAATTAAACTAGTTTAATAATTTTGGTAAGTAGTTTTTTTTGCCAACTGATAGAAAAAGTAGTAATTTAGACAAAAAAATCTGAAGTTGTACAACACAAAAACTGCAAGTTTCAACTAGTTTATTCTGACTGCTGTTGCAAAGCCAAGATGTGCATATATATAACCAGAACCAGGAGGAATATTATACTCAAGAAAAAATGTGTTTAAATCGTTTTGAACTTCAGCACTGAAATAACAGGTTCAAGCTTTGCAACATATTTCATTTGGTTACAAAAAAGTAAATAAACACCTCATGTGATATAAAGTTTACAAAAAAGCTTTAAGAAATGGTCGGAAATGGGATTATTCTGTAACATACTTCATCCAAATGTTCCTAAAATAAACTTTTAATAAAAGTCAACCATTACGTTTTATGTTTTATGCTTTTTTAAATAAGTCTTTATGTGAATGTTTTTTTTTGAGAAAACATTTACAGCTTTCCATTTCCATTAGCCATTTTTATAATAATGTTTAGTTGTTACCTAATGTGTTATCTTTAACTGTTTGAAAGTTATTTTGAATTTGTTTTATATACAATTTTATTGCAGTTTTTAAAATATTAAATATTTTGAATCATGGTCAAGCTCTGAAAAAAAAAATCTATATCTAGCTGGTACATGAATCACATAAGTGAGTAGACATTTTATGGTAAAACTGAAGTTTCAACTGAATTTAACAACAATAAAATTATGGAAAGAAATTA
Organism: Prosapia bicincta; assembly: GCA_036971475.1. Lineage (NCBI taxonomy): Eukaryota > Metazoa > Arthropoda > Insecta > Hemiptera > Cercopidae > Prosapia > Prosapia bicincta. The sequence continues at coordinate 178,807,948 of JBAIZL010000005.1, read as the reverse complement.
TAAGTGGGTTAATTTTAACTCAATATAGACAAACTTCAGAGTTTGGGAACTAAATTTATATGCATTGAAATAAAAAAATTAATAGTTTTAGTAGTAAGTTGAATGTAATAAATATGTTTAAAAATATCCATGAATTATTTTTTTTTACATAAAAATTTTACTTTTAACACAAAAAGACTACAAAAATAGGAATGTTTTGATGAGTAAAAATGTGTGATCCAAACATTTTTTGTATTGTAATATTTTCTTGGATGTCTGATGGCATGAAAAAGCCAAATAAGTCTTCAATATTATGGTGTAAAGATATATATTTACTAGAACAGAATGCGCAGGTTAAATTTTTATTATTGCTATTGTAATATAGTGAAAACTTTGCCATGTTTCGACCAATTTGGAAAAAATTTACTTTCTTTAAAAAATAGTGGATAGTAATATTTGTAATTTTATTTAATACTTTTATTTTTGAAGGTAGGAAAATGTTTTCAGAAGAAGCTATTGTATGTTTAATGCGGCATTTGTACAGAGTTATTTTTGGAAATCAAGTATTTACAATCTTTTCATTATTAATATCATTCATTTGGTTAACAAATTCAAAATTATAACCTCATAGCAGAATGACAAAATTTCATTATTTTTATAAATTTTTCACCTTATAGACATAATCTAAACTCTCTGTATGTGCTCTTTTGAAAACAATTTAGTTAAAACTTTGATTAAACATAATTGCTGGTGCTAAGGGCATGTTGATTATGCAAATAGACGGCTGTCTGAAATACATTAGGAAAAATATCCTTAACCTTCGAAGAGGGCGCATGTAGAGTGTTTTTCCGCACATATTATTATTTGTTTAGAAAACGTCCTTCCAGTTATCAGAAGTTTATTTCCGGCTCGTTACTTCACAACCTGCATTCTAGAAAACGGCCCAACCTATTTTTGTTAATTTTTTCCTCGTAGCATTAGTGTGAATTTAATCTTTGTCACGGGTGGTCAGATTGCGAAGGTTTTGTCAGTAAACGCCCTTTTGTGTATGTTATTTGTGCGTTTTTTATATTACAAAAGACTTTATGGAGTTAAATTATTACTGTTTTTGTTGTTATTATTATTTTAGTGTTGTATGGCGTTTAACCTACAAGTATGTAGGTTTCACATTTTATTGTTGTTCCTTTTGAAGAGGAGAGAATTCGTAGTAGTGTCGAAATTTTGTTAGACAGCTTTTTAATGATTCTGATGTAAACAAGTCTCTGTCAGATGATGAACTTGATGAAGAAGCCAATGAAATTGAAAATGATACAAATGAATACAAACAATCTGAAAATGATCAATTTGTTGAAATGTCAGATTTTGACAGTTTAGAGAAAATCCAGCTAAAAATTAGACAGAAACTGGTTACAGTACAGTTTGACAATGGAAAAGAAGAATTTCTGTAGCAAAAACCGAAAAATGCTGTGGTATACTGAACCAGTAAGGCAAATGAAGACAGCAAGAAGAAACATAATTCTCAAGAGAATGGGTCATGTTCATGCTACACTAGTGGTGACAATTATTGAGATGTTTCTTCAACAAAATCTGTAAATATTTGCTAGTTTTATTTAACACTAGAACCTGTGTGTTATAAAGCCAATATTTTTTTCATCCACTAATTTGTAGGGTTATATATTTGAATTCAAACATTCCTTATTTTCACTAAATTTTTTCAAAAAATTTTCACTTATTTTTCATTAAATAATTAACTTTATATTTTTATATGTACTATCACAATACAATAGTTTTTGTTTAGATGTTGAATTACTTTATTATAAAAAAATAACTCGCAAACACCTTTCCCGTAATGAAAACAGTGATCTAGTATTCATAGCTTACACGTTTTAACATATCAAAATAATTTTAAAAATATGACGTTTAGAAATTCAAAATTGTACATTAATGATTTTTAAAATTGTTTAGAATGTATTTATATAGTATTTAATTTTGAAGTCACCCAAATAGAAAAACAAAAATTGTTTAAATTTTGAACGGTTTTTGTGCGGAATAAACTCCTGTTTGAAACTCTATGCACCCTCTCGAAGGTTAAACTATAAATAAAAATTAATTGGCTCTATTATTGATAAAAACATTAATTTACACTCATTTGCAATAAAAAAACAAATTTGTATTAAATAACTGAAAAATATTTACAGTAGTATAGAAATATAGTATGTTAAAAAGTGTATTTATTTAACTTATTATTATAAAGAGGGTATTGAGTTTAAAAATATTTCGTTATTCTCTTCTGGGCATGAGATTTCAGTTCGATAATATTCTGTATCTTGCAGAGTAGTAGAGGAATCTGAGTCACATTAAACCGACTGATTAATAGTTTGTTTTTTTTACTATGAACTGAACTAAATCTTTTATTAGCATCAGTGCAGTCTGATTAAAATTTTTATATTGCTTTCACTATTTATGGTTAACAGAAACTAATGGTTAAAAAAAAGCAATACTTAATCAAAGTTTTATTGAAATATACTTGATAGAAAACAAATAGTAAACTTTTATTAAATTTTTGTTTTAATACTGAGTGAGTAATAACTATATCTAATGAAATATCAACTACCAAATACAAAATATTTCTTGAATTTTATAGTCCATTACATTCGGTGAATCTTATTAATCACTTAAACAATAGTGATCACGATTGTTTAAGTGATTAACAAAATATTTGTTAGTAACCAAAAACTTTTCTATTAAAGTTGATCAATTCATATTATTTATAACCCAAAATATAAAGAAGGGTAAGATCAGTGTCTTTAAAATAGTAAAATTGTTATGATTTTAGTTATTCTATGTTAATTTTAGTAAAATCTTATGAAAATAATTTTAATTTTGTAGTTTTAAAATATAGATTTGCTGTATTTAGTGTTACTAGTATTATATTTTAAACACAAATTTATGTTAAGTCTACAAATTCTAAACCAGTTACTTATTTCCAAATAATGTTTTTACTTGAGCTACCTGTTGCGCGTTTTACCCAATGAGACCTATGTTTTTCTTTGTATTCTTTATAATTAACTTATTGCTTTGTTTATGGTGATATTTCTAGTTTATTTGATTATAATTTTTTGTTGTTAATTATTAATAATTATTACACAATAAATATATGTCTGATAAAAATTTACTTTCAAGTGTTGTGTTACATTTTATTAAATTCCTTTAAGTATTTTGAAACTATTTAATTTTTAGTTGGGCATTGTTGATCAGAAAGACAATAATTAGAAATGCCAGTAATCGGTACCTATTTTACAGTTTATGTTAGGATTCATCTTTCTGAGAAACAGTAGATATATAAAAACCTCTCAGTAATGTATATGTTAGTTTGTCATTTTCCTGGTTCAGTATCATTTTGTTAATTTATCATGTCAGCTTTTCCTAATTGAAAACCTAATGTTAAGCAAAAATTTACGTCATTGGTAAAGTTAGAGAATTTCAAAAGAGCTGACAACATATTTGTGGCAATCATTCTCCAATGAACTGGTATAATTATCAAATAGAATCTTGTACAAAAGAAATATAGGGGTTTATAAAAAGGGTTCATTTAGCACTCCATTACCAATTTTTTTCTCAATGTTGTAATGTAGGCAGTATACTGTACTGTACTTTTTTCTTAAATGAAATATATTTACATCATGCTATTAAAGGTTAAAACAGTTAATTAGAATAGTGAAAGTAAATTTTGAACTGTACTGTACATATGAATTTCACAAAGTATGAAATACAAATTTTAATGCAACAACTGTTTGAATAGTTAAATTTCAGTACATAGCAGATGATCTTATTTGTAGGCATACACATATGATTAAAGTAATACAAATAGAAAAGACCACCATTTTTGTTTTGGTTTACTAATTGGAACAAATCAACTATCATAACTGTGCCCGATTCAAATTAGCTCTGATTACTTATTTGAGGTTTTTACTAAGGTCAATCAACCTCAAATATTTTTGAGGAAGAAGTATTAATTTTTGAAAAAACTACATTCCAATCCACTTGAGGCTACAGTAAGTCATAACTTGCTTAGTAATAAATTATCACAAATGTTAATCTACTTTTATACACCAATTGGATGGTTTATGTCTACAGTAGTAAGTTTAATTAGTTAGGAGTTTATTTAAGTTACTTTTAAACATCATATATTGTTTAAACAAAATACTGCTGTATGAAAAAGTCAACACCTTACCAGATGTTGAAGATATTTCAACACATAAATCTCTTTGTAATGCTAGACGATTGTGATAATTGTTATATTATGCAAATTAGCTCTATGAAAGCAATGTTTCTTAGCAAAATGTTTTTTTAAGGAAGAGAAGTTGTAAAATTTATATAAAAGGAAAGGAATTATTTTCAAAAAAATTAATCATCAAATTTGTAACAAATCAACACATAAGATTCCTAACTTACAACAGTTTGTTTTCATGTGGATTTTTTCTCAAGATAATGTCTGCGTAAATAGAAGAATCTGACGGATGAGAAAATGAAAGAGTAGTCTGATGATTGAGCAATATTTAGGGACATTCCTATGTGACATTAGATTTAATATAATGCATGAAAACATGCAAGAAGGGAGAAATCAACCTATGTTAAGGTCATAGATCCTAGCTATGAAATTGAAGAACTGTTGCTTGGTGAGAAAAATTATATAATAAAAAATTATAAGCCATCATGATAGCTTTGAACTGAGAAATCATTTACATATATTTATTTACAGTAATAACATATGTTCTCTATTGTTGTTTTATATGTAACTTTAGACATGCTTACCTTACAAAATTTAATTGTGTCTATTTAATAAAAATAAATGTATTACAAAATTTTCAGTTAAATTCTATGATTATTTAATTATGCATAGCATTACTTCATGGAAACAAATTTCATTTAAAGTAAGTATTAAAATAACTATAGGTAAGATATAATTATGTAAAATTATAGACTATACTATGTATTACAATCTTGATTTATTTTTATATATTTTGAATTCCTTATTTTGTTTTATTCAGTTACAAACAAAACTACACAATTTATATTATGCTATTGATAAACTCATTAGTTTTTAAAATTTTCAACCTGGTTTCAAAATGTTCATTGTATAGAAATAGTCTGACTAAATATTTTGCTTTATTACGGAATAACCAGTTTGGTCACCTTCTTGGTATAAATTTCGATTGCCTATTACTGTATTTTAAAATTGACTGTGTAAATTTATTTATTATAAAATATTTATAATTAGCTTATTCTAATACTGTTTAATAAACCTTTTACATTGAAAATTTGTAGTAATGGAAATAATTTTCAAAAATAACTATTTAAAGATTTGTAGACTAGACCAGTAGATTATTTAAAAGTATAATTAATTAGTAATCAGGAGCAATACTTAACAGGTTTAGTTGAATCGGATTTTTTACAGATGTTTTTTGAAGACATATGTTACTTTAATGAAATACAGTAGGCCTAATTCTTGATAAAATAAACTTAATGAGCTTGCCAAGATGGTTTTCCTTTTCACACTTTTAAACAAGAAACAAGTTATTTTACATATTGCATTCCATTGAAGGGAAATGTGGAATAAATTTCAAAAAATCGAAACTCAAACACCCATTGTACAACTTTGGTACTTGTAGGTTTAACATTAAAACTTCATTCACCTACCAAATGAACAATTTCTCTAGAATTATTCTGCATAACCAACCAGAACAAATATCACCATTGTACAAGGAATCACCTATTATCTGGCATCCAAGTAGTATTGGAACGTCCTCAGAAAGTGACTAAAAACGATCATGCCAAAATTTTGTGAGCAGTCACGGCAGAAATGATTGAAAATGGATAGTGTAGTCACATAAAAATTTTAACAGACGGGTCTTTGGATAAGGATAACAAGAAGTCAGGTGAGTGCTAACCAAAACAATAATGATCGGTATTACATACCTGAAAATGCTCAATCCAATATGGACGCTGAACTGCTAGCAATCAACTCGGCATTATCAAGCTGCTGTTCACTGAAGAACAATATATTTGTATTTTCAGAGACTCTAAATCGGCCTTGGCAGCTTTATCCAGATCCAAAATGAATTGATGAAATCAGGAAACAGTTTCTATATCTTCACTCTAAAGGTAAAGCTATAACTTTGTAGTGGGTACCATCACATTGTGGTGTAATTGGTAATGAAATAGCAGACAAAATTGCCAGGGAGGCCTGTTCAATGTTTCCTGCTGATCAAAACAGATTCTCTTTACTGCAATGTAAGAGATCAGAAGGAAAATATTTCAGATGGAACTGGACAGATTTTTGTAAGTCGGGGACCACAGGTCGAAACTTGTACCAAACACAACCGAAGCCACCTAAGGATGACACATACAAAAATATACTTCGTCTGTTTGCTACTTTCGCAGCTAGAGCATGTACAGGTGACATTGTGACTCAAAAATATTTGTTCTGCTTTGGCCTTTCGGATTCGCTGCAATGCCTGTTTTGTGGCGACAACAAGGAGAGCTTGGAGCATATATTACTTAATTGTCCCTACACGATTCCTGCAAGGGATATTCTATGAACCCAAGTATCTGCATGGCAGGAAATACTAAAGAATAAACAATCCTGGGCTATTGCATCTATCATATACCATGGACATCGGGCTATTGGCTAGACCTAAAGCTGAACCCCTGTACGTAGAAGTAAGTAAGGTTTCATGATTTCAATGCATTTATTTAGAAGATTTAAAATTTCTGTTTAAAATTTTGGTGTAAGGTCTAAATGGTGTTATTAGCATCCAAAATAATGTTTTAAGTTTATAATTTGTTCATTAGATTCAGGACAGTTGAAAAGATGATATATGAGTATTAGATTGAAGAAGATAAACTATGCTACAGAATATGGCTTTTATTTTCAGTCATACAAATGTTTAATATACTACCTTAGCATATTTTGTCTTTCTGACACAGGACTTAGAGGAATACAATGGAAACTTTATCAACGAATGTTGGCATGGAGAAGGATCATATAAATGGATTGATTATATAAAGTTCTCATTTGAAGGCTATTTTTATGCTAACTATAAAGACGGTTATGGGACTGTATCATTTCCAAATGGATCTATATTCCAGGTATATAAGCTTTTTAATTTATCAAAAATGGTAATTAGAACATATTTATTATAAAGAGGGTATTGAGTTTAAAAATATTTCGTTATTCTCTTCTGGGCATGAGATTTCAGTTCGATAATATTCTGTATCTTGCAGAGTAGTAGAGGAATCTGAGTCACATTAAACCGACTGATTAATAGTTTGTTTTTTTTACTATGAACTGAACTAAATCTTTTATTAGCATCAGTGCAGTCTGATTAAAATTTTTATATTGCTTTCACTATTTATGGTTAACAGAAACTAATGGTTAAAAAAAAGCAATACTTAATCAAAGTTTTATTGAAATATACTTGATAGAAAACAAATAGTAAACTTTTATTAAATTTTTGTTTTAATACTGAGTGAGTAATAACTATATCTAATGAAATATCAACTACCAAATACAAAATATTTCTTGAATTTTATAGTCCATTACATTCGGTGAATCTTATTAATCACTTAAACAATAGTGATCACGATTGTTTAAGTGATTAACAAAATATTTGTTAGTAACCAAAAACTTTTCTATTAAAGTTGATCAATTCATATTATTTATAACCCAAAATATAAAGAAGGGTAAGATCAGTGTCTTTAAAATAGTAAAATTGTTATGATTTTAGTTATTCTATGTTAATTTTAGTAAAATCTTATGAAAATAATTTTAATTTTGTAGTTTTAAAATATAGATTTGCTGTATTTAGTGTTACTAGTATTATATTTTAAACACAAATTTATGTTAAGTCTACAAATTCTAAACCAGTTACTTATTTCCAAATAATGTTTTTACTTGAGCTACCTGTTGCGCGTTTTACCCAATGAGACCTATGTTTTTCTTTGTATTCTTTATAATTAACTTATTGCTTTGTTTATGGTGATATTTCTAGTTTATTTGATTATAATTTTTTGTTGTTAATTATTAATAATTATTACACAATAAATATATGTCTGATAAAAATTTACTTTCAAGTGTTGTGTTACATTTTATTAAATTCCTTTAAGTATTTTGAAACTATTTAATTTTTAGTTGGGCATTGTTGATCAGAAAGACAATAATTAGAAATGCCAGTAATCGGTACCTATTTTACAGTTTATGTTAGGATTCATCTTTCTGAGAAACAGTAGATATATAAAAACCTCTCAGTAATGTATATGTTAGTTTGTCATTTTCCTGGTTCAGTATCATTTTGTTAATTTATCATGTCAGCTTTTCCTAATTGAAAACCTAATGTTAAGCAAAAATTTACGTCATTGGTAAAGTTAGAGAATTTCAAAAGAGCTGACAACATATTTGTGGCAATCATTCTCCAATGAACTGGTATAATTATCAAATAGAATCTTGTACAAAAGAAATATAGGGGTTTATAAAAAGGGTTCATTTAGCACTCCATTACCAATTTTTTTCTCAATGTTGTAATGTAGGCAGTATACTGTACTGTACTTTTTTCTTAAATGAAATATATTTACATCATGCTATTAAAGGTTAAAACAGTTAATTAGAATAGTGAAAGTAAATTTTGAACTGTACTGTACATATGAATTTCACAAAGTATGAAATACAAATTTTAATGCAACAACTGTTTGAATAGTTAAATTTCAGTACATAGCAGATGATCTTATTTGTAGGCATACACATATGATTAAAGTAATACAAATAGAAAAGACCACCATTTTTGTTTTGGTTTACTAATTGGAACAAATCAACTATCATAACTGTGCCCGATTCAAATTAGCTCTGATTACTTATTTGAGGTTTTTACTAAGGTCAATCAACCTCAAATATTTTTGAGGAAGAAGTATTAATTTTTGAAAAAACTACATTCCAATCCACTTGAGGCTACAGTAAGTCATAACTTGCTTAGTAATAAATTATCACAAATGTTAATCTACTTTTATACACCAATTGGATGGTTTATGTCTACAGTAGTAAGTTTAATTAGTTAGGAGTTTATTTAAGTTACTTTTAAACATCATATATTGTTTAAACAAAATACTGCTGTATGAAAAAGTCAACACCTTACCAGATGTTGAAGATATTTCAACACATAAATCTCTTTGTAATGCTAGACGATTGTGATAATTGTTATATTATGCAAATTAGCTCTATGAAAGCAATGTTTCTTAGCAAAATGTTTTTTTAAGGAAGAGAAGTTGTAAAATTTATATAAAAGGAAAGGAATTATTTTCAAAAAAATTAATCATCAAATTTGTAACAAATCAACACATAAGATTCCTAACTTACAACAGTTTGTTTTCATGTGGATTTTTTCTCAAGATAATGTCTGCGTAAATAGAAGAATCTGACGGATGAGAAAATGAAAGAGTAGTCTGATGATTGAGCAATATTTAGGGACATTCCTATGTGACATTAGATTTAATATAATGCATGAAAACATGCAAGAAGGGAGAAATCAACCTATGTTAAGGTCATAGATCCTAGCTATGAAATTGAAGAACTGTTGCTTGGTGAGAAAAATTATATAATAAAAAATTATAAGCCATCATGATAGCTTTGAACTGAGAAATCATTTACATATATTTATTTACAGTAATAACATATGTTCTCTATTGTTGTTTTATATGTAACTTTAGACATGCTTACCTTACAAAATTTAATTGTGTCTATTTAATAAAAATAAATGTATTACAAAATTTTCAGTTAAATTCTATGATTATTTAATTATGCATAGCATTACTTCATGGAAACAAATTTCATTTAAAGTAAGTATTAAAATAACTATAGGTAAGATATAATTATGTAAAATTATAGACTATACTATGTATTACAATCTTGATTTATTTTTATATATTTTGAATTCCTTATTTTGTTTTATTCAGTTACAAACAAAACTACACAATTTATATTATGCTATTGATAAACTCATTAGTTTTTAAAATTTTCAACCTGGTTTCAAAATGTTCATTGTATAGAAATAGTCTGACTAAATATTTTGCTTTATTACGGAATAACCAGTTTGGTCACCTTCTTGGTATAAATTTCGATTGCCTATTACTGTATTTTAAAATTGACTGTGTAAATTTATTTATTATAAAATATTTATAATTAGCTTATTCTAATACTGTTTAATAAACCTTTTACATTGAAAATTTGTAGTAATGGAAATAATTTTCAAAAATAACTATTTAAAGATTTGTAGACTAGACCAGTAGATTATTTAAAAGTATAATTAATTAGTAATCAGGAGCAATACTTAACAGGTTTAGTTGAATCGGATTTTTTACAGATGTTTTTTGAAGACATATGTTACTTTAATGAAATACAGTAGGCCTAATTCTTGATAAAATAAACTTAATGAGCTTGCCAAGATGGTTTTCCTTTTCACACTTTTAAACAAGAAACAAGTTATTTTACATATTGCATTCCATTGAAGGGAAATGTGGAATAAATTTCAAAAAATCGAAACTCAAACACCCATTGTACAACTTTGGTACTTGTAGGTTTAACATTAAAACTTCATTCACCTACCAAATGAACAATTTCTCTAGAATTATTCTGCATAACCAACCAGAACAAATATCACCATTGTACAAGGAATCACCTATTATCTGGCATCCAAGTAGTATTGGAACGTCCTCAGAAAGTGACTAAAAACGATCATGCCAAAATTTTGTGAGCAGTCACGGCAGAAATGATTGAAAATGGATAGTGTAGTCACATAAAAATTTTAACAGACGGGTCTTTGGATAAGGATAACAAGAAGTCAGGTGAGTGCTAACCAAAACAATAATGATCGGTATTACATACCTGAAAATGCTCAATCCAATATGGACGCTGAACTGCTAGCAATCAACTCGGCATTATCAAGCTGCTGTTCACTGAAGAACAATATATTTGTATTTTCAGAGACTCTAAATCGGCCTTGGCAGCTTTATCCAGATCCAAAATGAATTGATGAAATCAGGAAACAGTTTCTATATCTTCACTCTAAAGGTAAAGCTATAACTTTGTAGTGGGTACCATCACATTGTGGTGTAATTGGTAATGAAATAGCAGACAAAATTGCCAGGGAGGCCTGTTCAATGTTTCCTGCTGATCAAAACAGATTCTCTTTACTGCAATGTAAGAGATCAGAAGGAAAATATTTCAGATGGAACTGGACAGATTTTTGTAAGTCGGGGACCACAGGTCGAAACTTGTACCAAACACAACCGAAGCCACCTAAGGATGACACATACAAAAATATACTTCGTCTGTTTGCTACTTTCGCAGCTAGAGCATGTACAGGTGACATTGTGACTCAAAAATATTTGTTCTGCTTTGGCCTTTCGGATTCGCTGCAATGCCTGTTTTGTGGCGACAACAAGGAGAGCTTGGAGCATATATTACTTAATTGTCCCTACACGATTCCTGCAAGGGATATTCTATGAACCCAAGTATCTGCATGGCAGGAAATACTAAAGAATAAACAATCCTGGGCTATTGCATCTATCATATACCATGGACATCGGGCTATTGGCTAGACCTAAAGCTGAACCCCTGTACGTAGAAGTAAGTAAGGTTTCATGATTTCAATGCATTTATTTAGAAGATTTAAAATTTCTGTTTAAAATTTTGGTGTAAGGTCTAAATGGTGTTATTAGCATCCAAAATAATGTTTTAAGTTTATAATTTGTTCATTAGATTCAGGACAGTTGAAAAGATGATATATGAGTATTAGATTGAAGAAGATAAACTATGCTACAGAATATGGCTTTTATTTTCAGTCATACAAATGTTTAATATACTACCTTAGCATATTTTGTCTTTCTGACACAGGACTTAGAGGAATACAATGGAAACTTTATCAACGAATGTTGGCATGGAGAAGGATCATATAAATGGATTGATTATATAAAGTTCTCATTTGAAGGCTATTTTTATGCTAACTATAAAGACGGTTATGGGACTGTATCATTTCCAAATGGATCTATATTCCAGGTATATAAGCTTTTTAATTTATCAAAAATGGTAATTAGAACATATTTACGGCAATTAAATATGTCTGGTGTATGGTAAATTTAATATAGAAATCTTATTACTGTTCATGACGAGCTAGTTGTTAATTCTTATTACACTTTTCCTATTACTTGCGACCAAACTTTTTGTTAACTAAAAGTTGTTAAATTGTTAACTTACACTTGGAGTAAACGTTTTCGTCTTACGACTTCTTCAGCCTGACTTGGTAAGTAATAAATGTAGAATATTACAGTAGTAATAAATGTATATCTTATTTTATATACACCATAATATATTAAATTGCATAAAATTTAACTAGTGTTGATACTTTTGTAATTATATTAGAGTGGCAGTACCTAACCCGGGGCATGGAACAAACCTTCTACAGTTTCTATTTTATGTTATTTAGTTCCGCTTTTTAAAACTATTTTCTCCCACAAATGTATACAGGTTTGTTATGTCAAATTAGACAACTCTTGAGTTTTGCCCTTTTTTATGTTCTCAATTTTTTAAAAAAGACCATCACAAACCACAAATAAATATTTGTCAGTTAACTTCACTGACAATAAATTAACAAAGCAACAGATGGATCTAATAGACAATGGCCTATATTACAACTTAAATTACAAATAAACAACAGTATAAAATTATAAACAAACATATAGTATTAACAACTGTATGAACAGCTTATAAAATATCTCAAGGTAAGATGCCTGACAACAACATCAAGTTCAGAACCGTCATAACATAACATATTTCTATTGAAGGTTATATTCAGGACATTTTTTTACCCTTAAAATTTTATACTTTGTAGTATGTTTCTTACAAGTTAATAGTTCTTTCAATTCAATAGTTTTTATTTTAAATATCAAAATTAGTTTTTTATAATTAATAAAATTTGTTCTTAATATAATTATATTTTATGAAAAAAAAAACTTCACCGAAACCATTTTTATATGTCTTCTGTCTTCATTAGGGATTGTTTAAAGAAAATAAACCTTTTGGACCTGGAGTGCTGACCTATCCCAATGGATGTCAAGATGTAGGTCTTTGGATAGGAGAAAAGCTTATTCGTCTTGCTACCAATTTGGGTCACATTCCTCTGTTAGCAACAACAGATAAAGCAAAAATAAAACTTCTGTCTTTTCGAAGAGTTGTTGATGTTAAAGTAGTAAGATATTTAAAAATATTATTCTACAGTATAGTACAGCTTAGATATAAAATTATTTATTATGGTACTCATAAATTATAATTTTAATTGGAACTTAACTTGAAATTTGCAAAATTTGACTTGAAAACTCTGGGCAGATTTTTAGTACTTTTCTTCTTGAAAATATGTATTGCTTTTACTTAAACATTTAGCTTTTTATTAATATGTGACACTTGCCTACAGAAGCCCTTACTTTTTTTACACGGTTAGCAGTTTTTTGAGATGTGTCTCATTGTCAACTCACCCATACTGACTTCTTGGTGGCTTTAGCCTAAGGTAGTGAATTGAATGATTTTTGAGCTAGATTTTGTGACTTTGGTGTTAATCAGTGATGTAATTTAATTTGCTGAAGCTTGAAATGTTAGTTTATTTTGTTTGACTGTGGATTCTGGTATTTTCATTTTAGAATTTTTGAATTGATGTTATGTTTGTGAAGTTGTATTTATAGATATGAGATGGTCAGGAAAGTTTATTTAAGTGTTTGTCTGTGCATTACACAGTGTTCCTGATAACAAGTGTAAAATGACCTTCATCTCTGGATATGTTCATGTCAGTCATGTTATAGTTAACTGGGGGATTAACTACAAATTTGTTTGTATAATAGTTGTAAATGAGTGTGTTGTGGATTAAAATGAGTAAGTGTGTTGTGTATGGAGTAGGATATTGTATTTAACATATGTGTTGGTTAGTTTTATGTTGTGGTTGTTTTTTTAGAGTGTAGTTTTCCTCTTATGTTATTTGTCAAACCCTGTATGCATATTCTTAGCTATTCTTCCTTTTTAAGTGACACTCAGTCAAATTTGACATGTTTTGATTGCATAATCGGGATTTATGTGGTTTGCCCTATAAACTGAGTGGTGTGTTGAATATAGAGGCAATGTTTATATTGAGCATGCAACCCTGCAGTACCTATACTACTTCCATTTTAATTTCAAAATAGATTACTGGACTGTTGAATGTGGTATTACTCTTAGTAGTAACATATTTTATGTATTAGTTCCAGCACACAAAAAAAATTACTGTATACAGTTATTACCTATCTATCTATCTATATATATATGTATATATATATATATATATATATATATATATATATATATATATATATATATATATTAAATATGGTGGTATGTTTTCTTGTAATATAGTTAATAAATTTAAAATATTTCAAAAACAAGAATATTCATTAAAAGTATTCTTGTTTTTGAAATATTTTTAATTTAATAATTATATATATATATATATATATATATATATATATATATATAGGAATTTTTGGACTAGATAGGAGACTGACAGACTTACCTAATGGCAATAGTCCAAAACTACAATCTCTTAGAAATTAATAAATAGACACATATAAAAACAATTCACACTATTGAAATATTTCGATCATACAATGATCTTTATCAATCATCAAAGAAAAAGAAAAGACTGATGAGAACCAGATATGTGTGTAAAAGATTAATATCCAAATGTCACAGATGCACAGATTTATAGCTTATTGTGTAGTTCTATATATTATTTGTATAAATATTGATTAATGTAAACCAGATATTAATAGTCAGTCAGAAGGAAGGTAAATGGAGTTAAAAATGGTAGAAGCTAGAGGGAAGGTAAAAGGAGCTATCTTATGTTGAGGTTAGGAGCTTCTGGTGATTTGGAGTATCACTGATATGCCAACTCCCATCTTCTCAATTCTGAAGGTTCCAATCAGGAGGGCCTTAATTATTTTGGTGGTATAACAATCATTGAAAGATATGATGCTGTGACTAGCAGGATGTTAAGCAGTTGGCCTGTCTATGTTCATGGTCCTAACGTCATGTCCGTGGCCATTAGTCTAATGCTCAGACCATCCATGGTTATCCTTATGTACTGTGATGGGAAAAATTTACATTGTAACTGGCATTACTACATTTTTTGATGTATAAGTATGATGATCCTGAATCTTGATGTCCATATTGGTTGCTAGGATATGGAAACTATTTGTTGGGATGTATATTGGACATGTTTTACATCTAGGTCTTTTGCACAGAAAAGAGCCACGAAGGAACTTTAGGTGGTTTTTCATTACTTGGATCTGGTAGTACTAAATATTTTTTGGTCAAATTAGAAGGTTGTCTGAACTAAATATGTGGTGGGTTTGAGAAAAGATCTTTGGTGGGGGTGGAAGCTTAAAGAATCTTGAAGCCATCCTTTAATATTTTGTTCAGTTTCTGTAGGCCTGGATGGTAATTTGTAACTAAACAGAGTTTGTTGTCTTTCATAGGTTGTCTAGGTTTATCAGATGATTGAGCTAAGCGGATTTGATTCTTAACAAGTTGTGTGGGACATCCTCTTTTTTGGAAAGCTAGTAATAACTTTTTACTATATATATATTGTAACGTTTTTTATATAAACCACTAAAACAATAAATAACAAACAATAATTCGGAATATATTATAAGTGAATTAGAAATGGATAAACAGAAAATATAAACACTTGAGCCATAACCTGAAAAAGGTTATGATACAATATTAAAACCACGGCACTTTCGATTTACGTAAATAACTCCACAATAAAACAAAACCACATTTAAAGAAGAAACAGCACTCAATTATAAATAAAACAACACAAGATTAAATTTAATGCAACTATTTCAAGGAGAATTATGAAGAAGAGTAGCCAAGCAAAACAAATGTATGTTAAAATGTGGTAAACTGTAAAACCAAGATGGCGGCTACTATAGATAGGATTCTGGGGAAACAGCTGATGTTTTTCAAATGTAACCGCATAAGGTTTAAAGAAAGAAATTTACAAGACATAAAATTATTGCATATAGTATCAAAACTTAACTGTTCGTGAAAGAAGATGAATAATCAAATAATCAGTGTGTTATTTAACAGATGTTTCAACAATGAATAATTTAGAAAAAAAAGGTTTTATTCTTTTTCTCGGGAGTCTCAAAAAAAAGAGCCTTGGTACTGGAAGCTAAACCTAGTTGGTCCAGAAATTTTATTAGAGGAAGAATTTGAATATTAAGAAAGCTAGCCTAAATAAAAGTTAATAGAAGCTAATATTAGTGAAAGTATAAAAAAGTATAGTGGTGAAAGAAATTTGATTATAAAATAAATTTAAAGGCTATAAATTTGAACAAGAACAATAAGTCTCAGCTAAGTACTAGATTAAGGAAAACTTGTAATTAGTATTTAAGTTAATTGTAGAATTATTCTTATAAGCAAAATCAGTTAATTAAATTCATTAAAAAACATTTTAATATTCTTTTCAAAACTAATAACTCCGGCCTAGGAATTTCTTTTCTAAAATTTATTAAAGAGTTAATTGCATAAACCAATTTTATTTTGTAACCAGAAGTGCTCAATAGATTTATAATAATTAATAACCACTGAATAACCTGGGAGAAAAAGTCTTATGCTATCTACTTAAATTAAGTTAATAGAAAAAGTGTATTTTAGAGTAATCAAAGACTAAATTAAAACAAAGATTAATTGAATTAAATGAAAGTGTTCATTATTTATTACTATAAATGGTAAATAAAAAAATTAAAAATATATATATATATATATATATATATATATATATATATATATATATATCACTTTGGGATCACCACTATCAAGTATAGTATCAGAAATTTACCTCCAAAAAATTGACGAATTAATCACACAAACCATAAAAACACACGACCCCAACGGACATTGGATACGATATGTCGATGATGGATTATACATCTCACAAAATAAAGCAATAAATAATAACATCATTCTAAATGAAATCAATAACTTACACCCTAACATACAATTCACCATGGAGGAAGAAATAAACAATAAAATAAACTATCTAGACCTAACATTGACCAGAAATACAAATAACATTGAATATTCTATTTATAGGAAACCCACACAAACCATTAATACAATACCAAACCATACCAACCATCCCCCACAACATAAAATGGCCGCTTACAACTCACTTTTATACAGGATGCTAAAATTGCCTCTAAATAATGAAGAAAAAACAAAGAAAAACAAATAATATATCAAATAGCCCAAAAAAATGGATACAATAAAAAAACTATAGATAAATTAGAATTTAAAATATTAAATAAATTAAAACAACCTAAAATCGAACCACAAACAACAAAATTGGCTACATTCACATACACAGGATACAACATAAAAGGAATAACTAAAACACTAAACAATAATAATATTAACATAGCCTACAAAAACACAGGAAACATAATCAACAAAATAAACCAACCAGAAGAAATATGTCCCACACTTAATGACGGAATATACAAAATCGAATGCCCAGACTGTAATAAAATATACATAGGCCAAACAAAAAAGAAATTAAAAGACAGATATCAAGAACACCTCAATGCATACATCAAACCTGAAATTTATAACTCAAACTTAGCCACACACGCAATCAAAAACAAACACACATTCCCCACATTAAAAAACGTACACCTAGTAAAAAAGGTTCAAAAAGGCCTCAAAATGACAATCTGGGAACAACTAGAAATTTATAAAAATAAAAATAACATCATCAACGAACAGATACAAATAAAATTAAAAAACGATAAATTATTCAATCTAATAGACAATATAAACCCCAAAACGAACGTTAAAAACTCACACAGTGCAGTGAATCTAAAAATAGAAGTTAACGGTACACCAAGGTCAACGGCAAATTCCACGCAGCTCACAGTCCAAAACACGTTCAGTATGCCCGAAGATGGAGACACTAACCAGTCTCTGAAAGTACTCGCATAAATACCAAGTAAGATTCTTGTTTAAGTACATAAGTGAAAGTGATAAGTGTATACAAGAAAACAGTGTTGCATAATCTACAAATATGGATATCGCCCCACAAGGTAATCAAGCAACCAAACTATTGAACAAATTTGAAAAACTTAGAAAACAAATCATAAATATTAACCATAATGTACATTTTAATAAACAATGCATTAAAAACAAAATAGCACCAAAATATGCCAAAATAATAATAAAAAACCAAACTAGTTCTGCACAAAAAACTGCTAAACAAGCTGAAACTCTATGGGTAAAAAATGAAATTAAATACCTGTACACAAAGAAAAACAAATTAATTAACACACTCTTAAAAACCCACCTAGAATTAGCTATCATACTTAAACCAAACCAATGGCATTATAAATATATCAAAATTCAAGAAAAATGCAAGAAATTTAATGGAATTAAAAAACAAAAAATAGAATCTAAACTTAACAAACTAATAGAAAAACAAAATAACATGGACAATATCACAACACTCCATCAATTCCACCCAAATTTTATAAACCTCACAAAAACGAATTTCACCAAAGAAGAAATAAATATACTCGAAAATAGCACAAAAACCAACATCAAACCAAAATTACAAAACACAATAGAAAACCTCATAGTAGAAACAGAACTGGCAATAAATCTCATTAATTACAAAAATCAAGATATTATCAGAAACATAGCATCGCACGAAATCAACAAAATCATCAACAAAAAAATCAAAAAAAGGAAATCACGTTGAAAATAAAATACAAATAAACCAAATTAACAAATTGAAACAAAAACTATTCAAAAACGAAATAATTGCAACTAAAGCGGACAAAAGTAACGCTACAGTAATCATATCAAAAACAGAATACAACCAAAAAACAGAAGAATTCATAAAATCCAACAATTGTATAGAATTAAACAAAGACCCCACCAAAAAATACCAAAACGAAATCATACAATTAGCAAAACACAATGACAATTTATTCAACCAAAAAAACCCCTACCAATATGCAATAGACAACCCAAAACCCCCCAAAATGAACGCCCTCATCAAAATACATAAAATCAACAATCCCATAAGACCCTTAATAAATTTTAAAAATGCACCTGCCTATAAAATATCACACATAATAGCCAAAAACCTAAAACACGAACTTAAATTGGAAAATATATACACCATAAAAATTCAATTGAATTAACGGAAATACTAAAATCAATAAACATAACCAAAAACACCAAATTTATATCATTTGATATCACAAACATGTACTCTAATATACCAATTAACGAAACCATCCAAATAATAAAAAACAAATTAACTGACCTAAAAACCTACCCCAAATACACAAACCAAATCACAAAATGCCTAAAGACCATACTAAACCAAAACTATTTCATATTCAATAATAAAATATATAAACAAACAGACGGCTTAGCAATGGGATCACCACTATCAAGTATAGTATCAGAAATTTACCTCCAAAAAATTGACGAATTAATCACACAAACCATAAAAACACACGACCCCAACGGACATTGGATACGATATGTCGATGATGGATTATACATCTCACAAAATAAAGCAATAAATAATAACATCATTCTAAATGAAATCAATAACTTACACCCTAACATACAATTCACCATGGAGGAAGAAATAAACAATAAAATAAACTATCTAGACCTAACATTGACCAGAAATACAAATAACATTGAATATTCTATTTATAGGAAACCCACACAAACCATTAATACAATACCAAACCATTCCAACCATATCCCCCACAACATAAAATGGCCGCTTACAACTCACTTTTATACAGGATGCTAAAATTGCCTCTAAATAATGAAGAAAAAACCAAAGAAAAACAAATAATATATCAAATACCCCAAAAAAATGGATACAATAAAAAAACTATAGATAAATTAGAATTTAAAATATTAAATAAATTAAAACAACCTAAAATCGAACCACAAACAACAAAATGGGCTACATTCACATACACAGGATACAACATAAAAGGAATAACTAAAACACTAAACAATAATAATATTAACATAGCCTACAAAAACACAGGAAACATAATCAACAAAATAAACCAACCAGAAAAAATATGTCCCACACTTAATAACGAAATATACAAAATCGAATGCCCAGACTGTAATAAAATATACATAGGCCAAACAAAAAAGAAATTAAAAGACAGATATCAAGGACACCTCAATGCATACATCAAACCTGAAATTTATAACTCAAACTTAGCCACACACGCAATCAAAAACAAACAGAAATTAAAAGACAGATATCAAGAACACCTCAATGCATACATCAAACCTGAAATTTATAACTCAAACTTAGCCACACACGCAATCAAAAACAAACACACATTTCCCATATTAAAAAACGTACACCTAGTAAAAAAGGTCCAAAAAGGCTTCAAAATGACAATCTGGGAACAACTAGAAATTTATAAAAATAAAAATAACATCATCAACGAACAGATACAAATAAAATAAAAAAACGATAAATTATTCAATCTAATAGACAATATAAACCCCAAAACGAACGTTAAAAACTCACACAGTGCAGTGAATCTAAAAAGGTACACCAAGGTCAACGGCAAATTCCACGCAGCTCGCAGTCCAAAACATGTTCAGTATGCCCGAAGATGGAGACACTAACCAGTCTCTGAAAGTACTCGCATAAATACCAAGTAAGATTCCTGTTTAAGTACATAAGGAAAGTGATAATGTATACAAGAAAACAGTGTTGCATAATCTACAAATATATATAATTATATATATAATTATATATATATATATATATATATATATATATATATATATATATATATATATAATTTTTAGGTTAGTTTTGATTGGTAAAGATTATTTAGATTTTTTGGACTAGGAGACTGACAGACTTACCTTGGTAAGAGTCCACTCTGTAGTCTTGAAATAGAAACACATAAAAGCACTTACACCCCCCTAAACAATGATATATTTCAACCACACAGTGGTCTTTGTCAATCGAAGAGAAAACACAAAAAGAAATATGAAACACAAAATATGAACACATATTTCTTTTTGTGTTTTCTCTTCGATTGACAAAGACCACTGTGTGGTGTAAATATATCATTGTTTAAGTGCTTTTATGTGTTTCTATTTCAAGACTACAGAGTGGACTCTTACCAAGGTAAGTCTGTCAGTCTCCTAGTCCAAAAAATCTATATATATATATATATATATATATATATATATAAAGAAGAAAAGAATCTAAATTTTACTGTTATGGTTACAATCATTTTGTAATTCTAACTGGCACCCAGCAACTCATTGTTCTCTAAGAGTAATTATTAAATTTTGTTTTATTATAAAAAAATTATTATTACAATTTGACTACCACAAGGTGGAGCAGTTGTATTAAAGAAATTATTTATATTTACCATAACTTATAAGTGTATTACAATATATATATATACACAGTTGAACTTCTCTATAATGAAATTGGTTATACCAGATTAAAAATTTGTTATATAGAGGTATTTATTAATGGGATGTTGTCTAAGAATACACCAGCTCCATCTTATTGCAGTATAAGATTGCAGACAGTCAGAAACCTCAAACCCAACACAGTATAATATCATGAGAATTTGTAAGATAATAGGCCAACATTAAAATGAAATAACGTTTTATAATGTTTTAATTTACAGTGTTAATGTAGTTGAAAATCTAAAAATGTTTCATGAATGTTTCTATTTCACTGTATTAGATATCCGTATGAAATACAGTATGTTTGGTACTCTGTATAGGCTGTTGTGATGAGTAATCTACTGCTAATGAAAAATATTGTATAAATATGGTAATAAATGGGTGTACTTATTAATGTAATTCATTTCCAAGAAGTAGAGGTTTTGCTTTGTAAAACGAACGATTGTTTCAAAACACTACAGCAAGTAAGCCATTATGTATTCACTTAGTTAAGTATCATTGAATTATAGCCTAAATTAATCAAAGGACACTCAGTACATTAATTTATTAACTGCTTTTATTAATTTAAATAGCCCATATACACTCAACATAAATTGTGCTATACACTACACAAATCGTAATCAATTAAATTGATTTGTTAAATGAATCTCGAATTAATAAAAAAAAAAAAAAACAGTTTAATTTGTTTCTATTGTTGGAGTTTTACCAGAAAAAGTCAGAATTTTTTGTTTTACTTTGCATTTAAATTAAACATCATGCTCAATGAATGTTTCACATTTATTCAGACAATCAAAAATGTTATCTGGTACACAATTTTTCATTTGAAATCTTCGCCTGATGATTTTCAAAGCTTGTAAAATTGCATTGTCTATAGAGTTCTTCTCTTCAGGTTCATCAGCACAATGACCATTATTTTCTTTTAAAAGTTCATTTGGGTTTTTTCGCCTGGCACTTTTAAGTATGTCTTTATCATTTGGAAAATCGGAAACATCAACGTCGACTTTCCCAGTAAATTGTTCAAGAGGCATATCACCTATGTATCCTGAACTTTTGAGCAAATTCCATTGCTTTTTTAATCCACTTAATGCCATGTTATCCTCATTATTCTCTTCATATGTGGCCAAAGTGAATCCAGCCTTAGAGGAACCATTAAAAATTGTTGTTTTCCATACGTTATTTATCCACATTTTTGCCAATACAGCAATGCAATATCTTTGATTCACAATATCTTTGGTTACGGCGTCAATGTTCTCTACTTTAGTAACAATATTTTTCAAAATTTTCTTTCTATATTGAAATTTCAATGCTCTTCCTGCTGAAAACAAACCATTTCCTGGAAATGCCTTTGTGAGCTGCATTTGTAGCACAACATTGCTTTTCTTCAGTTAAATAAATATTTTTTTACTGAAAAGTCCCAAATTTGAAATGTAGAGGCATATTACGAGCCCCTACATTACGAGTTACTAATTTGGTGCATTAAAAATATAGACACCTCATATTAGATTTTGAAAGGCTGAACTCAGAAAAAACAACTTTTTGAATGGTCTGAGATTTCCTGTTGTAAAAACCTGAATTGGCAAGGAGGATGGTTTACCATGGAGATATTAAAAATTTTTCAAAATATGATTTCTCAAATTATTTATACACTGTGGTTTTGTTTATACTTATTGTCATTAATTACCTCACACTACGTAATCTAATAGTGATAAATCATGTGACCTTGCAGGCCACTTGAGGTCCTCTTCTTCCTATCTTGTGAGGGGAAAGATGTTGTTCAAATAAGTATGGAGGTGCTTAATCTTATTGGAACTGGAAGTAATTTGTTGCTCACTTTACTTCTGGAATAATTATATTTCCAGATAAATTTTGGAATCAAGGTTTCCTTCAATAAAAAATGTTTTACAAGTTGACTTTTATAACAAGCCAAGAGTTCAACTTTTCAGGATCCTGTGTGGGATAACATTGGACTAATAGTGACAGTTGTGCAGGTTTAAATGTCGTTTAACAAAAACAATACTTTGTTTAAATAAACATTGTTGTTTAAGGCAATTGTATTATTATCAATGCTCCTCACCATTAAGTTGCAAAATTCGACTTGGTGATTGAAGTTGGCATAAGTTCAAAGTTCAAAAGCTCATGAAGTAAGTGTAAGCTTTCAAATTGTTACTGTGAAACATCGACTCACTGATGTTTGGAAAATATTTAAAGTTCTTAAAACATAATATGTTAAGGCATAAGGATTTTCTACAACTCATTGCAAAACATATGCTATATCTTATATTGTTATAATATATATATATTGTAACATTTATAGAATGGGCTATATAATATTATTTAAGAATTGGAAGAATATATTAGAAATAACTCACACAAAATTTAAAAAAAGAAATTCATTAAAAGATTGGTTAGATTAAATTGAAACGAAATTTAGGTAAAAGCCTAGAAAGGTTATAAAACGGTTGTAACATATAAATAAGATATTTGAACTGTAAATACATAAAGAAATTTGTTGTATCAAATAAAATTTAAAACAAGATAATCTAATAATAGTTATGTGTAAACAAAATTGTAAATATTAGTAACATAGGGCATAAGTAATTACTTGAAGGAGAAAGTGAAATACGATTGTAAACAATGAGATTAGAAAGGTTATGTTTCTATGAAGTCCAGTCAAAACACACACATTTCGAAATATTACAAAAGTAAAACACAAAGACACTTCACACACTAATAATAGTAATTAAATAAACACTGGAAGGTTGGTTAAGGATCGGAAAATTGAAACAGTATGTTAACAAAATTAAAACTGGTGAAAATAGTTCGTTGACATTAACAGATGTGAAAGTAAAGAAATAGGTCAAGTTGCAGTCGACTCTAGTGGGAAGGAACGGAACTTCGTTCAATTAGAGCATATGATTTTTTTTTTTAAGATGGAGAAGCCGCCATATTAAAAAAACAAACAATTGTTTAAAATCTAAGGACGCGTAGTTAGAGTCAGGCTGGCGTGGGGACGCCGAGGAAGCAGACCTTTCTTAGAAGTCAAAATTCAATTTGAAAGGAATTCGTCAAAATTATACAGTTTTGTGAGGAAACTTGGCCAGATTAAATAAGGATAAGAAAATGTAAAGATAAAGTACAGTGATAATATATTTTGAAGGATCTAAAACGAATTTAAGTGTGAAAAAAGTGAAATTTAAAAAGAACGGAATTCTACGTGTGAGCAAGCAGCCATTCGCCGTTATTTGATAAGTTAAGTACCTAGCGCTATATAAAAAAATAAACTTTAGTGGACTCTTAGGATAATAGGGAAGTTTAAAATTGTACATTAGAATATCTTGTGATTAATAGTAATAAGATCATAATCCAGTTCAAATAGTTTCGCCTTTTTGCTTATTCCAAATTAAAGTTTTTCCATCAGGAAAATATTTATTAAAACTAATTTCAAAATTTAATATTGTTTTTTCAAAATTTATTTAATTAACAAAAGAAGTAAAAATATAGCCCATGCTATAAACCCCGAGATTGTAAGAGATCGTAAAATTAGCCAAGGGTATTAAAATTGTGTAACTATAAAATCAAAAGAAATAAGAGTTAAACCGAGTTTGTTAAAACTTGTTAAGTTATAAATGTTTGTTTTGTGTTTATTGTTTAACTGTTAAAATAAAATTGTTCTGTTAACTGTTGAAATAAAATAATTATAATAAAGAATTTTAAATTATTCAGGAGTTTGTGTTTTAAATAGAAATAAAATATCTTCATTTAAATAAAATATTTAATAATATAAACCCCGTTGTATTGCGTCTTAAGGAAATTACGTTATAATATATATATATATATATATCTTATATTGATAAGTTGCCATTTAGTAGTCCCATGTTCCTGGAGTCAAGGAGTCAACCATACAACTGTCTTCATTATGTTATGTTACAAATTTTAATTATTTTAAAAAAATATTAATTTAAATTTAGCAGCATTGAATGTTCTTAATAAGAATTAGGAATAAATGAATCTTATTAATAATTTGTATGGAGTATAATTAATTAATATTTAAATTATTTAATCACTTAAACAATAGTTTATGACTATCTAAACTTTAAATTTTGTAAATTTGTTAAAACTTACTGAGACAGACCACATGGGCAGTTATAACAAGTTTACAAAATTTAAAGTTTGGATAGTCATAAACTATTGTTTAAGTGATTAATTAAGATTCACCGAAAGTAATGGAGTACAAAGTTCAAGAATTAAATTATTTGTTGGGAGTCAAATCTGTAGTTTGAACAGATATAATTTAATTAGAGAAAGAATTTCTGGACTTAAAAAAACTGATTACTTACTTCATTGAACTTAAATGATTTTAAATTTCTACTGTTTGAATTATTTTTAATAAGAACAATTATTCTACAATATTCAAGCTATAATAAATTACATTTCTATGATAGAAATTGAAGCCCTGTCAGCTAGCTTAATTTCAGCAGTAAAACAACAGTTACTGTTAACAACCATTTAGTCTTAAGTGAAGTATTATCTTAACAAACAATACATTACTATTTGAATTCACCTCTAGGTGTAAGGTTACTGTATTATGGCTTGTAAAATTAGTTATTATGCCTGTTTCTGGAATCTACTTTGTTGTCGTAAAACTTTTATTTAAAACTTAATTTTCATTAATTAGTTAAATTGTACTTGAGTAAGCTTGGTTTATCTTCAGTGCTCTCGTGCACTGTTTCGGGTCTACCATGGTCTACTTTTATTCCAAAATTACAAAAGAAATGATCTTTCTTGGTCAGTTGAATACCACTCCATTTAAACTCGTACCTATTATGACTTACCAATTCCACCACCTCTTGCATCCTTGGCTCACAGATCTTTCATCCTCTCTGGCTCCCAAAATAACACCCTTTCCTCTTTGACCCCTTGATGATCCTCGCTTTCATTGCTTTACTTTCTCTCTGCTTTATTCACCAATGACCTTCCTTTTTTTTATTTCGGTCAATCCTGGTTGGCCTCCATCTGTTGTCTAGGTGAAACAAAAATAATTTGTGCTTTCCCACGCACCTAATTTTAAAAATTACGTCTTTCTACAAAAAAGTCTACTTTAGATACTGCATGTTCTTTACCTGCCATAAATTTACCTAGATTTATTTTTGGAATTCTAATTTTAATTATCCCATGAATTTGAATGTTCATTTGTTTTTAAATAGCCGCACACAGAAATCCCTATGCTACAGATTTTACAGATAATAATAGTTATATTATTTATGTGTGGTTGGCTCATAAAAGTAGGTTCACACATTGGTTATTCCTTACTAGCTATATTTCAAGAAATTTGTTTTCTTTATAATATATATTTGTGTGTGCGTGTGTGTATCCGTTTATGTGTGCATTGTGGATGTGCGTGTGCTTGTGTGTGTAAATTATATAATATATTTGTGTGTGTGTGTAGATTATATAATACATTTGTGTGTGTGTGTGCAAACTTATTACAGATGTTACACATAAGTATGGGAGGACTAATCCTACAACAAGGTTTTTGCTAGTAACTGGAAACATTATGAATAATTTTATTTCATAAGTATAATTAGAGACAAATCATGTTAAATTGACACATGACAAATTAAATATATAATAAATTGAAAGTACAATAATCCAGTTTAAGTAAACAAAATTCAGTTATTTTTGAAAATTAACTGAAATAACTTAGTCTTCCCTAACTGTTTCAGAATTTGATCAAATTTTCATATTGACCAAATGAATGACCAATTTTTAATTTTTAAATTGTTATAAAGAGTAGTATAGAGTAAAGACCTGTTTTGAAAGGGAAACAAAATTTTCTTTACATCAAAATAAAGTTGTAATAAAATTAACTGCAATATCATTTTCTTATTAATTGATTCCATCTTCAACTCGAGCTACTAGTTTTACACTAAAACACTTGAAACTCATTACGATCTCAGTTCGTAATGGGATACATCGCCCAAATTGGCCATTCTCAGTAAACAAAAAATTAAGTCTACTATAGTAGCATATTAATATGTGTTCAAGTGTTTTAGGGATACAATTCTTTATAGTCTTTTCTCAATAAAGAGTTAGAAAAGAGCCAAAGTGTTTAGAAATTATTAATTTCAAGGATATAAAATTTCTAAGTAATATATTCTCTAGAACTTTTTGTTTGAAAATTTATATCGACTTTAATTTTCTGTTGATTAGTTACTAATTATTATTTAAAAGTTGGTTCTGTAAATCTGTTTTTTTTTATCATTTTAAGAAAGATGAAATTCCTAGACAAATTTTGAAGCAAATGGGAGCTGAAGATGAAGTATTAAAACAGTCATATCTATTATATTCTGACAATGTGAAACATAAAAAATCGCTGTTTTTTAATAAACCTTACTTTGACTACAACTTCTTCAATGAAGTTGACACATTTCAAAAAATTAAAAATGATAACTTGAAATTGAAAAATATAGAATTGGAAAGAGAAATGCCTGAAAATGACCTACAAGAGGTAAGATCATGTTCATCTATTACTGTTAACAAATTCTCTTAAAAAATTAAGCAAACATTATTTGAAATAAATACAAAATTGTAATTATTTTTCTTAATCAGAATTTACTATACAGTATAATGAAAAGTACTTTTGATGTTGAAGTCTTTAGACCATACACACTGTAAAGGTCCCAAACACTTTCATAATATGAACAATTTGAAACTAAAAAAAATTAAATTTTGAAAAATTGAAAAACTGATTAGAATTTTTTTTAAATTTTAAAATTAAAGGTAAAAGGTTAAGCAGCTTACAACAGGATGTTTAACAGTTTACATAATTTAAGTCATTTAGAGAGAGGCATTATTAGTTACCCAGTACTAAAGGCTGTGTTTAATTGTGTCAAACACCAATTTTCACATAGAAACACCATCGACATTTCATTGTGATGAACGGAAGAAATCTGAGAAAACATTTTTTTAAATTTAAAGTAAATTTTAACTTAATATGAAATAGTGTAAAAAGACTAGAAAATTTAAACTGATTTTAAAATCTTTTTAATGACTTCCATAAGGCAAGATTTGCAATGTAAACACAAATTTTCAATACGGCTTCAACTAGAAATATTAAATGAAATAATTTGAAATTTTAAAATAATACAAAGATAATTTTTGAATTGATATAAATAAGGATGTATAAAATGTTAAATATGTTAGTTTGTATATGCTAATATTTCATGACTTTGTTATATTAAATTTATGTGGTAATTTACAAATGATTTTTGTTTATATGTGTTGTTTTGATGATGATAAATAATTATTAGAAATTAATTCAGTAAATTAATTTTGAAAGTGGATAAATTTAAAAAAGAATTTTTGGTTAAGTAATTATAGGAATTTAATTTAGAAAGAAATAATTAAATTTAAAGCTAGTATAAAAGTAAATTAAGTTATGGCTCTGTAGTATAAAAAGTTGAAATAATTTGGGAATTTTTGAAAATATTTTAAAACTATATTTAAACTATTAAAATATTTATTTTATGAAAGTAATTGGAAGTTTAAACAATAAATCTGAAATAAAATATATGATTAATAATTTAGAATTAATAATCAAATGCAGTAGCACAGTGCAATCTTGGCAATTCGAACTTCAATAATCCGAACAGTCAAAAAAATCTATGGTATGTATAAGTGTCTTTGTCCCTGAGGTTGGTGGAAAGACAAAGGGAGGAAGGAGGTCAATGAATAGGGGGAGAGAAAGGGAGAGGGGGAGGAATTCTACAAAAAACATGCAAATAAGTAATTGAATTTCCTGGAATTGTTTTCTGTTCTTTTTTGTAGTTTTAAGATGATTCCCTCTCCATTCAATAAGTAGGGTGCAATACCTAACAGAGAATTTAGTCAGTTTTATATTTGTTTTTCAACTGTTCGGTAGCATGTAAAAATGAGTGAAAAAAGAAAACATAAGTCACTGCCTTTGAGTGACAAGTGCACCAACTTATTATGTCTCGACAAGGGAGAAATTTCTTCCAATTTACCCCTTGAGTTTGTTGCATTCATATTGTTGAATCTTTTTTTCAAGATTTTTCCTAATACTTACGGAGGTACTTTCTGTAATCCTAACAATCCCTTCTAGAAATTATTTCGGATTGACGAGATTGCACTGTAAAAAGAAATATCACAAATTTAGTAAAAGGAAAGTATTTAAAAATAAACTTTTTTTCAATATTGTATATCTTTGATGGTTATTATTTGTTTTTTTTTTAAATATCTTTACAGGTTTCGTTATTGATTTGTAAAAAGTATTACAAGCTAGATTTAACCATTAACGTTAAATAGAAAATTTATCAATTTTTGTATGCCTTTGAGAAAAATGTAATTTTAAATTAATTTTTTTTCTTATCATTAAATAAGAAATAAAATTCCTGAGGTAGAACAATATTTTAAATAAATAAAAATTGACGTTTTTTACTAACTTACGACTAAGAAATAAATTTATTTGACACTAAATAGCTTTTTAAAATAATACTTCATTATGGTAAGCTGTGATGCCTTCAAAGAATTCAATACCTGAGATATAGTGACTCAAAGGGTTAAATATCATTAAGTTAGGTTATTAAAATAAAAGTCTAGTGACTAGTTCTCTGCCAGACTTAGCCAAGCAGCGGTACAGGTTCTGGCTCCTATTAAATCTACTTGTTTAAAACTTTACCTGGGTTGGCTGTTTCTAGGTAAGTGGGGATCCAGAGGAAATGGCCAGGAGGAGCCTGTATGCTCTGGTTAGGTAGACCACCACAACACACACACACACACACACACACACACACAAATTAAAAATTATTAAGAAATTTTTGAATGGCAAAAATTTTAACCTGTGAACTGAAGAAATAGAAGTTCCTTTTGTTTTTTATTATTAAAATATATTGGTTTGATTCTACTTTTTTTTTTGTGTTGGTTTTATTACGTCTTATTATGATTAAAAAACCTCTTTATATAAAAACTAGTTTAAAATTTAGTAGTTAGGGAACTTTGTATATGACTGAGATTTTATGAGTTTGAATAATTTTACTATGAAATTTGGAAACAATTTTAAAACTGTCTAGCATATGCTTGAGGACCAATCTACTAATTAACTACTAGTTATATATTATTTCAGATATTTTGCAGGTATTTTGTATTCATGATCTTCTGGAATATGTTCACCATATAATGTGTTTGGTTTATTATAAATGTATTATCACTTAAAAAGAGATAAAATATAGAAAGCAAATTTAGAAAGCAATGGTGACACGTTAAAAAAAGTTCAAAAACCATGAACTTCCAATGCGAAACACTGCATTAAATGAAATGGTAGACATCAAACAAGTGGTTTGCATATAAGAGTATCAGATCATAGTCTGATAATTCTATTTGTATTTATGTTTAGTTAAATATATAGTCTTTACAATTTTTTTATATTTTGGTAAACAATTTTTATATTACATTTCTCATAATTTTTCTCTACAAATTTTTTAACAAGATCTTATTTGTTAAATCTATAATTAGATTATTGAAGAAAACCCAGTGCTTGTTCTTGCTTGGAATAATGGAGATCTTGCAATCAGTTTACTTCAACATTCTTTCAGCCATCATAAATTTGAGGTAAACAAGTTTTCAAATATTTTAATTTGTAAAAACTGCATTGTAACAAAAAGCTTATAACCTTATTATATTTCAACATATTTTTATAAATATTGCTAATTTTACTAGTCATTTTAATATCACAGAGTTTTTTTGTTTTACTAAAATAAAATACTTTAATTTGATTAGTACAGTACAGTCTCGCTAATCCGGTCTCCGATGATCCGGACGTCCGGCTAATCCGGACGGCCCAAAATTTTTGTTTAGTTATAGTATTTTACAGTGCACAATCAGTCTGCCGTCCACAAAAATATTTACTTTTATACTACTATATCTGTTATTTTTCAAAGGGGTTTCCTACTCTAATAGACAAATAATATGTTTATTCATTAAAATATGAATTTACCCTATTATTTGTTTCTTTTGCCTGTTAAAGTAGGAAAAACTTCTTTGAAAAAATATATTCACATTAGATCTCCCAACACTACAACGCACGTGATATCAAGAGATATCTTGCGATAAACGAAAGATAAAGGACCGCTGACTAAACGGATAGACAGTCTATCCGTCTGGCGTCAGGTCAGTTCGGTTGTCGGACGGATGCCACCGTTACTGCTTCTCGCAAGATATCTGCTTAGTTGTCATTTAATTCTAGTGCAATATTGATCTGTGTTTTTTATTTACGTCTCGTTCAGTGTTCAGTGAAAATGGCGACTAAACGTAAGTCAGTGACAGTGACATTGGAACAAAAACTCCAATCTTTGTTTCGTATTGATGGAGGTGAATCGCATACTAAAATTGCAAAAGAGTTAGGCGTGGGAAAACAAACTGTTTCCGATCGGAAAAAAGTAACAGGAAATTGAAGATTTTTGTGCAAAAATTGTTAGTAAAGACATTTTAGGCGGCAGAAGCAAAAAAAAAAAAAAAAAAAATTAAACCCTAGATGATGCTTTGTATGTATGGTTTTGCCAACAACGGGACAGGGTGTTCCATTATCGGGTGTAAATTTGCAAAGATCGCGCTGAAACTGAATGAAAAGTTAAAAGGAGACCATAATTTTAATGCCAGTGTGGATTGGCTATCACGGTGGAAGGAACGACACGGCATCCGTCAACTCGGAATAAGTGGTGAAATTTTGTCAGGTGACAGTGATGCCAGTGAAAATTTCAAAGACAAATTTGGCAAGTTTCTCAGAGATGAAAACTTACAACCTTGTCACGTGTTCAACGCTGACGAAACCGGATTAAATTATAAAATGTTCTTAAAAACAAATTTAGCTTCCAAATTAGATTCAGTAGCAAAAGGCCATAAAGTTAAGAAAGAACGTATGACTTTGTTGCCCTGCAGTAATGCTCCTGGCGATCTAAAATTTCCACTTTTGATGATAGGGAAATCCGCAAAGCCGAGGGTTTTTAAAAATGTAAATTTAAGTGTTCTACCGGCCCAATACAAGTTCCAAAAATCAGCGTGGATGAACAGTCAAATTTTTAAGGACTGGTTTTTTGAAAACTTTGTTCCAACAACAGACAAGTTTTTAAAAGAGAAAAAACTCACTTGAAAAGCGGTTTTACTAATTGATAATGCCCCATGCCACCCAAATGAAGAACAATTGCGTCATGGTGACATTTTTGTTAAATTTCTTTCTCCTAACGTCACGGCTCTCATTCAGCCGACGGACCAGGGTGTGATAGAGGCGATAAAACTGCCATATAGAAAAAAGTTAATTTTATTGCTTTTGTAACAAGAAGCAGATCCAGCTACACAATTTATTGAAATTCTTAAAAAAGTTACTATAAAGGATGTCATTTATATGGCTGCAGACCTACTAATGACGGCGCCGAATTTGTTCAGATTTTTCAACAATTGGAGGGTTGTGCCGTGTTGAAAGACACTGATATTTCCGAGTGGATTATCAGTGATAGTGACATTGGTCATCAAGTGCTCAACGAGGACGAAATCGTCGCTGTGTGCATTGCAAACGCAGAAAATGACAGCTCGGAAGAGGAAGACTACACAGACGAACCGGTCAGCCCAACTCATGATGGGGCGGCTGCAATGCTGGAGGGGTTGATAGCCTACTTTGAGAAACAGAGTGATACGTCAACTGCGGAGCTACTGACCTTGAAACGCCTACGAGATCTTACTGTGAAACGACGCCATTTATCGTTAAAACAAAAGAACTTACAGACTTTTTTCACTAAGTTTTTTAAAGTTTATTTTTGTTTCAGTTTCATTTTTGTTTGAGTTTCTTTGTGCGTTTATACAGTATAGTGTAAATAAATTTATGTGAATACATTTATTCAACGAGAAAGATGCTTTGATATTTATTCATGTCATACCTTTTTTGTTACAATTACAGTATTTTTTGCTAAATAAGCTATGAAATACTGTACTGTATAGCTATAATTAGGCCTCAATTTCACTAAAACTACAATTTCAATGTTTCCCCGACTAAAACACATATTGTATGCATTTGTCTGGCTTTTTCCGTCTAATCCGGACTTTCGTTGATCCGGACAGGGTCCGGTCCCATCAAGTCCGGATTAGTGAGACTGTACTGTATTGTAAACTACCTTGTTCAGCAAAATCACACCCCAAGTATTTAGAGATTTACAATAATTTTATCCACAGTAAGATAATGAATCTATACCACAAAACCTAAATTTCCCATTAGTCCTAGTATTATAACAACTTTATATTTTTCAATAGAATATTCTCTTCACTATTATAATTAAATTGGTTTAAATCATTCCAGTTTAACTTAATTAAATTAAGTCATACACTCTCTTATTTCATCTCTTAAAATTGAGTGCAACAATTTTGTCATTATAATCTATCATAATTTTATTCTCTCAGACATCATGATAATCAGATTAAATGATTTTTGATCTGAGTGATCCAACAGGTGCAAATTAATTATTCATGTCAATTTAGTTGTATTTTGCGACATTATTTTCACTTATAAAGCACTAAATATTATATATTTAAACTGGTGGGATTGTTCATGCATAATTTTCAACCTTAGTTAGCTTATTATTTGTTAATTGATTATTACTTGCAATCATAGTTAGTAACAACAAATAAAATTTAGGGTTTGAAATTTGAGTTAGATCCTACACTCCCACTATTGTTGTTCATTTGGGATGAACACATAAATATATTAATTTTTCTTATTGACACAGAACCACACAGCAAACATCAACTACTGACGTTACCAAGTAACTATATTAAGCAAATCGAATGTCTACGTGACATAAAAACTGATGATGAGTCCATCATGTCTAGAACTTCTGAAAAAAGGACAACATATGGGGTATACATCCTTATCAGTTCTGTAAGTTTTTTAGAGGGGATAGATATCTCTTAGACAACAGAAATGTCTAGTCTTGTACTTGACACATCAAAAAATAAACTCTCTTGAAACAAACAAATTACCACAAGAATCATATTGAGAGACTGATGTATCTCTAATCTCTACCACTAATGTGTTATGACAAACATATTTTGTATTACACTTTTGCTATTACTTGCGACCAGGATTTTTGTTAACTAAAGGTTGTTAAATTGTTAACTTACACTTGAAGGAAACGTTTTCGTCTTACGACTTCTTCAGCCTCCAAGACTTCAGCCTTCACCTGAGGCTGAAGAAGTCGTAAGACGAAAACGTTTCCTCCAAGTGTAAGTTAACAATTATACAACCTTTAGTTAACAAAAAGTCTGGTCGCAAGTAATAAAAAAAATGTAATAAGTGATTAACTACCCTAAATATCAGATCTGATATTTTGCTTTGATATTGCTACTTTCTGCATTAAGATCTACTGGAGAAATATCAGCTTTTAACAGTTTTGGATGTTTTTTTTACTGATCTCTGGTTTTTTTATCTAGTACGGCATTTATATTACTGCCAAGCTGTCTATATCATTCCACCACCTATTGTTCTATGGCTCTTTAGAAATACAATACTCTTTTGGCTTTGTTATTCTTCTTCACAATTTTCTTGCATTTTCCAAGGCTTCTTCTTATGTGGTTTTCCATTCTCATGTTATAAAGATTTCTAAATTTTTCATTAAAATTGTAATTTCATGATAAAAGGTTTTCTGGTTTCCCACAGGACTAATAGTTTCCAACTAAATCATTAAAATATCTGAGTAAACAGCTGATTTTGGTTCAAGTTATCTCTCATACGCTTAGTATCTTCCTTTATTACTTTCTCTTAATATAGCAGAACTGCTGTTATGGCTTCCCTGTCTGGCATTGCTTTTATTTCTATTACATAGGTTTTCCATTTATCTTATGCCTGGGATATTGTGACAGCTCCAGGATCCTTGTTTTATCTCATTGAAAAGTTATATTTTAATTATCTCTTCCTCTGATGGGGGTGAGGTTGTGTTTCTTATTACACACACACACACACACACACACACACACACACACACACACACACACACACACACACACACACACACACACACACAGAGGGTATTTGTTTCTTTTTAATCACCCTAAATAATAGTCTCCCTATCAAATAATTTTTAATTTTCAATTTATCTTTTCGTACCTTTTTGCCTCTAAACTTTGGCTCACTTTATAGTTGTAACTCATTTGAATGTAATGTAAGTTCTAAAAACCTTTTTTTAGCCACATCTCTTTTTTATTTAAATTTATTTATTTGTTCCTTTTCTATAAGTACCAGTTTTCTGAAAACTTTCATCTTTTTTCTAAATATTCACCCTTTGTCTCTCAATCTTTTAAATTCTTCTACTTCCATATTACCTAATTTCTGCTTGTTTGTATCTCTACCTGTTTCTGAGGATTTGCAGCTTTTTCTTATATTGCTCCTGCATTTGTTCAATAATCTCGATATTTTCTCTTAATTTATTGTAAATGCCAGACCAAATACTATTCAATTGTCCCAGCTTTATGTCTTCCACAATGTTGTCATATCTACAGGGTTCATTGACCTATATTCCTTTTAACAGCCTTACTTACCCATTTAATTATAATTCCCCTATTAACCCTATATTTAATCTTTATTTTTTATATTTTTGAACTCTTTATCACATTTTATAACTTGGGTTATTAAATTCAAATAAATAATTTAAGTGTGACTTTTATAGGAAAAATTATGGTTTTCAAATGCTCACATTATTGGAGGAGAAAGGGAACATTTTCATGAAGCTGGAGAATTAGAATGTGTTTGCAAGGTGTTCCTAGAAAGAAGTATAAATAATGATGTAGACACTCTTGAGAAGTTATTAAAAGATTATAATTTGGATCCAGACTTGTCAGATGCATCCGGAAATTCTGCAGTTCTTTATGCAACAGTTAGGTTAAAATTATATTTTATTCTCTATTTCCATAAATCCCAAGATAGTTTTTAAAACAATTGTCAGTGTGAAGAAACACACACACACACACACACACACACAAAACAGTCCTAAACACTTGAAATTAAATTTTATGTTTAAATGACAAAATTTCCATTTTAATTTAAAACTCAAAGAAAAATATAAGGTTAAATAAACTACAACTGAATAGCCAAATAGAATTTTAAAATTATTTATTTGAATAAAGCCATTTTGGGAGAGACACAAAATTAATATGAGGGAAAATATTACCTTGGTCACGGTAAATATACTATGAATCTGCTTTTTTGGCCTATTAATGTGATGGCTTGAGCGGTACGATTTTAAAACATCGTTTTTAATTATCTTCAACCCGCGTTACACACGCGTGCGCACAGATTTCCTGTTTCTAACAATTATTTTGCCTAAAGAAAAATACATGCCATGCTATCTGCCTGTCCGTAAACTAACTTTACGTAACGCGACCGACAGTTGGCAGTACGATTGTGAAATTATAAGCCCGGGTGTTGTCTAATACTACCGCGGAGTGGGGAAAAATTGCATTTTTGTATTTTTCCTCTCTATTCATTTGTAGGCTGACGATTAGGGCTCAACAACAGTGTGATGAAAGATGGAAAATAGAATTTTCAAAAGTCTATATAACACAACCGTTATTTTAAACGAACCCCGTACACGGTCACCAGGCACACGCAATATACTGTAAGAGGTTTAAGCGCGTACGGGGAGGCACCCGTTCAGTAAAATCGTAAGGAAACTATTGATGAATATCGGCTCCCTCCAGTTCACATGTAAACGTTGGAAACACGCTGCCTGCCTGCACTCAACATGAATATACTGTTACCCGTAGTGTACTGTAAATGTTATTTGTGTTGCTTTGTATAATTTTATTTTTCCAATAACTGTTTTATACCACTATAAGCTGAGACCGCTACGCGAAATCGGTGCAAACAACTACTAACGTCGTTTTTATGTATTTTAAGGGTGGGCCGGTCCCAGCGGTACTGCAATACCGGGTCAACCCATGACAGAGGTGGAGCAAGCCCCTAGCACTCCGTCATTTTGGCCTCTGAACAAAGACTAGGATTGATTGTATTAAATGTCAATTTTCATGTAGAAACACCATCGACATTTCGTTGTGATCGGTAGAAGAAATGTTCGAATATCTCAAGAAAAAAAGGCTCTAAGGGCACTGAAGAAAAGTTAAAAGCACTAAATTAAAAACAGATAATTTGTCTAATTTTTAAAGATATTTTTAGCAAAAATCAAGGCAGAGCTACAAATACAAACATAAATTTAAAATAATTGAAGAAAAACCCTTTGTAAAAATAAAGCTTTCTGATATCAGTAAATTACAGAAAACAAATACAAGAAATTGTTATAATTTATGAGAATGATATTATAAAACGGTCCAGAACACCATTTATTAATTCTCTGTTAATGGTTCTCAAACCAACCTAAGTCAATAAGGCATTGTCTTGATGTAAAGTGACTAAATGAGATCATAGTCCCAGACTATGAAAGTGTACCAGTAATTAACGACATCTTTAGAAAGAGCATGAGTTGGCGATACATATAAAAAATTATTCTTACATCCAGTTTCTGGCAAATAACATTGACTCATGAATCAAAAAAATATACAGACGTTTTGTTTAACAACAAAGTGTATAACTCGAAAGTGGTACCGTTTGGCCTACAAAATTTTCTGGTGGCCTTAATTAGAACAGTCGACTTGACCCTGAGGTAATACCTTGGCATATGTAGATGATCTTCTATGTTTATCAAAACAACATCTCAAACACTTGCAATTTATCTTCACTAAATTGAGGGAAGAAAATATATCAAACAATCCCTGACAAACACTTTTCTCTCAGTAGGAGGTGAAGATTCACAGATATATTTTTAATCAATGGACCCAAAAAATTACAAAGAATAAATAACTTTCCTGTTCCTAGGAACAAAAAATAAATGCTGTCATTGCTGGGTTTTGTTAATTATTATTCTAAATTCACCAGCAAATCCTCCGAAAAAACAACTCCTCTGTTGAAACTCCTAAAAAGTAGAAACCCTAGATACAGGATGAATAAATGAAGTAGTGTTCAAAAGAGTTAAAGGCCTGTTTATTGAGTCAGTAACGTTTAAACATCCTGAGAGAGGACAAGGTACGTTTTACAAACAGATGCAAGTCATTATGCAACTACAATCTAATTATATCAAAAGGATAAAAATGATAGATTACAGGTGATGGGTTTCATCAGTAGGACTCTAAAAAAGCAGAGTTAGCATAGAATGTATTTGAAAAGGAACTTTTGGCTATAGTTTAAAGTTTAATAAAGTTTAGATCTCTTATTTTTGATGCTCTGTTGACCATCCTAAAGGATAACAAAGCTTTATAGTTCAAAAACACATGTAACTTCACATACTCAAGAATCACATGATGGACGCTGGCTATACAAGAGTATCAACTCATCGTCATACATTGTCCTGGCAAAGAAAATATACCTCGGATTATTGTAAGCAGAATGTATCAAGCAGAAATTGGTGTTGGAAGTTTAAAAAATGAGCAAGCGGTAGTCGGTCTAAACCAATAAAAATATGTTTTTACAATAAAAAGAATGTTAGAAATTTCAAAAATGCACAAGACCCACATCTAGACTTATTACACATTAAATATTCAACAATTTGGGAAATACACAATAATAGATTGGTTCCTACGTATAAGGATTGGGGGCAAAAATTAAATTGTTCTCAAAAACATCATAGAATTGTTAATATTAGAGATACTTGAACCATATATTCACATAGGATGAAACAAAATAGTCACATTATTATACCAAAGCTTTTATGTCAAATGTATATATATATATATATATATATATATATATATATATACATATTTATATAGCTAATATATTACTATTGTAAGTAATTTTATTCACCATTAAATGCAATGATTTTACCTTGTGTGATGAGGCACCTTTCGGTCACTTGACCATGTCGAATCACTGATATTTTTCTGGACCAGAAAGTCAGTGCAACGGAAAAACAATGGATAACGTAAAATATCAAGAATATATATATATATATATATATATATATATATATATATATATATATATATATATAAAACAGAGTAATTGATACGGTTAAAAATTGTACATATGACAATATGGAAAATCTACAAACAGATATTTACAAGCCCGATCTAGACCATTTATGACGACAGAACCTGGTGAAATGATGTCGGTCGATTTTCTAAGACCCCTAACAAGAAGCGTATAGGGTGTAAGAGACATATTAGTCATCATCAATGTGTTTTCAAATTTCCTCAAGTTTTTTACAGTGAAGAGTCCCAACTCCAAAACTTTAATTGATTGTATGACTGACTACTTTAATATGTAAGGGAGACCAGTTAATATCTTAAAATTCTTATAGATTTTGGCACTGCATTTACTCATGAGAGTGGATATTATGGATGGAGGAAGTAGGAGTCTGTTATATACTTATCTCTATTTATCATCCCCAGGTAAATTTAGAGAAAGTGTAAACCAAGAACTAGAAAGAATTTTACGGACCTATTGTAGTAAGCCACAAACCTATAATTTAAAATTTCCTGACAACTCTGTTTTTATGCAAAATATTCAATGTTAAAAAAATCTAATCATAAAATATTACAGAAAAATATACTGATGGGAAATATAATTTTAATAAAGAACAAGTTTATAATTTTAAAGTACATCATTAAAATGTTAATTTAAACATATATACAGAGAGAAAACTAAAACATTGGTTAACAAACATAGATTATAGTATTCTACATATGGAATAAAGAATTCTCTAAAATTTTGAATTTCAATAGAAATGTTCAAGTTTTTAAAATTTCCTCTTTGCCAGAAGATCATGCTCAAGGAGAAATAAAGATTCAGTTAGATCAGTACACAAGTATAATGGAGGTAGAAAATCTAATATATTTAAAAACGATTTCTTTATCATAAAATGGAAATGTACAATTATTTTTAGAAATCATGTTTGAAGAGTTCTCCAGTAGTCTTTCCTATCTTTGTTATTATTATCTGTGAGATTATATGAATGTATAGAGAAAACTTTAATGCAAGGGAATTGTTGCTGATTAGAATTCTCAGTTCAACTAAATTGTCATAACTTACTTTGACTAAAAACAGAGAGATATTGTACTATTTTACTTTGAATACAGTTTTATGTGTTTATGGAATTTAATTAATGCTATTTAATACAATTTTTGTAACGGAGGAGTAAACACACTCTCAAAATGTAACTAAAAAAATAAACAAGTGACTTTTAAAAATTTAAATTTTTTACATTGTTTGATTTCATCTTCAACTTGAACTAGTCAACTAAGACAGTAACTTCTCACAAAACACCCATACTCATTTAGACATAAAGTGAGAAGGTTGAGGATACATAATTATAATTTTGTTTATGTAAGTACAGAAGTAATTTATTTTATTTGGACCTGTTTCCCTTAAGTATTGTATAGTTATAAGACTAATCTTCAGTATCATTTAATCTCTTCTTCTAATGTACTTTATTACAAAAACAACTTTTTTGTTTATATTTTTTGTGCATTTTTTTGTGTACATTGTTTAAAAAATTAATTTTGTTAGTAGTTTTGTTTAAGACTTATTGGTTTTTCTTGTCAACTAAAAAGATTAAAAAATAAACCTAAACCAAAATAGTGAATGTTTTCTTGAACATGAAAAGTTAGTTTTCTTGTATATTACTGCAGTTTTGGATCCTTATTGAGTATTTTCAATTCTTTAAGATGAAAATGATCTACACCCATAAAATGCATCTCTCAACCTGTAAGTTAAAAAGTGTCAAATATGTACAGTTTTACTCCATGGAACGAGTGGAAATGTGGGCAAAATGTTTTGCTAATGAATCATTGGACCTTGTATATAAACTTTTTTAAATTATCACTGTAGATCAATGAGACTAACTTACATTGGAGACTAGTTTAAGAGGAGGAGGTTTATGAAAACCGAGATACAGCCAAAAGCTTTAAATTGTTGGAGCCAGACACATATAAGGTGACCCTTCCAGAGGGTACTTGAAATTTATTAGGTAAAATATGTTGAACATTGAAATAAAAAAATCATAAAGTATTGAATTTAATTCCAATAGAATTTGGATACAATTAATAAATTACTTTAAAATGTTTTGTTTTCAAAGTAGCAAATAGTTTAATTCAAATTATTTAAAACTGTGTTAAAATTATTATTTTAATAACAATATTTCATTTTATTTTTATTATTATTTTAGTAACGTGATATTACTTGAAATTTTTGTTTTAGTTTAACATATTTTGGAATTGTATTATGTTCTTTTCCAGAATAATAATAATTGTGATGTAATTGAACAGTTAATTGAGTTAGGTTCAAATGTTAACATTGTGAATGATGAAGGACTTACACCTCTATCGTTAGCATTTTTAAAGTACCTAGCTGTAAAATTCAACATTTTAGACTGGAGTCTTGGGTTTTTACCTAGTGAAAGTGAGTGATATATAAACTTAATAGTGAGTCTAAGACAATAATATGTATTATTCTGTTACAATAGTAATCTTTGTTTCAGATTATGAAAAGTGGTTTTGTGTTGTCTTAAAGTATTCATTTTATACATCTGAAGCACGAATTTTGGAAGTAATTTAATCATTTTTTGTTTTCACTTTTTGAATAGCAACATGTGCCTGCCCTGATACGGCCCCTGGAAGCAACATATCTTTGAAAGATTTTTACACTTTTTCTTTTTTATAATTTTTGTCTTTATTTTTCCTTAATTTTTTAAATTATAGTAATATTTGTTTTTTTTATCTAGTTATTTTTTTATGTTAACCAAGCTTTAACTTATGTTTACTGACAATTTCTTTGCTAAAAATTATCTGTAAGTTTTTTTTGTAAAATACAGTACTTGTTATTGAAGTTGCTTAATGTAATCATCTTGAATTCACTGATTAAACTAAATTTAAAAATACTTAACTAAGTGAATACGTAATTGCTTACTTGCTGACGAGTCTCAAAACATTTGTTCCTTGTATGAAGCTAACCCTCTACTCACTTTGTTAAGTATTTTTAAAATTAACTTATTCATTGTAAAATACCGCACAAACTACGAAACGATCTGTAAACACGTGGGAAAACCATAGACTTTGGACACAAAAGAACTTCTTTATTATTCAATCATCTATTCATTGTACATTACCGCACAAACTTCGAAGTCATCTGTAAATACGTGGGGAAACCCATGGACTTTGGACACCAAAGAATGGTGAAAATTACTACTCTATGTAGTATTTATTTTTCAAATACTTGCAAATATTTAACCTAGAATAGAGCACAATATACAGCAAAACAAATCGTAAATGTACGGCAATGCTAATGAGAAACTGTTGAATGTATATATACGGGAATGCTCCCGCTGCCCAAAGTGTGATCTCGTGTACTGGTATGCTACTCAAAGGGTTAAAATTCATATGAACTAAATAATTAGGTTGTAGGTAATTTGATGCTCTCTTTAACCTACATCTTCCCACTGTTGACATACAAGTTAACCCATTGAAGCTTACATACTAGGTCAGCTAGTTATAACAATTTATTAGTAGCCGGTATAAAAAGCAGCCCAATTAGTATTGAATGTCATCATTGATTGATTCATTTGTTTTCTTCAAGAGAGTTTATTTTCTGATTTTTCATGCAACAGACTAGACTTCTGTCCTTTATTAGGGATATTTGTGGACATTTGATTCTTAAAGCATAAATACAGAAAGATATTTATGACCCATTGACCTTCAGTCAGATGTCTAAACATAATAGAAAGCTTCAGCAGTTTTTATGTCAACTGGAATGAGAAGCTCAGTATAGACTTTACTGGTAGTGTAGATATTTTTTTAATTATTGTATTGTGTATAATGAACAATAATAGTAGGAGCCTAGAATCTAAAGCAAACTTCAAACTGTAAGTAACTTTTAATTTGTTTTTATTAATTATGATTACACATAATAATCAATTACCCATAAACTAACTAAGGTAAAAAATAACGAATAAAAAAGTTACACTTGTATAAAAAATATAATATTGAGTGGTTTATAATTGAGAATATTTTTGTAGTTACACAACTAAATTGACGCAAGCAATTAATTCGTACCCGCTAGTGTCCTTGCCGAGCATGTAATTAGATCTGCAATGGATTAAAAGTTTTGTATGGGAAACTTTGGTTGAATAAAACTGGTATGATAATTTTCCTTTGATATGTTGGTGCTACTGCTCTTGCAATCATCATGGTTTAGCAGTATTGTGTTTGATGCTTCTGTGTTGACACCATTAGCAAACTGCTCTCCAATTCATTATGTTACAGATGGATAGCTATGTGTATATTAAAGTTTTAAATAATAATTTTATATTTGTTGATTCCTTCTTCATGTGAGCTACTACTTTTCACTAAAACACTTGTAAATATTTTACAAACTTGCCTATAGTAGCACTTACTTATATTTGTTGAGGATGGCTGTTTCGGGAGATGTGTCCCATTGTCAACTCAGATCGTAACTGATCTCAAGGTTTTCGTAGGTTAGGGTATTAGGTTAGGTTAGATGTTATGTCTATGTAGTCATGTTTTGTGGAGTTGAGATGATCGGCGAAGTTTTATTGGTAATTATTGTTTGTTAGTGTGTTTATATGTTCTTGGTAGCATCTGTAGAAAGACCTCCCTGTCTGGCCTATGTAAAAACTGGGACACAAACTGCAAGTTAGTTTGTAAATTCCAGCGGTGTTGTAAATGTCGTTGATTTTGTTGTTAAATTTAAATTGTTTATTGAGAGTGTTGTGTGTGGAGTATATTATTTTGTAGTATTTTCGTAGTATATTGGTTATATTGTGGGTTTTGGATGATCTGTATGGTATTTATAAGTATTTTATGGGATTGTCGTGTTGTGTG
The DNA here is from genome assembly GCA_036971475.1 of Prosapia bicincta. NCBI lineage: Eukaryota > Metazoa > Arthropoda > Insecta > Hemiptera > Cercopidae > Prosapia > Prosapia bicincta. Next base: position 178,763,400 of record JBAIZL010000005.1, on the reverse strand, counting down.
TTTGTATTTGGGTTATTGAGTTTGTTTTTTAGGCGGTTGTATAATTTGTTAATCATTGTTGTGTTGTATCCGTTAGTTTGTGGTATATGTTTTGTGGTGTTTGTTTTATGCTACTATAGGCAAGTTTGAAAAGTATTTATAAGTGTTTTAGTTATCATATATTGGTTAACATGAGATAATGTATTTGTAATAAACTTTATATTATTGTATGTTGTAATGTGGATAATTTATTGGGACATTAATTCTAAAGGAATTAAGGGATGTTAAAGATTGCAGCAATTCGTTACATAATTAAAGGATGACCTGCAATATCAAATGTTCAGTTGAAACAAGAATGATGTATTCGATAAATAATTTTAAAGACAAATGTTAATTCAAAGAAATTAAATTTTACTTAACAAAAATTTTATAAAATTACAAATAAATTTACATTTGAAATGTTGACTTATGCTTGCTGTATACATTCTTAATTTGTGAGACCTTACTAAGAGTATATTAAAATAATCTATGGCAGAGGCAATAACATTTAATTTGAAATTGCTTTACATATTTAAGACGCATTTAAGATCGCCCATTTGACTTTAAATAACGTTATTACATTGCACTAGTGATTTTAACACTTTCCCTGCATTGAACAGAAAACCGACATTGTAATGCCGTGAAAAGTTAAAGTTATTTTTTGAATGTTATTCTTTTTTAACACAAAATGTTTTAAAGTTATATCTTAGCTGCATTCTAACCATGGTGATGTAACAAGGATTATTCCGGTATGGATCTCGCCATTTTGCGTCTGGTAGCGGTCTTCTAGGTATTTGCAATCTAACTCAGCGCTGTTTCTTAAGCCAGCAACCTTTCTTCTAACAAAAATAAAATTTTGACTAAACCATTATACATAAAAGAAAAAACTAAAGGCGTCCCTTGCTCTTCGGATCTCTAAAAGAGGTCCTTCTTGGCTCATATGTCGACAGTAAAGAGGGAGAAGCAAGGCTAGCATGCGAGTATCTAAGTTTCCGCGCACCCGAACATGGCAGTTCCTATTTTTGAAAATAGATGTCAGGCTCATCCATGGAGTTCAGTTTACAATTACAATTTTTTTAAAATTTCTATTTCTATTTTATATTAAAAAATTTTTTTTAACGTCCCGTTTGTTTTCTGAATTTGACATAATATGCAACATCACCTAAAATGATTTCACAATGTATATAAAAAAAGGTTTCTTGTCTCAAATTACAAATATAAATGTTGATGTCGACAGTGGGAACAAATGGTAGGTGTTTATGCTTGTTACAACAGTTTTTTTGTTGCAATCCAACCCTCAGTGACTGTGGTCTGATGACCATGATATTTATATGTATAACAAACATTGGTCATTACAGAATGTATTGCTACATGAATCCCCATAGAAATAAGAACATAACCACAGGCCATATTGGACTGATGTATTAAAGATAATTAAATATATGTCAGGCTGGCGAAGAGAAAATAGTGTTTCCTCCTAACAGTGACTCCTCAAAATCCACAACAATAAAAAAAAGTAGAATGGTGCAGAATTCCTGATAAGACATGTAGCCAAGTTTAAAATATGTAGCCATTTTAAAAATTTCAGTAAACATTAAATGTTTTGGTTCACATTAAACTATTATACAAAACTTTGACATAATAAATAAATTTTAATGTCATAACTTATCTATCTTTACCTAGTTTCCTTATTTTGGTAAATAAACATTAAATATCTCATTTAACCTTTCATTTTGTAAACATTTTGTATTTTGAAACTATCTCATTAATTTAGAGGAAAAAATATTTTATAAACTCTACATTTTATAACAATTTGTATACAATTTTTGAAAAAAATATTTATAATTTATTTAACATTCAAGCTATTTAAATTGAATATATTTAAAATGGTGAGTAGTTTATTTAAGTTTATATTTATTATCTATTTTATTATTAAGAATAGCTGAACACATAAGAAACAAATACAGTAGTCTCAAAAATCCGAGTCCCGATATTTTGAGCTTCCGTTAAATTCAAGCCTATTTCTATTTGAGGCTATTCTATCTATTTGAAAGAAAATGATGAATTAAGCTTCCAAAAATGTTTATAGCCATACGGTTTGCCAATGAAATGAGTTGGGAATCCAAGAATTGTTTATAGACATACAATATGCAAAGAAAATGAGTTGGGCCTCCAAGACATGTTTATATCAATAAGGTATGCAAAGGAAATGAGTCAGGCTTCCAAGAAATGTTTATATCAATACGGTATGCAAAGGAAATAAATTGGGCTTCCAAGAAATGTTTATAACCATACAGTATGCAAAGGAAATGAGTTGAGCTTCCAAGAGATTGTCAAATAAAGTTCTATAAATTTATTTAGTGCATTTTTAATTATAGTATTAGGGTTCATTAAAACTCCTATTTTTTCTAATGCACAGGAATGTATTTCTGTATAATCCAAATTTTCGATAATTCAAGGCTGCATCGGGTCCCATATATCTCGAATTATCGAGACTCTACTGTACTGTGTATAAAGTCTCTCTCTCATTCATATAGATGCAACAATTCAAATGGCATTTTATTATTAATTTTCATTTTTCAATTCCTTCTATTATATCATTTTAAATAAGTCAGAATCATTCTGAATCACTGAAATACTGCTTCATGATGGAGTAATTATTTATTAAAATTCAATTACAAAATTGTAAACATCAATTTCCTTTTTTTTAGATGAACAAGACAAAGATGAAATGGTTGAAAAGTATATCTTTGATTTGAGTTTCTCTTCACTTGCCTCACATTGTCCTACTCCTAAGAAGAATTTGGAAGAAATAAAAAATGTAAGCAGCTTTATTAATCTGAGTTAAATGTGTTATTAACATTTATTTTATAAATAGTATTTTAATATATAAATTATTATAAATTAAATGCAAATGTTTATATATTTAAACTTTTTTCCACAAGTTTTTACAAAAATTCAAATTATTTAAAAATTATATACATTCTAGAATTTTGTAGTCCATTACGTTCGGTGAATCTTATTAATCACTTAAACAATAGTTTATGACTATTCGAACTTTATATTTAGTAAATTTGTTAAAACTTACTGAGACAGGACGTTTTCAATCGCTATGTGCTGATCTTCATCAGTGTCTTCTCTCAGAGCTATCGAAAACGTCTGTCTCAGTAAGTTTTAACAAATTTACTAAATATAAAGTTCGGATAGTCATAAACTATTGTTTAAGTAATTAATTATTTATATATATATATATATATATATATATATATATATATATATATATATATAAAGTTATTGTTACAAACAATTATTCCACCATTAAGTGCAATTATTTTACCTAATCACATAAGGTAAAATAATTGCAATTAGTGGTGGAATAATTGTTTATAACAATAATAACTTTATAAAGTCAGTGCAACAGAAAAATAATGGACAACGTGAAATATCACGATATATATATAACTAGAACCAGGGAACTGTCTGCTGAGTATGGCTATGAAATAGGGGGTTCAAAGAGTTGTTCTTTAACCCTCGGGTAGGCGCGGAGACTTTTGTAACGCTAATAGGTGTGTGTGGTACATGTGTACCCCAAAGTCTTATAATATTTTTTCAAAATATATTTTTTACATTGAGACAAAATAAACATCAGGAACATGTTTATACACTACCACTGAACGTAATCATTTATTTTTTACCTCTTTTTATAGTTTTTTAATGGCCATACTGTTAAATTTTGAAAACTCGAGTTTTCCTAAATTGTGAAGTAAAAAAAAAAATGTGTAACTTTACACATGTATAACTTTTTTTTTCTCAAAGTAACAAATAACTTTAAACGGTGATTTTTATAGAACGTTTAATTACAAACACAAAAACATAAGATTTACATGGAATAACTTATTCTGTGTAGGTTAAATATTATAAAATAAAAAACTTGGACAAACTTTAATACATACAATACATACATTATTGCAACTTCTTTGATAGTTAATATGAATATTATCTTAGATAACATAAACAAAACAAATGTTGATAAAAATATTTGAAAAATCTTATAAATATACTTTTAAAATGATAAAAATAGGAATAGTATTTATTATTTTTTTTTGAAAATATGTCAAAACAAATAAAAAATAATAACTATTCAGACAAATAAAAAATAACTCAACTATAAAGCTACAACTAATCTAGAATGAAGCTATAATATATTTGTATACATTGTAACATTTATAGAATGGGCTATATAATATTATTTAAGAATTGGAAAATAGATGAGAAATAACTCACTCAAAATTTAGAAAGAAATTCATTAAGATATTGGTTAGGTTAAATGAAAACTAAATTTAGGTAAAAGCATAGAATTGTAAACAAGGTTTTTGAACTGGAAATGTATTAGGAAATTTGTTATATCAAATAACCTAACACATAAATTAAAACAAGATAATCTAATAATAGTTATGTGTAAACAAATTTGTAAACTGTAGTAACATAGGGCCTAAGTAATTACTTGAAGGAGAAAGTGAACACGTTTGTAAACAAAAGAAAATTGAAAGGTTATGTTTATGAAAGTCCAAGCAAAACACACACAATTCAGAACTATTTCAAAAGTAAAACACAAAGACACTTCACACACTAATAATAGTAATTAAATAAACACTGGAAACTTTATTAAGGATCGGAAAATTGAAACAGTAAGTTTCAACCAAAGTTTAACCAAATTAAAACGCCATTGAAAACAAGCTCGTTCTTGTTGGTATAATCAGCTGTAAAACAGATGTGAAAGTAAAGAAATAGGTCGTGGGCAGTAGACTCTAGTGAGATGAAATTGAACAAGACTACAGGCAACAGGTGTTTTTTTTAGAAGGAGAAGCCGCCATATTTTTCTTTAACAATTCTAAAAGTAAAACGAAGCGTTAGTGGAGTGAGAGATGGCGTGGGGACGCGACAAGATGGATCTGCCAGGACCAGTCAAAATTCTATTTATCAGGAACTTCGTCAAAATTATACAGATTTGTTAAGAAGATTGGCCAAACTAAATTAAGGAGAAGTGAATTTCAGAATATAATACAGTGGTAATATAATGTGAAGTAAATAAAAGGAATTTAAGTGTGTAAAATGTCAAATTAAAGAGAAACGGAATTCCACGTGTGAGCAAACAGCCATTTGCCATTATTTGATGAGATAAGTATCTAGCGCTATAAAAAATAAACTTTAATGGACATTTAAGATAATAAGAAAGTTTAAAATTGTACATTAGAATATCTTGTAGTTAATAAATAGTAAGTAATAAGAAATAATCCAGTTCAAATAGTTTAGCCTTTTTGCATATTCAAAATTTAAGTTTTTCCATCAGGAAAATATTTATTAAAACAAATTTCAAAATTTAATATTGTTTTCAAAATTTATTTAATTAACAAAAGAAGTAAAAATATAGCCCATGTTATAAACCCCGAGATTGTAAGAGATCGTAAAATTAGCCAAGGGTATTAAAATTGTGTAACTGTAAAATCAAAAGAAAAAAGAGTTAAACCGAGTTTGTTAAAATTGTTAAGTTAGAAATTTTTGTTTTGTGTGTATTGTTTAACTGTTGAAATAAAAGAAATGTAATAATAAAGAATTATGAATTGTTTCTGAGTAAGTTTTTGTGTTTTAACTAGAAAATTGATATATATTATAAAAGAAATATTTAATAGTAAAACATCGTTGTATTGCGTTTGATAGAAACATTACATTTGGCGCCCAACGTGGGGCACGATTATTAGAAAATAATAATAAAGAATTAATTATTCAGGAGTTTGTGTTTTGTAAATAGAGAAATTAATTATTTTCTCGATATAATAAGAGATAAAATTTATTTAGAGAGATTTTGAAATAAAATTAATTTAGAACTTTTTATATGAAAAACATTTGAACTGGAAATAGATTTAGAAAAGATTTTGTAAAATTTAACACTGAGTTGAATAGAATCAAGGCTAGGTTTATAGTATATATAAAAATTGTTTATGTTTGTATAATAAGTTACTTACAAAAAAAAAAAAAAAAAAGAAGAAAATATTATAGGCGAGCTGGTAGTTGTAGGGGACCAGGAAAAAGGGACAAGTTTGGAAATAAAAAAAATGGAAGGCACAGATATGCCAATAGGAAACATTGAGGTAGAAGAGGCTAGGGGACTACCACCTATGCAAACTTAACAAAAAAAACAGGGAAATAATGAGAATGAAGATTTAAGGGAGATGATGAGAACTCTCATGGAAATGAGTGAAAAAGGGAGAAAGGATCTACATAGACAAGTAGATATATATTATGAAAATATAAATAGAAAATTAAATAAGATGTTTGAAATAAAAATAGAGATGAAGGAGGATTTCAAAGTAATAAAAGATGAAATAAGGGAGGAAAATAGGAAAGAAATAGAGGATGTGAGAAGAGACTTAGAGGAGAAAGATAGAGAATTAGAGGAGAAGATTAAGACAAGTTTTGAAGAAACAAAAGAAATAATAGCTGATGTGATAGAAATTAATAAAAAAGAGGTAGAGAAAGTAGAAAATATAACAAAGAAAAACACAGAAGAGTTAGAAGAGTTGAAATTAAAGGTGATAGAAGAAAGAGAGATAACAGATGAGCGTTTTAGGAAAGTCGAAGATGTAAGGGAGAAAATATTAGGAGAGCAGGGAAGGTTAAGAAATGAAGTAGGAAAGATGGAGGTACTGCCAATAAAAAATTTAACAATTCGAACCGCAACTAATAAGAAGACTGAAAAGATTAATAAAATGATAATGGTAATAGGGGAAATAGGAGGAGTTAAATATCCGTCTCAAGGCTTAGTGGTACAAGGCTTATGGAGAAAATTTATCAGAGGTACGGACATGTTAATGGATGTGGAGGCACAACTCGAGTTTGAAAAATGGGAAATGGAATTTAAATATGAGAGTAACACAGAAAATAGAACTTATGAAGCAGATGGGAGATACAATGGAGATGTAAACGGTGTTAAGGCAAGGACAGGTGTGGGGACAAGAAAAGAGCAGGGTGCCCACAGTCAATCGGAAAACTAAGACAATAAGAAACCCAGGAATAGAAATTAAATAGAGGAAACAAGTTTACAGGCATTAATAGACACAGGCAATAATGTGACATGTATCCAGGAGAACTGGAAAAGGAAAATAAAAATAAAATAGGAAGAGATCTTAAATATAGGTAAAGGAAGCAGTATGAGTAAACTCTAGGTGATTATATGTATAAGAAAACGTTAGCAGGAGATAAGTTTAAGGGATGGTAACTATATCTACGATAATTTATTAGAAACTTCGTCGAGTAATGAATAAAGATAAATATGAATCTATGTTAATAAATATTGAAGCATCGTTGTAATAAATAAAATATGGTAATTGTGTATTTAAACTTCGTCGTATTGTAAGGGAGAATCTGCGTTGATAAATAATGGAACTTCGTCGCATATATTATATATTATAAAAAATAAATATGAATCTATGTTAATAAATATTGAAGCATCGTTGTAATAAAAATATGGTAATTGTGTATTTAAACTTTGTCGTATTGTAAGGGAGAATCTGCGTTGATAAATAAGTATTAAAACAAAATTCATATTCGTTGATATAGGGACAGTGTAATCGAAGGAGCTATAGATATGATCAAATAGAGGATATAAGATTGCGACCTTTAAAAATATTAGATGTTAAACTTCATACAAAATAAACTGAAATGATATAAGAAAACAATTGAAATGGATGTGAGATTGGAAGGGGAGATAAAATACTAACTTAGAACTGAGAGTTAGATGAAGCTAAAAGCAAAATAAATATGAGATCAATAATAAACAAGGAATAAACAGAAATAAGGGAAAGAGAAATGTTATAACCAATTTGACCAAATCTGGACATACTATGACTCGGATAGGATGGGATTTAAAGACACGGTATCAGAGAATATATGTTAAATAAATATTGAATCAGACTTATGATTGGAAGGTTTCCAATTGTAAAAAATATTAAAAAAAAAAAAAAAAATATATATAATTATGGAAGGAATTGTAAATACCAGAACATGATTTATTGTTACTATATGTTAGAATGGTTAAAGAATTGTTGATTGAATGTTAGTTATAAGTATATTGTATTGTTAGAAGATATGTTAAGTAATATGTAGCTTAAAGTGTTCAGCTCAGTATTTGATTGTTAAAGAATTAAGATAAAATTGTGTCGTAGGAATTAAGTATAAATGGACAATTTAAAGTATAAATGTTAATTTAAATTTAATTAAAAAAAAAATATATGTATATTTAAATAAGCTTGTAGAATGTAAAGAATGTGTAATGTAGATATTAGTAATATTTTTTTTTATTTAAATTAAATTAGGGGACTATGTAACATTTATAGAATGGGCTATATAATATTATTTAAGAATTGGAAAATAGATGAGAAATAACTCACTCAAAATTTAGAAAGAAATTCAATTAGATATTGGTTAGGTTAAATGAAAACTAAATTTAGGTAAAAGCATAGAATTGTAAACAAGGTTTTTGAACTGGAAATGTATTAGGAAATTTGTTATATCAAATAACCTAACACATAAATTAAAACAAGATAATCTAATAATAGTTATGTGTAAACAAATTTGTAAACTGTAGTAACATAGGGCCTAAGTAATTACTTGAAGGAGAAAGTGAACACGTTTGTAAACAAAAGAAAATTGAAAGGTTATGTTTATGAAAGTCCAAGCAAAACACACACAATTCAGAACTATTTCAAAAGTAAAACACAAAGACACTTCACACACTAATAATAGTAATTAAATAAACACTGGAAACTTTATTAAGGATCGGAAAATTGAAACAGTAAGTTTCAACCAAAGTTTAACCAAATTAAAACGCCATTGAAAACAAGCTCGTTCTTGTTGGTATAATCAGCTGTAAAACAGATGTGAAAGTAAAGAAATAGGTCGTGGGCAGTAGACTCTAGTGAGATGAAATTGAACAAGACTACAGGCAACAGGTGTTTTTTTTAGAAGGAGAAGCCGCCATATTTTTCTTTAACAATTCTAAAAGTAAAACGAAGCGTTAGTGGAGTGAGAGATGGCGTGGGGACGCGACAAGATGGATCTGCCAGGACCAGTCAAAATTCTATTTATCAGGAACTTCGTCAAAATTATACAGATTTGTTAAGAAGATTGGCCAAACTAAATTAAGGAGAAGTGAATTTCAGAATATAATACAGTGGTAATATAATGTGAAGTAAATAAAACGAATTTAAGTGTGTAAAATGTCAAATTAAAGAGAAACGGAATTCCACGTGTGAGCAAACAGCCATTTGCCATTATTTGATGAGATAAGTATCTAGCGCTATAAAAAATAAACTTTAATGGACATTTAAGATAATAAGAAAGTTTAAAATTGTACATTAGAATATCTTGTAGTTAATAAATAGTAAGTAATAAGAAATAATCCAGTTCAAATAGTTTAGCCTTTTTGCATATTCAAAATTTAAGTTTTTCCATCAGGAAAATATTTATTAAAACAAATTTCAAAATTTAATATTGTTTTCAAAATTTATTTAATTAACAAAAGAAGTAAAAATATAGCCCATGTTATAAACCCCGAGATTGTAAGAGATCGTAAAATTAGCCAAGGGTATTAAAATTGTGTAACTGTAAAATCAAAAGAAAAAAGAGTTAAACCGAGTTTGTTAAAATTGTTAAGTTAGAAATTTTTGTTTTGTGTGTATTGTTTAACTGTTGAAATAAAAGAAATGTAATAATAAAGAATTATGAATTGTTTCTGAGTAAGTTTTTGTGTTTTAACTAGAAAATTGATATATATTATAAAAGAAATATTTAATAGTAAAACATCGTTGTATTGCGTTTGATAGAAACATTACAACATATGCCATTATAATGTAATAATAAAAAACAAAAATACAATAGTAAAAGGTTTTAGAAACAAGACTTACAGACTGTAGTTGAATGTTCAGTGCAAACCTTGTATCCACACTTGTCACAATTCTTTCTTGACTTTCTGTCCTTTTTCCTTGGGCACATACGGCAACGGCCAACACTGTTGACCTGGCAGTGTTGAGTTGTTTCCTCATGAATTCCAAGAAGGTCTTTCCCTCTGTTCTTGATCTGAAGTGGTAGGCAATCAATCTGAAATCTTCTTTGAATTTGGGGCTTGATAAGTTCCTAGGCCACATTCTGATTGAACTCTCTTCTTGGTAACGGAATTTCTGTAACTTTGTTAAAATTGTAGACTCGAAATGCGTTTATTGCCGAAACGTTGAGGAGATGGAAGAAAACCACCATGGGCCATCGCTTTGTGTTTCTTGCCAAGTTGTACTTCTCACACATTTGATCAACGATGTCCACGCCAATTTGGTTTTGTTATAGAAGGTCACTATTTCCGGATTTTTTCTTGGCCCTGTATCCTGATCTATTGTGTCATCATTGTGCATAGTTGAAAGAAGAATTTCTGCCTTTTTTGGGCATGAGCAGTAAGAAACCAGGGTCTTATTTTTGTGGAATGCAAACAAAGATGAATTGTGTTTTCTTTGTTTTGTTGGTCTCAATTCATGAGGAACTCCAATTTGTGTGGACTTTATTGTACCAACAACCGTCAGTTTCTTCAGTTCAAGAAGTTTTTCAGCTAATGTAACAGAGGTGAACCAATTATCAATGGTAATATTACGATTAGTGTTTGATATAGGCTCCACCATCCTGAGAGTAACTTCCTCTGAAGAATTTGATATATTATAAGGCCCATCTAGTTGTTTTCCAGAATAAATCTCAAGGTTCACTGTGTACATAGACTTAGCACATACAAGAGCATAAATCTTTATGCCATATCTCGCGGGTTTTTTCGGCATGTACATCCGAAACAGACATTTTCCGCGGAAAGCAACTAACTGCTCGTCAACTGTACAAAATTCACTTGGTGTGAAAGACTTCTGGAAATTGTTGACTACCAACTCAAACAATTCTCTTATAGGTGCCAATCTGTCAATTTCTCTTCTTTGTAGGCGATCTCTGATGTCGTCAAACCTCAGACAAAGCAAAAGGAAGTGAAACCTTTTCTCACTCATTGCCAGATAGCATGATTCAACTCCAGACCCTTTGCTGTTGTCCCAAATGTGCTTGGTATTTTTTTCCTGTTGCTCCCTAATGTACTGGATAGCATAAGAATCCCTAGGAAAGCACGTATTTCTACCTCGTCCGTTTGTCTTGCATCCCTGTCCCTTTGGAATCGTTCTTTGAGTAGGTCAATGTAAATATTAGTAGAGGTAACTACTGATCCTTATTACTGTATCATTTATAAATAAATTAAAACAATCAATCAATGAAAATTTCCCTCTAGCAACTTCCCTAGGTCCTGGAAGCCTTACAACTATATTTTCCGCCCTCATTCTGACATTTCTTGGTAGAGGAGGATTTTTCCGCCATTTCATAACATTTTTATCCTTACCTCTTACGAAATATAGATGGGCTAGAGGAGTGTCATCATCATCATCTTCAAACATCTCTTCATCAATAGTCACGTGTCTAGGTCACGATGATCCCGTACCATGTTTTCTGTATCTGAATCATAGATTTCTTCTTCCATGTTGTCTTCCTCCCCATCATCACTATCGTTGTCCACAATATTTTCTTCGTCCCTAGACTATAAATCTAAAAGTTTACTTACATATGCATCATCACACATACCCGGTCGCTTTGCCATATTGAGATGTAGATAGGCGCGCGGGGTACAGTTGTATCCCAAGGCACTGTGACTAAGAATTACACACAGATTAACACACAGCAACGTCTGGTGACCAACTGACCTTGTAGCCCGCCTACCGATTTGAAGGTACTAGACATCCCCCACCACCACCAGAGCTTGAAAAAAGTTATAGGGGAGACAAAACCGTCTGGGGTACAACTGTACCCCACGCGCCTACCCGAGGGTTAAGGGGTTAATAATGCTATATATTATTTTTAGGCATATATTTATTTTCCATTCCCTTTGTTTACAATTTTGTATTTCTTAAATTTTATTTTCGTAGAGAGTTTCAAAAGAAAAAAAATCCAAACTGAAAGGAAAAATAAAAGATAAACACAACCTTCCTAAAGAATTTGTTGAGATTTCATCTGTAGAAGATTTGAATCCAAAACTTGAACAGTAAGTACTGTATAAAAGGAAAACAATTAACAACCATAACAAAAGTGGTGTTAGCAAATATTTGATTATGTTTGGTATTGAATAAATAAATAAAACATTTCATTTAAATAATTTTTATTGTAAAATCATTTGAAAGCAGGTTAAGAAAAAAAAATTTGATACAATAATAATAGTTCATACTTTTGTTATACTTAGTTCTTGGTTATATATAACAACAAAGTATTATAAGCAAAGTTGCTAGATGTAACCATCTTAAATTTACTGAATAAATTATAAGTAATTATTGAGTAACTGAGTGAAAACTATTAACACCTTTACCGAAACACCTGTCTCATAGACACTAAGGGAAATTTATTTATGTGACTGTGGCTACCCTGGGTGAGTGGCAGTGCTGACCTTCATAATATGTGCCTCCCTCCCCCTTCCCTTTCTCATGGTCAATTTTCGTTTAGTTAGCTTTGATCCGCTGACTTTGGCGTGTCATTTGTCAAAATCCTACCGGCCTGTGAGACCGTGTGTTTCTGTTACCGTATTTCGCGTAGTGGTCTGAGGGACCAGGTGTTTCGGTTGATGTATTCTTTATTATATTTCCTTTTACTATTTATTGTTGCTAGTTAAAGTGTTAAAATGGCTTGCCAGAATGTTTGCGCAAAGGATCCCGACTTTAGCGACATAATTCGTGGACTGTTAAACGAAGACGAATGTGATGATATTGACGATCCAAGTAGTAGTGAAATAGATGACTTGGACGCTGATCCCGATTTTGTGTTGTCTGGACAGGAATGTAGTGATAGTGATCCGGGTGACTTGGATGATGATGAAGACCTTCTTTTACGGGAAGTCCATTAAAATGTGTTACTAGATAGTGTTCTTTTTTGTATGTTCATTTGTATGTTTTGTATGTTCATATACCCAAAACTAACATACACCATCGAAACAGAACAACAAAACTCCCTCAACTTCTTAGACCTTACAATTAAACGAACAGACAAACATACACATAAATTCAACATATACCGAAAACCCACAGTACTAATACGACCATACACAGTTCCTCAAACCACCCACAACAACATTAACTAGCTGCTTACAACACCATGATATATCGCCTGCTTAAAACACCGTTAGACAAAAAAGAACACTACTAGGAGTTAAACACCATAAAATATATAGCACAAACGAACGGATACAACCCAATAATGATTGACAAATTATACAACCACCTTAAAAATAAACATAATAACCCAAATACAAACACACAAGATGACAATCCCATAAAATACTTATCAATACCATACAGATCCTCCAAAACCCACAATCTAACCAACACACTACGAAAATACAACTACGAAATAGCCTACTCCACACACAACACTCTCAACAAACAATTTAAACCCAACAACAAAATCAACGACATTTACATCACCACTGGAGTTTACAAACTAACTTGCAGTTTGTGCCCCAGTTTTTACATAGGCCAGACAGGGAGGTCATTTTACACACGTTACCAAGAACATATAAAAGCACTAAAAAACAATAACTACCAATCAAACTTCGCCGATCATCTCAACTCCACAAAACATGACTACATAGACATAACATCTAACCTACAAATTCTTCATAAACAACACAGAAATAACCAACGCTACACAACCGAACAATACGAAATATACAGGCACTTCAAACTACACCCTGCACACATACTCAATACACAATTACATTACAACTCACACGCACTTTTTGACATCATAACTCCTAATACACACATAATACACCCACACCACCAAAATATCTCACCCCCATCCAAACCTATGTAAACCTTGAGATCAGTTACGGTCTGAGTTGACAAAGGGACACATCTCCCGAAACAGCCGTCCTCAACAAAGTAAGTGCTACTATAGGCAAGTTAAAACATTTAAAGTGTTTAGACATTATTTTATGTTTTACCATTAAGATGGTTACATACTTATAGAACACACCACATTGTGAAAATGTGTTTTAAATATCCTACTATTTGCAAACCTTATTTTTTAAAACTAATTCAATTGTAAGTTTTAAATTCGTGGGTGTTAATTTTTCGGATGAAGTCAAAAAGGTTTTCAGAAGTTTCCTAGACTCATATGCCATTGACGGTCCTCCAAACTAATTAAATTCAGTTGAATCCAAATAGTTGTTGTTATAGACTATGATGGTCAGCAAAGCTTTTAAGTTTGAACTTTTTAAAGAACAATTTTTGTATTAAAAAAAAAACATACTGAGACATAACGGTTTTTAGCACACTGAGTGATCTATATCAGTGTCTTCAAAATGTTTTATTTCATTAAAAATTTGTTGTACAAAGGTTGAGAGACATAAATTTTAACCTAGAAATCTTTTATATTTACAAAGTGGGACCATATCACAACACATTAGAGCAATATGAAATTTATAAACATAAGATAAGATAAAAAAATGTCTCAGTATATGTATTCCATACACTCTTTGACCACATTCCACATTTGTTTCAAGAAACTTACTCTACTGCAATTATAAGTTTGTGCTAGTCATAGTATTATTAAGTTCCAACATAAATAAAATAAGCTTTTATGATCAGTAGAAGGAATTTGCATTTTACTCATGCAATATTTTAACTTTATTATTATGCTATTTAGTTAGTTTTGGCCACCATGACAAACAGTAAAATTCATGAGAATAATTTAAAAAAAAATTTATGTGATTATTATGACTGAAATATTTTTGCAGAAATATTTTTATAGACATTTTTATACTTTATTGTATAAAGGTATACTTTATTTAAGTATAATTTAGTTCATCAAAAATGTTTGTATTTTGTGACAGGAACAAAGAGATAACAAGGCCAATATTAACAGCTCAACTCTTAATTACTAGAGAACAGAGATGGAAAGAAAAGTTTTAATCTTATTTTTTAAAAACTAATATTCATTAAGAATTATAGAATGTTAAAAAATCTGTAGTCAAGCAATTACCATTTTTCAAGGCTTAACACAAAGGAGTTAAACCATAGTAGCGATACCATAGTCATCAACTCAAAATATACAAAGAGCAGTTTGTGTTCAGAACACATGATATAAACAAATATTCCCTTAATTAACTATAAGAACATTATAAGAATATAATGTCTGGTAAGTAGTTTATTAAATAACTTAAAACTATCATTTTATATTCAGCCAAGTATTTTATATAACTGATTTTAACCTAAATATAATAATTTGATTTTGAGCAAAATATTAAAAAGTTTTTTATAAAGATTTAGAAATTTTGAGTAATTTTCCCAATTTAAATACACATATATTTATCATTAGTTCTAATGGTTAGATTTGTGTGCTTTAAATATCTACTTAAGGTTACTTTCATATAAATTTAATATTAATTGTAAAATTTATAACTAGGTTGAAGATCATAGAGAAAACCATAGTTACTTTACTTATGAGTGGTGCAGATCCGAATGCAGTCTTGATACCTATTCCAGGAATGTTTTTGGCTCTATTCTCTAGAAACGCCAACCTTGTGAAGAAGGCTTTAGAAGTTGGTGGTTGTCCAAATATTCAGTTATCTGAAGAGGTAACTACTTGGATAACTGTAATCATCTTAACTAATAACTATTTATACTCCTACAACTTTCAAAATAAGTTATTTAGCAATTTATTTTCAATAAAATGTCATAATTTGTTGACTAGGCAGGAAACTTAGGTTTGTTGCATGCTGCATGTTTACTAACACCTATGATTGATCATCTGGATATGGTTGACATATTACTGACTGATGGAGCTGATCCAAATGCAACTTCTACAGTAAGATGTATTTATGCCTTTAACATTATTAATAGGATTAGCTCAACTGGTTCTTCATATTTATTAACTTTATTTTATGTTTTATCCTACTCTATGTTCTATCCCTACTCATATGTTTACAAAAATACCCAAGATTGTACTGCTCATCTGTTTTTCAGTAATCTTCTAAACCGCTAAGTCTTATGTGTCCTGTATGAAACAGTAATCCTAAAAAAACTTTAAGCTCATCTACAGTGAGATTTTTACATCTGTGAATCCTAGAACCGGGCAATGTCAAAGGGGCACAAAAAACCTCCAGCGCATACTTGTTTGTTTTCTTCACAATATTTTAAAAAAATACAACATCTAGCAACAAAGAAAATAAAACGGGAAGGGTCATTTTCATTTGATATAGGACAACAAAATGCATCATTACCAGTGAAGGGAAATTGCTGTAAACCATCTGTCTGCAGACCCTGAGGTGGGTGACTTTATGCGGGAATGTCCTCCTCCACCTCAAGATCACAGTCACTGTCTTCTGAGCTTTCATCACCACTTGTTCCTACTTCTTCATCGCTAGAAATTGGATCTTCTGTTGACCTGTTAACCATAATTGTACAATAAATGTTTAAAAAAATGAACAGTATCAAACACTATAAACATAAAACTCGCACAAGCAGCCAACAGTTGCACAACAACAAAGAAAAAGGTCTATACCAATAGTGCATGCAGCGAGAATATCACCCATCCACGGCTAACCTTGTACTGGTCACTTTTATACTAGGCCCTGTCTATGTTGCCAAGTGGCAGTGTGGGCCGCCTGAGTCACGCTACTGTGCCGCCATCGAAAAATGTGTTGAAGGAGTAAAATATATTTTTTTAAGTTAATCATCCACTTAGTCATGTATACTATTAAACACTACCTTTTTACGTCAGTCATTATAAAGATGTATCCATGTGTTCCAAATATAAGTAGTGGTTGCACCCTTCACACTAAAATCTAATAAGTCTATTTTTTTGCGGTTACACAGGAAACATCTTCTAACTATACTGGATCAAGAGTTATATCCATTATATAGATACTACTTCTCTTCTACCAAATCTTCTTTATACTTCAGTTTTTCAGAATGATTTTCTGACAGCCCTAGAATTTCAGATAAACAAATTTGACTGGTAATGGGAGATGTCTATTTTGAGTTCTCGTATGTAAATGACTGTCAAAAACTCTCTAGAAAGCATTTTAGGAAGTCCTTCCTCTCTATCATTGAACGTGAATTGATTTTGTAAATGACATATGCATTTGTACCTACTTAGTTAGAAAAAAAAACACCACCATCCATTTTCGTTTGATTCTAAATACAAGGGCTATTCACAAAGTAAGGAAAGTTTTTGAATAAAAAAAAAAATAAGTACAATAAAGAATTTTTATTATATACATCTGAAAGAGCAACTAAAATACTACTTTTCTACGTAGTCGCCAAACAAATTGAGACATTTATCATAGAGGTGGACAAGCTTTGAAATTCCTTCATCATAGAAATCTGCCGCCTGCGATGTCAGCCACTCAGTGACGCACGTTTTGAGCTCCGCGTCGTCGTCTAAGCGCTGTGTTGCTAGCCAGGTCTTCATTCTTGGAAACAAGTGAAAATCGCTTGGTGCAAGGTCTGGACTATAGGGCGGATGAGGAAAAACCTCCCATTTGAATGAGGAGTTCTCGTGAATCGGCCGTTTTCGCAAACCATTTCATCAACTTTAGCGACCAGTTCATCAGTCACAATGCTTGAGCGTCCGCTCTTCGCTTCGTCATGAACGTCAGTTCGGCCATTTTTAAACTGAATGCACCATTCCTCACAGAACTTTCATTCATTACATTGTTTCCGTAAACTTCACACACTTGGCGATAAATGTCTATCGGTTTTAAGTTAATTGCCAACAAAAACCGTATCACTGACCACACCTCATAACTGGCGGGATTTTCAATTGCAGCGCACATCTTCAGTTGAAATTGCGAAAAAACCTGCAACGCGAAAATGTTCCTGTTGTCACTGCTGGAAACAGACTGAGCTGCCGAGTGCGCACTCACCAAAATGTACGACATCGGCGAGCGCCTAGCGGGGTCAGACAGAAACGTTCCTTACTTTCTGAATAGCCCTCGTACATTATAAGCACATTTCATTTCAAGTATTTCAATGCGAGACCTGGTACTATTAGAATCCAAGATGATCTGAGATTTGTTTATGTCACCATTTTCAAAATAAATTTCATTATAATTTTCTGGGTGTAGTGATATTAGAGCTAGCACTATTTTATTATTTTTATGCTTACAAGATAATCAAGGATAAATTTTCTTTGAAGGCAAAAATAGTTTAGTCTACTGGTCTATCCTTTGCAGTTTTCATGAAAGGTGGAATATTTTTTCTAATTTTGTTAAAATAGCATGTTAGAAGTGTTAACGTGCGATTATTTTAGTAAAGAAGGGCTTGGAGGTAATACAGACAGAAACCTATTTTCACAAGTTATGTTCCTACCACTATCCGATATAGTATAGGTCCAAAAAGCCCTTTGACAATAATATACAAATCGTTTTCTATTTTGTAAAGAGCTTTTTTTCCCACAGACATTCTAACATTATTTGTATAATACATTTTAGAATCTAGTAACACAAATATTTACTAAATATAATGCTATATTTAGCAAACTTATTTCAGATGTACTGGTTGAATGAACACCTCTCTAAATTTGTCTAACATCTCATTTATTGTAACATTATTTGAGGGATTATAGCTTTCTTGAAGTACTGAGATCGTCAATCAGGATTTGTACAATATCTAATTTGTAAGTTATTTTATGTTTCTCCCTAGTATAAAGTTGGTAAACCTTATACATTTTAGCAGAAAATGAAATCTATTTATGCCCATAGTTGAACAAATCAACTCTATTCCAATTCAATCATTTTACCAAAAGTCTTCAACCCTAGTATGAGAAATTTTTATAACATCTTATAAGAAATCAAACCTAAACATGTCTTTAATTTTATTCAAGGAGATTTATTACAATTGGATATCTGTCTTTTATAGATCTAATTTATATACAGTTTGAGACATAATTATTTAGACAATTTAAATTTGGCACTAGAAACGTATTCCAGTAGATAGGACAGTCTTGATGCCGCTGTTTTTATAGCAGTTCAAAGCCTTCAGTTGCCATGAAACGTTGTTCGACTGAGCATCATGTGTTTGCCATAGAGTGTTTTTTCAAGAATGGAGATTCTTCTAAATTGGGTAAGAACATTTAGATCTACTGCTTCTGCATTACCAAAACACAATATTGGCCGCCCAAGAACAGTTTGTACCGCAGGCAATTCGGAGAGAGTCAGAACTGTTATACTGCAAACCTCACAAACACTTGGCTATACTACTACATTCTATAGCATTAAACCTATCAAATCGGAGTATTGGATATTACACATAGTTTGCATTGACATCCAATTTAGATTCAAATGTTTCAACAATTACTGCCTCTAGATTTTAATTACTGATTGGAGTTTTGCACACAATTGTTAAAAATTATTGATGCTGAACTTCAATTTCTATCTCATCTAATTATGTATGACACTTTAATTTAAACAAGCAAAACTTCTGATATTGGGTACTGTAAACTCCCAGTTTACTGCATGAACATCTTTTGTAAAATGAAAAAGTGACAGTATGGCGTGGAGTGAGTTCAATTGGGATTTTCGGGCCATACTTTTTCAAGACAATAATAGGAAGCCAGTAACATATGAGCATTAGTGGCCATGCTTAATAATTTTTACTTACAGATGCTTTGACAATGAAACACTGAATTACGCTCGCAGTTTTAATGGACCAAATGGAAACTGTATGTAGATTGTTTCCCAGAAAGTTGATATGACAATATAAAATGGCCTTCAGGATTACCTGATTTTTCGGCATGCAACTTTTTCTTATAGGGGCATCTAAAACATAAAGTGTACGAGACAAAACCTCACAGTATATAAGATTTAAAGGAATCAATCACAACTCTTAATCAACAGATTCCATTACAAATGCTGATGAATACTTTTAATCCTCTTAAGAGAAGGACAGAGATTTACATACAAAATAATGAAGCCTATCTCAGTGAAGATATTTTGAAACAATATCATTCATATAAAATGATTTTCCATGTACATTCCAATCATGTAAGTTTTAATTTGTGAACAATAAAATGAATTACTTTATTGGCCATCTTAAATCATCTAAATATGTAGACCTCACCTCTATATTTGTAAAAGACAAAATCTGTTCTAACATGGCATCAGTAAAAATAACTGCATTTACAGCTGGTGTGTCATCCGTTTTAGTTTTGTTCCAAAAGCTTCGTAAAGTTTGAATTACCGTATATCAGAAGGATATTGCCTATCTGTGTTTTTACTTCTTTGGAATATTGCACCACTTTGTACCGTCTTTTGCTATATAATGCTCATTAGAGTTACCTGCTTGATAGATTGGTTTGGCTGGTGGCCCATGATTAGCAGATTGTTCACCAGATACCTCAAATCTTCTGTATGTGCTTCTGACTGCAGTATGACATATATGTACTGGAAGTGAATCATCCTCCTCAACATCTTCTACAGAATATAGTTTGCTTTCAGTGTTATGATTACTTCTGTCCACCCAATATTTGTTACTGATGACAGAAGCGTTGAATGTGCACTCCAAAATACAACAAATATTGTCTGATATTTCCTATTTATGTATTTTTCTGACAATAATGAAAAACATAACCTAACATCAAAATTTAATACTAAAAATCTGACAGAAATAGCAAAGATTACTTTATTTAAAAATTATTGAAATAAATTCAGTTCAAAATAACTGTTGATATTTAAAAAAATCTTTTCATGTTTATATTTGATTTTGTCATACAGTACCTAATAAAATTACTCTTACTTAATATTTTAGTATTAGGGGTATAAGTCAATTGTTTTTTTTAATAAATCAAGAAAAACTTACTACCAAACAAAATAAATAAATTTGAAACACTAAATAATTATTGTGACAAATGCACACCAGTGGAATCACGATCTGCACATGTATTTAATGAAATAACACATGCCGTATGTGAGTCCACTGGCATCTTTATTATGTTACGGTCAGAAACACACTGACTTAAGCAGACTGGAAACACTGCCTTGTTGATTAATAAGGTTAAGGGGGAAGGTGTTGTGGAGCTTAGTCTAAGGTAAATTTTTCTAATAATTAGTTTACAAATATAATAAGTTGCCGAATCTGAATCCGTGACATGTGCACTGGAGGATTAAGGTGGTTTGAACTTACTTCGGCACAAAGACTTCTCATGTGGTATTTGTGTACAGCTCTGGTAAATGTTATCCTTTTTTGTCATCTATTTATGAAACTGTAGACCAGGATTTCATTTTTTTAGCAATCAATGTTATTGACATTATAAAAAAACATGAATCACCAAAACATGGCTGTCTATATTCAACTGCACAATGCTTCATGCACTC
The DNA here is from genome assembly GCA_036971475.1 of Prosapia bicincta. NCBI lineage: Eukaryota > Metazoa > Arthropoda > Insecta > Hemiptera > Cercopidae > Prosapia > Prosapia bicincta. Next base: position 178,741,898 of record JBAIZL010000005.1, on the reverse strand, counting down.
TAACAATGTTGCCACACTTGAACTGCCAACTCTATTTTACGTCATCAATAAATCATGAAACACAGAGAAAATAGTATTGTATTTGTACTTGATCTGAATCAGTTCTTCTAATAATTGATCACTGATATTGTGTTTATATATTTTCATATGTTGAAAGATATTAATTTTAAACTTCAATTTAATTGTTGTGATAAATATATTTGTTAATTCTGGAAAGTTGTATATATAATTAACCAGATGTTAAGGTTATGTGTAACTATTTCAAAAAATAATCTATAAATTATAAAAGTAAAAAAAAACAAAATATAATGAATCCTGATAAAGTAGTGACATTTCAGAAACTGTATTGTTTACGAGAAATTGTTGGAAATATATTTAGCATACTAACTTCAAGGTATATAACTTTGAATTATAAAGTTCTCTCTTAACTATAACTACCATGCAATTGGCTATAACAGAAAATACTTATCATTGTTGTTTTTATCTAGATAGAATATGCCTTACCTTATTGTAGTCAGCTTAGAGATATTGAAAATATGGATGAAGACCTTTCACATGGTTTGAATCCTCTTCAACTTTTGTGTCTGAGACCTGATGTTGAACATTGTAAAGAAAAGCATGTGAGTAAACATATTTACTGATATACCTTCTCTGTGCTTATTGAATCAACTTCTAGCATTTGAATTGGGGAATGTTTGTGATGAATAAAATGTTGTTTACCTGATACCCATAAATTGTTCATCTAAATAATTTGAAAATGTTCAACCTCTGTCGCACATTGTTTAACAAATCAGTTGAACATGATGAAATAAACATGATCCCTTAAAAAATTGACTTTTTTTACAAAACCAATGAAAGTATATTATTGCTATTTTTTAAATTCCTTCTATTAGCTCACATTCTCCTGATATATATCGTGTACAAATTTTCAATTGTTATTAAAATATGTTTTTATTTATCCAATCAAATTCAAATACATTTTTTAAACCTATAGTGGATGACAATTGATATGATTACAGTTTTTTATTCATAAATATTTATTCAATAATTAAAGTATAAAAATTTGGGGGTCTAGGTTCGATTTGAACTATGTTCATGTTCAAAGTCTAGCGCTTTTGGCACTGAGCCAATTTCCCATAGAAATGAACTTCTAAAAGATCTATGGGAAAAACCTCCATTGTATAACCTTAAATTGTTGCCATTGTTATTCTGGTATATGAATATACTTATTTATATAGCTTGTTTATATTTATTTTTTCAAATTACCTCTCTGGTAAGAATGTAGTTTTGTATTTGGTAGCAAGTGGTTCAGACTTCTCATTTATAATTCATCTCATTGCCAGCTAGATAGTTTTTTCAACTTTAGTATTTTATTCTCTGTTAATAATAAATTTTTCCAATACTTCTGTTGAAAGGAAGTCTTTGTGGTTCATTTCTATGAGTGAATACTTGTTTTTTTTTCTTGCAGCTTAGAATTATATCATAGCAAACCATTGGAGAAAGGATGTTGCTAGTATATTTTGCTCTTTTTTTCAAAACATCTGATTCATTTGGAAGGTAGCTGTGTCCTGACACAAGGAACTTCAAATCAATCATTCCAGTATTAACACACTGATTTTGGAGATATTTAAGAGGAAATAGAACATCTTTGATGTTTTGGTTTTGACCACCAAATGAGTTAGAATATGTGACAATATGTTTACCATTGTGGGCATGTACATAGAGATGTTTAATTATGGAACAGCTTATTTTCTGGGAACCCCTTGAACACTTGGTATCAGGCCATATGTACATAAAAGTTCTCTTGTCATTAAATACATTAAATCCAAATTTATACATATAGAGGTTCCTTTTATAGCATACTACAGAAGTAGTCAGTTTTGGAAAAACCAGCAGAAGCTTTTTGAAGATCAACAGTTAATACATAATAAACTTTTGAGCTTTGTAGTCCATTACATTCAGTGAATCTTGATTGATCATTTTAACATTAGTTTATGACTATCCGAACTTTAAATTGGGATAGTCATAAACTAATGTTAAAGTGATTAACATAGTAATCGTTAAAACATATACTCATAACCTATTTTATAGATTCTCTGGCTTGTTCTACCATTATTTGATGGAACTCCTTCTCAGTTTCTATTAATTTCTTCACACCCTCACTTGCCACTAAAAGCCTATTTCTGAAATTGTTGCACAATTTATAACTTACACTTTAAAAAAAGTAGCTCATGCGAAGATGGAATCAACAAATGTTAATTTATAACTATCTTCAAGTAAGGGTTTAAAATGCAGATTTAATTTAGTTGAAAATACATAGTAGAACCTTTTTTTCTTTTACTGCAGTTTTTTGGTTTTCATTACACCATAAGACATAAATATTGTACATTTTTTTAAAAAAGTCAAGTCAGGATTCAAGTTTTTCATGTTAGGGCTATGTGTCCTCATGTAGTGACTAAAGTAAGCAGGAAATGAATTAATGCGAATAACAACATTTGAAATGTCAACTTTATTTCTTGGCATTAATTTCCCCTCCTTTTTTAACACAGGTAACATCAACCTTAATGACTCAATTAAAAATTCGACCTTCAGATACTTGAAAAGTTTCTCTGAAGTATTTCTTATAAACTCTAATATCACTGTTTTCCACTCAAGGAAAAAATGAAAAACTGTGGCTCTTAGGAGGCTTACACTAATCAGTAGGTACACTGTACAACCTGCTTTAGCTGAATACTTTTGACCAGAAAGTCTTTTTTATTTTGGTGTGTCCTCCTCCAACTATAAAGGGTTCTTTACTGTTTGCAGCCCATAATAGGCCTAACTTCCAAATCTGCAACCGATTATTCACTCTTTTCCTCAAACAAAATTTCAACATTATTCTGTTGTTCTACCTCATTCGAGCCCAAATTATTAACTATGTTTAAATTCTGACCTAAGTGGAATGAAGTATTACTAGAACTTATATCTAAATATGAACCCAGTATGTAGTTTGGATCTGAGTCTGTTTTTTACCTCAAAAGATCACTTTCACTATTGTAATCACTGATCTTTTGGAGTTACTGTTTTATTTTTGAGTTATGGAATTAAAAACATGAGTAATATTATATATAAAATGTTGGAAAAACAATTCTTGCCCAAAATAAAACCTTTTACACCAGCCTACCTCAAGAAACAACAGGTCTTATATACAGTAGTGACTTATACCACTAACAAAACTACCAGAATGTTCAGAAACCAGAGTATATAAAAATACTAAATTGAACAAAAGTTGGAATTAGTCCCATTGGGTTCTGAATGCCTCAAATATAGTCAATGAAATGAATGATTTTTTTTTTTTTTAATTACAAGATTATTTAAAGAAACAAATTTACAAATTACATATAAAACTGATAATAAAATTAAAAATTTAATAAACAATAACAAAATAATATGCACGAAAGAAATGGAGTATATAATATTAAATGTCAAACTTCTAATAAATTATATGTAGGACAAACAAAAAAGAAATTAAAAGAAACATACAAAGAACATTTAAACGTTTATATCAAACCAAACATATACAAAACAAATTTAGCTACACATTGTATTAATAATGGACACGAGATTCCGGAAATAAAAAATATGAAATTAATAAAAGAATTAAATAAAGGATTAAAAATGAATATATTTGAGACATTGTAAATTTATAAGCATAAAGTTAAAGACAAATTAATTGATGAACAAATTCAAGTGAGATCAAGGCACCAAACTATTTATAAGGTCATTGATGTTATAGAAAAAATTACATAAAGTGCGATACTTATAAACATATGGTCATTTGTAGCACATATGATTTAATTTTGTAAAAATATTTAATTAGATAATTATTTCCCTGAAGATGGTGGTACTATTTTATCGGCGAAAAGCTTAGAATAAATATATTCATTAAAAGTATTCTTGTTTTTGAAATATTTTAAATTTATTATATATATATATATATATATATGTATATATATATATATATATATATATATATATATATATATATATATAATATATATATTGTATTATTTTATATATATATATATATATATATATATATATATATATATATTTACATTTTCATAATTTTGAATAATTTAAATAATTTCTTTATAATAAAACAAAATTTAATAATACTTAGAAAATAATAAATTGCTGAGCGCCAGTTAGAATTACAAAATAATTGGTAACCCTAACAGTAAAATTTAGATTCCTATTATTTTATTTTTTATTACTTACCATTTATAGTAATAAATCAAACACTTTCTTATAATTCGATTAATTTTTGTTTAATTTAGTTTTTTTAAATCTTATTCTAGTTACAATATTTTTTTTAATACACTTTCTCTATTTCTTAATTTAGTTAAATATCACAAGACTCTTTCTTTCAGATTATTCTGTGGGTGTTATGACAAATTAAAATTTAGTTTATGCAATTAATGTTGTAATAAATTTTATAAAAGAAACGCCTAGGCCTAAAGTTATTAATTTTGAATTTAAAATATCATAATTTACAATCTTTCTTAAATTTAATTACTTATCTGAAGTTTAATGTTTTTATCCAAATTTCTAGCCTTTTAAATTTATTTCTATTAACAAATCTTTCATCACTATGTTTTTTTATGCTTGAATTCTTCCTTTAAATAAAATTTTGACCAACTAAGTTCCAGTTCCAATGCAAGCTTCTCTAACAATGAATTTTTTTAATTGAAAATTTTTAGAGAAAAGAATAAAACTTTTTACTTTGTTGAAACATTTGTTATTTAACCCACTGATTATTTGATCTTCACCTGGCGTCCTTACCTGGTGGGTTAAGTTTTATCCTGTATGCAGTAATCTTTAGGTTTTGTACAATTCTACATTTGGAAAACATCAGCTGTTTCATAATTATACTAGCTGCCATCTTGGTTTTAATATTTTATAATTTTTTTTTAGGTTATGGCTCCATTGTTTACATTTTTTTCATCCATTTTTAATTTACTTCTATTTTATTCTGAATTACTGATATTTATTATACTGTATTAGTGTTTTTATATAAAAACATTACAATATATATATATATATATATATATATATATATAGAACTTTTACTTTATTTTATTTTATTCTCTCATATTTCTTTTTGTTTTCTCTTTGATTGACAAAGACCACTGTGTGGTTGAAATATTTCATTGGTTAAGTACTTTTATGTGTTTCTATTTCAAGACTACAGAGTGAACTATTACCAAGGTCAGTCTGTCAGTCTCCTAGTCCAAAATATCTATCTATCTATATGGATTGTCTACTTTGTTCACGTTTACTAAGACTTCCAATGTTGAAACCAAGGAAGAGTTGATACTTTCCTGTAGTTTTAGATGTAAAACTACAAGTTCTAAGGCTATTAAGGAAGGAGTTAATAAATATTTAAACTCAATAACAAAAATAAAACAAACGATCACAATTATGAAACGCAAGTTACCTCCTGACATAATGACAAAATCATTCTACAAAGTACAGTACAGTGTGGTTTAGTACTGTACGCCTGCAGAATGCATCTCCAGTACTGCATTTATGTTACTTTAGTTAGAACTTCAAGGTTATTTAAGATTTTTTAGACCAGGTAAGAGACTGGGACCTTAGTAATGGTCCTGCCTGTAATCTTGAATAGTCACAAATGAACACTAAAACAATTATATAATAATCACTTTAACATTAGTTTACGACTATACAAACTTTAAATTTTGTAAATTTGTAAAAACTTACTAAGACAGAACATTTTTGATCGCTATGTGGTGATCTTCATCAGTGCATTTTGCTTGGAGTTTTAGTGGTTTGCTTAGGTTAAGTGGTGACAGTTTTAAAGGCAGGTTTTTTATAGTATCAAAGAGTATGTGTGATTTTTATAGGGTTTCTTCATTTAATATAATATTGTTCTAGTCTGTTGACATTTGGTCCTTTTTTGTTGATGTGTAAGATTTCTAGGTTATGGTAAAATGTCTGTGTGATTTGTGTACTGTTTCTTTTATGTGATTGTAAAATGTTGAGTTGGTGTTCTGTTTGTGTTCCTTGACTCTTTGTTTAAAGCTACGACCTGTTTGCTCAATGTAGAATTTGTTGCACTTTAATTTTTATAAGCTTGGTGTTTGTAGTTTATCTTTGTTGTTGGTATCGTGTTGTAAAATATCTCCTAGTCCAAAAAATCTAAATAATCTTTACCAACCAAAACTATATATATATATATATATATATATATATATATATATATATATATATATATATATATATATATATATATACACACACACACACACACACACACAAACACACACTTTAATACTTCATTTTATTTTATACTATATTTTATTATTATTGTATTATATTATATATTTTGTGATTAAATAATGTCTAACCCTTTTTAGATTTTAGGGCAAATTTGTGTTCTGCTTGCAAATACAACAGATTGTAGTGAACTTTTATTGGGACACTCTCCTTTGTCAATGGCAATAGTAAGTGGAAATGTTAGTATTGTACAATCTCTCCTAACATCAAGTAACATTTCACCTAATCTGGTATTAGATACAAACTTAGGCACTGCTCTTACAGTATTATTAAATCCAGCCAGATTAAAATATGTTTCTGCAGAAGCACTTATTCAAATGGTAAACAAATTTAAATTCCTATTGTTCTAAGGTAACTAGTTATTAATTTATGTTTGTTTATAAAGGTTAACATTGATAAAAGTTGATAAATAGGGTGTTCCTGCCTATAGTGCCCATTAAATTTGATAATTTATTATTATGGCTACATAGGAAGATGTATCCTTGTATTAACTGAAACCACAATAGATTTTTTTGGTTTATATTAATATGATGGTGGTAGGGACAGTTGCTCTAAGTTAATAAACAGATACATTATTTAAGCCCTACCAGAACTAAGCTAAATAAAAATTAATACATACATTTATTAATGTGTATAAGTGTAGCTGAAGTTTAATACAAGAACAAATAGTTTTAATTTTATATGAGGCCTAAAATCTTTTTTAGTTATACTATAAAATACTACACAAATCTAACAGCTTATAAGAAAATTAGTAAAATAGCAGCCAACAAAGTAAAAGAGACTTTACACCAATTTAGGAACATGATATCAAGCTTTAATGTAATCAATTAATTGAATTAATACTTTCACTCAATTAATACCTGTAGGTAATAATTTAATTACCTGTATTAGTAATAGCTCTTCAATCAAATAATATTAAATACATTCATTGTTGAAGGTTAAACATTAATGTCGACCCTAATGTGGTACAAGTTTTTGCTTTGTTAGAAAATTCCCAAGAGATACCAATAGTGAAAAAATTGTTTTGTAAAAGAATGCAGTAGTATTAAAACAATTGGAGTGATATTATTATGTCACACTTGCCTATAGTAGGACTTACTTTTATTGTTTAATGAGGATGATTATTTCAAGAAATGTTTCCTATTGTCATTTCAGATAATAAAGGACCTCTTTTTAGTTTTAGGGTATGGTAGAGGGTAGGATAGGGGTATTGGGTGATTTTTTAGAGAGTTTTGGAAATATGATGTGAAAAAGTATATGTGAATTATAATGTAATTGGGTGTTGGTATGAGTGTTGGGTGCAGCTTGAAATGTTTCTACATTTTGTACTGTAAGGTTGTGTGTTGTTGCTTATTTTTGTTTTGTGTTTTGCAGTTTCTGAATATAAAGTATTTAACAAAGTTAGATTTTAATTAAATAATATAAATAATACTTAACTAAGTGAATACGTAAGGGCTTACTTGCTGACAGGTTTCAAAGCCATTGTTCCTTTTATGAAGCAAAGCCTCTAGTAGCAGCGTCCCGGCTAGGTATAAAGGTTGTCGGTGCGAGTTTTATGAAATCAAAAGGAGTGGGTTAAGTTGGTTGTGTGCTACGTAATATAACTGGGTGTTGGGTTCAAAATGTGTGTGGTCATTTAACCAACTTAACCCACCCCATTTACACTCATAAATCTCACACCAACAACCTTTGTACCTAGCTGGGACGCCCCTAAAACCCCTAAAACTCTCTAAAAACCACATAATATTCCTAAACTCAACTCTATAACAACTAAGTGGATTGTGACATGTAAGTTATACATCTCCTGAAACAACAGTCCTCATTAAACAGTAGTAAGTGCTACTATAGGCAAGTGTAACATATCAGTTTATGCTCAAGTGTGTTAGTGGCTTAAGTGTAAATGTTCAAAAATAGTAGCTAAAGTTGAAGATGGAATCAAATTATATAATATTAAAATTTTACTAACACAATTGTTTTAAGTTGTGGGCTTGGTGTTTAATTTTAGGAATATAAACAGAGAGTACAGTTGTCAAGATGTATATGTCATTCTCACTTTATTTTCCATTTCAGTTATAATTAACAAATGAGTTTCAATTTTGTGTGTTTTTCTTTATACATTGAAGCTAAAAATTGTTTATATGTTAACAAATATAATTTTTCAAGATCTTTAAAGTATACCTTTCATTGAACTTTCACACTTCTGTCACATGTCCCACTACGGCTAAATTTGATTTTTTCTTTAAAAATAATAAAAATATTCTACCTAATCATGTTATTTTAAGAATTAAAATTAATTGTAAATTATTTTTGCCTCATTACCATCATTCAATAGCTGTGCATGGTTACAGATGGATATTTTGATAGATGCAGGAGCAGACCCTTTAACAACTATTACTGTTGGAGATTTCATTGGTAGTTCCATCCAATATGCTCAAAACTGTTTGAATAAATTGCAGTAAGTAATGTATTACACTGAAACTTATATAAAGCAATCCCTATAACTTTTATAATTAAATGTGTTTATTGAATAATTTCAATTTCACTACCCTTTGACAAAAGGTTGGTCAAATACTGAATATTTGGAATTTTGAATACCTGCACAAAATCTATGTTATTCAATTTTAAATTTATGGGACTTCATTGCACACTGAAATTTTGCATCACTTAAAAGTGACTAAACAACTGAAAATACAATAACAAGAGAATATTATAAACAACCTCTCCCCCTACAAACGTAGTCAACCAATATACTTGTGAGGGGAAGGCAGACAAAATAATACTATTATAATACTATTATAGCAAATGTTTACAAGTTCCAAAACATTGCTTTTAATCGATGTTTGTGAACCCCACAAGAATCCACAATGTATGGGGAATAAAATCATTGATCACAAACATAAAGAATAACAATAATTTTATTACACATAAACATACAGAAGAAGATAAGAAGAAAACCTGAAGCAAATTTAACAAAATCTAAAGTCAAGTGTCAATATGTAAAAAAAAACTGTTAATGATTACAATCTTAAAATTATTTCTAGTAGTATACCAAAAATTACTAGATGAGAAGTAAATAGTAATTGATATAGCTTGATACCTCCTTGATATAGCTTGGTTATCTGATAATCTACTGCATACTTTATGTGCCTATTTATATTGTGATTTATGTTATATGTAACTTAAGTCAGTGACATTTAAATTCAACAGGCATGTGACTTGGTCTTCTCTCAAATTCTAGCCCTATTCCGGCATTGTTAAACAACTACTCAGACAATGCACTCATCCCTCTCCTCGTCTTGGTTTTTCTTCATCATTTTGGTTCATTCTCGCCCGTTGTTTTATCTGTTGGATCTTCCAACTCATTTTTCATGTAAATGTTGAGATCTCTCTCAAATCAAGAGTTATTTATTTTATCAAATTCAAATAATTATTAAATTCACATTTGCATTATTTTCTCGCTGAATGTTACTCAACCTCAAGTGTTACCACGTTCTGAACTACCTAAAGAAACTTGTGTGTAATTTATTCTTAGTGATCATTTCAACTCAGCCAATTCAAAGTATTTTAGTGAATAGTTCTATTGGAAAAGTGGTGAGCACACCCAATGGCTTTAACTACACCTGTGAAGAACATTTAATTTAATATAAGTAGTGATTTAGCAATTTTTCACTATTCATATTTTTATCATAAATTCTTTGTCAATAACTCAAGGTAATTCACAGATTTCCCTATTAAATTTATCTGTGTGATTCTTCTGAAAAATTATTTTTACTGTCTTTTTGTAAAATTCAAGGGCTGAATGTCACATTTGTGTCTTTTCTGTCAAACTCAATTGATGAGCTCATATATATATATATATATATATATATATATATATATATATATATATATTATAACATAATTATAAAAAAGACGCAACAGGGTTTTATTATTATTGATTATTTAATTTCTCTATTTAAAAACAAAAAAAACTACTCAGGAACATTTCATAATTCTTTATTATAACAATTTTTTTATTTCAACATTTAAACAATAAACAGAACAAAAATAAACTTAACAAATTTTAACACAATATACTAAACTCACTTTCTTTGATTTTTAGTTACAAATTTTTATACCCTAGGCTATTTTTAAGATCTCTTAATATCTCGGGGTTTATACGCATGGGCTATATTTTTAACTCTTTTGTTAATTAAATAAATTTTGAAAAACAAGATTAAATTTAGAAAACAGTTTTAATAAATAACTTCCTGATGGAAAAACTTACAAATTTGGAATAAGCAAAAAGGCGAAACTATTTGAACTGGATTATGTTCTTATTACTAACTATTAATTAATCACAAGATATTCTAATAATGTACAAGTTTAAACTTCCCTATAATCTTAAGAGTCCACTAAAGTGTATTTTTATAGCGCTATATACTCAACTTAATAAATATCGGCGAATGGCTGCTTGCTCACACGTAGAATTCCGTTCTCTTTAAATTTTATATTTTACACACTTAAATTCGTTTTAGTTCCTTCAAATTATTTTAACACTATTATTCTTTAATTTCACTTATCCCTGTTTAATCTTGCCAAGTTTCTTCACAAAACTGTATAATTTTGACGAATTTCTTCAAAAAGAATTTTGACTGGTCATGGCAGGTCCCATCTCGTAGCGTCCCCACGCTATAACTAAAACTCACGCGTCCTTAGATTTTTAAAAATTGTTTTTCTTTTAATATTTTACAAATATGGTGGCCTCCTTCTTCAAAAAGAAATCATATGGCTTTAATTTAACGAAGTTCCGTTCCTTCCCACTAGAGTCGACTGCCCACTTGACCTACTTCCATTTGTTTTTACAGCTGATGCAATAACGCGATTGTTTTCACCAGTTTTAATTTTGTTAACATACTGTTTCAATTTTCCAATCCTTAACAAACCTTCCAGTGTTTATTTAATTATTATTATTTGTGTGTGAAGTGTCTTTGCGTTTTACTTTTGTAATAATTCCGAATTGTGTGTGTTTTTGAGCTGGATTTTTACAAACATAACCTTTCAATTTGTTTACAACCGTTTTTCATCTCCTATCTCTCAAGGAATTATTTATGCCCTATGTTCCTACAGTTTACAAATTTGTTTACATATAATTATTATTACTAGATTATCTTGTTTTAATTTATTTGGTAGGTTATTTGATATAACAAATTTCCTCATGGATTTTACAGTTCAAATACCTTGTTTACATTTCTAAGCTTTTACCTAAATTTAGTTTCAATTTAATCTAACCAATCTTTTAATGAATTTCTTTTTTAAATTTTGTGTGAGTTATTTCTAATTTATTTTTCCAATTCTTAAAGAACATTATATAGCCCATTCTATAAATGTTACAATATATATAAAAGATAAGATGATAATTGTAATATAAGATAAGATAACACAATTTTCTCTACTTTTAGGGTACCAGTTTCTATGACAACCAAAAAAGATAGAAAAAAGACAAAGACAGTAAATGATGATGTAAATAAATACAAAACAATCGTGAAACATTTGATTAATAAAATGCAAGAAATTATAACCAAGCATGTACAAAACAAGCTTTTAAAAACCTTAACAAAAGTAGTAAGGTAAGGGTTTGGATTGTTTATACTGAAAATACATGATTATAAAGTTTGACTATATATAAAAATATTTACCTTGTGTTTGTACAGTAAAAAATATTGTTGTAGTTAATGTTTTGAATATTTTAGGGAAAATCTTGATGGCTTCAGCATCCCTTCTTCGATTTTAAAAGCAAAATATTGGTTTGACTGTCCAAGCTTTCTGAGGAGTTTGCAAGCATTTGTAGAAAGCCATATGATAAAAGTTACTCCGCAGAATATCAAAGAAGCAATTAATTTAATAGAAAATAAGGAACATGTAAGTGTTACCACAAGTTGTTCTTGAAAATTACTTGAAACTATATTGTATAAATAGTTTTAGATTATCTTACATGCTTAACCCGCGATGGGTCGCACCATGTTTTGTAACGTAAATGGTTGTACATATAGGGAACCCCTAACATTTACAAACTCATTAATTATAGTAAACACTTTCATTTAAAAATAAATTTTTAGGTACAAAATTATTAAAAAATATGTAAATTACAAATTTTAGAACAATTTTGCAGTAAAAAATATTTAAAATTAATGTACAGGAAATGAACGAAATTGAAATGACCTAGTAAACTAGCCGTTTTTTTAATTGCACATTGCCTCCAAGCCTTCATGGCACATTTTACAAATTGAGACATTCGATGTAATATGCTCTCGATAGATTAATCTGTTACATTCATGACCCTTCTGTTTTGTATAAAGGTTCTTTGTTATTTGACAGTACGCACATCATGGGGCCTTACCTCCAACAATTTCTGAAATAAAATAAAATTCTGTGTAAGTTCCGCTTCAAAAAATTAGATATAATGTAAGTATTATAGTTCTTGAATTTTTATGAAGGGTTTTTACTAATTCATTTTAAAATAATAATTTATTCTAGCAAAAATAAATTTTATAAAAAGTTTTCATAGTTTGGTAACAATCTTGTGTGGATTTTGATCGCTGATAGAACATTCTTGACCAAATATACATATTTTTTATACTCTGATTGGGGTATGGATAAATTTTCAATTGAAGCTCTTTTCAAAAGATAAGTCTTGCAATTGCCTTTGCTATCTCAGCGATGAATATTCTTCTAGCAATTTTCATCCCAGTGTTTTCCTTATATATGATCTGAACATATATCCTTGCCAAGTTCAATAACCCGTTTAATGTAGTTATTGCCCGTCTCTGTTACTCTATTTACTGATTATTCCTTCTAAATTTTATCAATTACATTAACTCTTTCCTTTGATAAGTTGTAGAACGAGATCACCTCTGGTTTGAATAAATCTCCTGTTCTGTAATCGCGGGTTAAGGAGAAGATATTTTATGCAGAATGTTTGTTCTCTAATATACTAAAAATCCATTTCCTGATATGTTTGCACTAAGATTCTCTTGTTGGGAGATTCTCTCATTTTATTTGCTTCTTTTTTATTACTGCTTATATTTACTAAAATCACGTCAAATTGGATATAGAATGTGTCTAACAGTTACAGTTTTTAAAATATTAAAGTATAGAATATTTGTGGACATAAGAGACTTTGCAAAATGGTAATGTTGAATCCACAAGATTGATTTTTATCTTAATACATCGAAGCAGAATACTCATGACCACTGTTATTGTATTTTTTGTCATTTAGATCAATTTATGATATGCTTTTAGCCTTATCTGGGATAACTCTCCAAATATCTAGTCAAAGCTGCCACATGAGTAAAGCTTATGAGAATTGAGTTTTGCAAGAAAACTGTAACTTACATTATTTGTGTCATATTGAGATACTAATATAAGCTTATAAACATTAACATGTATAAAAACACTTGCCTATAATAGTACTTTTGTTTCAGGAAAGTATCCCTTTATCAACTCACATCACAATGTTTTTACATAAATTGTGACATGCAAATTATTTCTCTAAACTTTCTTAGAAACCCATTTTTTAATATTTTGCATTATTTGATCACGAATTCTTTTTCTTAGTATTTAGATATAATGTAAATGTTTAGTTTTATGATATACTCTATGATAGGTTGTGTTGAATATATAACTGATCATATCGATACAAATTCAAGAAAATATTAATAATCACAATCAATCAAACTCAAATTTTACGTAACTCATGATAAATCTTTAACATAAAAAAAGCCACAATGCTCTTTAAGAACTTTTGACTACTGTTTATGATAAAACTTTTATTTTTTATGACAATTTATTCACTAAGTGACAAAGAAGAATTTGATTAGAAAAAACTGAGGTCTTTTGTGGTAAAATAAAAATTTCATTCTTTAATAGTCTTTCATAATTCACTCTCTTGTAAGGCATAAAATAGTAAACTGAAGGGGGAAATGTGTTCAAAGTTTTAGCATTTATGAATTTACCATTAATTTTCTGTAGGTAACAGGAAACATACTACTAGAAATTAAAAAAATCACCAATCAACAGAAAATGTTAAGTATACAGTGTACATAAACTGATTGCGCTATTACACTGATTTAGTTTAATGGTAATAGATCTGTTGTATTAGATCCAGATTAATAATCAAATCCCTTTGTGATACATATTTGCAGTCTATATCAAGTGTGATAATAATTAACAGAATTTTTCAATATACTATGTGGTTATTTTTAAAATTTTTGCTGGTTTAAATTTTCATGATATTAGTGCCAGATAAGATTGATTAGAAAATTATTTCCTAACCCCAATTATTTTTAAACTTAGTAATATCTTGGTATATTTTAGTCTATGTGGCATCCAGAGTTAAATATGTCTTCAGCACATGAAAAAAATAGATTCTCTTGAACAAAACACATGTATAAAAAATCATTTACTGGAAAAATATGTTAATGATATCACATTTTACAAGGGAAATATTTTATTTCTATCTCACGTAATAAAAATGAAACAAGACTCCGTTTCCACCACATAACTCAAATCAGACTGATCATTTTTTCTCATCCTCACATACTTGTCCACAACACTTCAAACCACCCACCCTGTCATAAACATGCTGACTATAGTTAGCTACATAGAGTAAAAGAAGTATCTATGTCCACCAAAAACATCAACAAAGGAATCAACGAAATTAAATACCTAAATAACAGAAATAGATACATTAATACAGTAATTGAAGACATATGATAACGAAAATGTACAATAAACAAGCAAATACAGCTTCACAGGGGAAAAAGAAAATTCGTCTGTCGCATTACTAATCACAGCCTCAAATAAGATTCCTCAGAAATTCCAAAAAATTAACCAAACAGATTATGGTGCAAACAATTTTAAAAGAAACTCAATACAAAACTAATAAACTAAAATAAAACCATTGCTTTACCATGAGATTGGATAACAAAATTTTCAGTCCATGAAAACTCAGGGAGTCATTGCAAAGAAACAATATTGTTCATCCTCTGCCTATTGAACCAAATTAGCAGCATGAGTAGGATTTACTGTTTTTTAAAAACTAGACATTGTTTTTTTTTTTAAATTGAGAAGTGTTGAAAAGTGTATTTTAACCAACTATTTTTATTAAAATGTATTTAATAGTTGGCCAAATTTGTTAGACCTGTTATATATATTTCGATATTTTAGCTTTAAAGAATTTTTTAACCAAGTTGGTATTCTAGGGTTAAACGATGTCTTGACATAGAGCTTTCAGTATTTAATAGTTCATTTTCCATTGCCTATTTACTTTAAAATTCATTAAATGCTATATGTATATATTTTTAACTGAAGGAATAATATTCTGGTGTTGTTTTAAACTGCTAAAACAATTTGCTACCATTAAAATTTTCTTTGTCTAGTAAATAAAAGTTACATTTTTGTAAAATGCACTGCTTAGAATAATATTTTTTGCTTTTTTATTTTTGTAGTACAAGAAATTTTGTTATTTTGTGAAAATTAAAACTGGTTATTGTAATTATTTTGATTTCACGTCAATGAAATGATGGTTTCAAAACATGTCAGCATAATAAGTCAATAGTTTTTACTTAATTCTTTTAATAAGTAATAGTGGTTTGTGAAAATTGGTTAAGAAAGCAATGATCTTTGTTTAAAGAAAATCATAATTAACAGCAAAGTAAAAATCTAAACAATTAAAAATATTTATAAACTTGCCTGTAGTAGCACTTACTTATATTTGTTGAAGACGGCCGTTTCGGTCTGAGTTGTCAATGGGACACATCTCCCGAAACGGCCGTCCTCAACAAATATAATTAAGTGCTACTATAGGCAAGTTTATAAATATTTATAATTGTTTAGTGTAAACTAGTTGCTCACGTGAAGATGGAATCAACAAATATAAAAATCTAAATTAATTATTATCAAATTCAACAGTTTATTGAACTTCAAATAAAGACATAAACTTGAAGTTGGCATTATACTGTTTCCTGTACCCCATACTTCCTATGATGACTGTTGGAAATGCAGGACAAGTGGCAACACCACACCAGTACAAATTGTTGAATTTATGTTTACATTAGAGATCATTTAATCATAGATTGTTTGCAAACAATATTAAAAGAATAAGTAGTCATAGAAATAGTTTTTTTTTTAAACTATTCTTACTCCAAGCCTCTATCATTATATGACTAAGACCACTTGATATCTCCTATATCCATCTGCTGCTAAGGATCTATAAGTCGTGTTTGTTAAAATGTCTCCATAAGTATCATGGTTCAACTCAAGCTTTTGTCTCAAATTGTATTTGACTATATTTTTTTAAACATCAATCCAAATATATTTGCTGTAAAGTATTCTTTGTGTTACAGGCCATGCACAAAGAGGATGACGCCATATACAAATTACAAAGAGAAAGTGAAAAAAAATACAATACAAATACACTTGGGTCAAGATTTGATCCATTCTTGCCATTTCAGCTCAAGTTCTTACAGTGTGAAAGTATTGGCATACTTTTTCTTGTCTATGGGAACATCCTGATACTGTAAATGTGTCTATCTGTTAGCAGATGCTTTCATTTTGAATTCAAGATTTTCTTTCACTAGACTGATACACATTTTCATGCTGAATTTGAATTACAACTATGGTTAAAGATTTTTATGTATCGGTCAGAATTGGTCCTCTGTTTCTTTGGCACACATATCCCAATAACTTGTTATCCATTGAAATATTATAATTTTGTACTTCAATTTTTCTGATATTTCTTGTATTTTAAAATAATATTTGGTTGGAATCACCTACCGGGCTGACATTGAATCAGTGAAAACAAAAATATTACTGTTCTCCTGTATTAAATTTCTTTTCTCAGGACTAGAAAAAATTTAAATAGGGAAGATAAAATATCATAGAAACATTTATTATAGTTTATAGGGAATAATTTATATTAAATACTGTTATATAAGTTATGTTAAAATAATTCCCTAAGTAAAGTGATTTCCTTTAATTTTCCTCAGATTTTAACAAGAGACGAAGAGGACATTATTGCAATCATTACAAAACAAAGTGAACAAAATGTTGAAGAGAATAAATATTTGGTGGGAGTAACCGAGAGTTTTAGAAAAGTGAAGCATATTTCATACATTGAGACAAAAGATCAGGTAAATAAATTGTTAAGAGTTAGGTAAGGAGTGAAGTTTTGTCTACAACCCTAGCACAAAGATGTTGACCTTCTGTCCCATTTCCTCTACAGGCAATAACAGCCTGTGTCTACTTAGTATTGTAGAACAAATATAAAACAGATATGAAAAAAAATGTTAATAGAAAACAACATTCTTTTTTAACCCATTCACTACCAGATTAATCATTAAAAAATGTGACCCTGAGTACCGAATACATTTTTTATTTTTATAGTTTGAATTGATTAGCATGCCAAAAATGAATTATTAACACCCACTTCATCTATTTCTTCAATGTGATTTGTTACACTAATGAACAAACATATGTACACACTTTTTACAATAAACACTTGTAAATGTTTATAAACTTGCTATAGTAGCACTTACTTATATTTGTTGAGGACGGCCATTTCGGGAGATGTGTCCCATTGTCAACTCAGACCGTAACTCATCTTTAACTCAACCATAACTCATGTTGAGTCACGGTCTGAGTTGACAATGGGACACATCTCCCGAAACAGCCGTCCTCAACAAATATAAGTAAGTGCTAATATAGGCAAGCTTATAAACATTTACAAGTGTTTAGTGATAGCAGCTCACGTGAGGATGGAATCAACAAATACTTTTTACAATATTTACACCAATTTAATTAAATTTTAATAGTTTGTCTGGATATGATAAATCTCAAAACAGTCTTCCAAATGTAGTGGAACATTACATTTTTTGCACTGGTCTACAATTTCTTTCCTTTCCCCCTGTTTTGTACAGACCTTACATCGTCTTGAAGGCCTAGCTTTTGAGGTTGATGGAATTTTTCCAATAAAGTGGTCCCAATATTTCTTTTGTAGGCGTTGAGGCGAATCTGTTGAAATGAATGGTCGTCCATAATTTGACCTGTTTGGTAGCTTTGCGGATTGTAGGAGTTGTTCTGCTAAGTTTAGCCTGAATTGTGTAAATGTTTTCAATATTATATCTAAAACAGGCCTAACCTTTATAAGTGGAATCAAGAGATGACGAAAAATGTAAATATTAACTTATTATATAAAATCTATTGCAAGACGTAACTTCACCAAATATTGGAGTATGCAAAATTGTACGAGTAGAACAGCAATCACTTATTTTAGGTTTTGTGATATTATAATTATGATGGCAAAATATGCCTTTAGTTCATCTATTTGTGACATCCATTCACTTACATGAAGTATCACCTCCAGTAGTAATTTTATCATGAGCATACTTGTTAGTTTCATCTGCAATACGCATCCAAAATCATCTCCTAAAAATTGATTTAGTATTTCTAATTCAGTGGATTTGTCGGATAAACGTCATGAAATAATAGGATTTATTTCTGAATTACTATTAGATCTTAAATTTTTTACATTACTAGGCTTAGAAACCCACAACCAATCTGTATCACTAGACACACTACTCGGTGTTATCGTATTTTTATGGCCGTCATTACTACTTTCAGAAGAACTATCACTTTCACTAACCCCACAGTTAATATTTTCCATTACTTCTTCATCACTGTCAAATAATACAGTATTTATGAGCTCTGTAAATTCTTCTGAATCAGGAAATACCTGTTCACTATTAGACATTATAAAATGTAAACTGAACAACGAATATAGCCTAAGAATGCGTGTGCAAACACTTCTAAATATGAATGTAAACAGAACTAAAATAGAGGTTATACTTACGGGAATACAAAACAAGGAGTATAGAAAACAGCTATGCATCACTAGACTCCAACTCTAACTCTTATAATACAAGAAAACCTTCTTAAAACTACAGGACGGGCACTGCAAGCTCTTGGTATTTACAGCGCTCAAACAATGATGACAGGCAAATTCCGTCCTTGGTTGTGAATGGGTTAAAATAAAAACAGAAAACTCTTACAAAATATTATGAATATAAATTATGTTTACAATTCTTGTGGTCTTATATGATTATAAAGTGATTTGTTAATAAAATATTTTACTGTGTGATAAAGTAAGTTTAAATGGGATACATATATATAGTTTTTGACAAAAATATTAGTATAGCTAACTGTAATTATATAACAGACACCAGATATATTCCATATTCTTTTTATAATATATTTACAACCTCTAAATAATACATATAATAAATGAGTAAGTGGCCTGGTTAATCAGGTAAGTTCTTGTATCTGCGTTGATAAGAAAAATAATAATAGAATTGGTAAAACGAGATTTATTCTATTAGGCATTTTTTTTTAAAAATTGAAGGTTGTGGGAAGAAGAAGGAAGCATGTTATAAATAAAGGTATAAAATTAAAAATAGGGCTGAATTGGAAAAAGAGTTATGACTAAACTACATTACTATGGAAAAACAGCTGATAAATTGTGAATGTAAGAAATGTATATTGTAGAGATTTATTTGTATCTACAAATAAATGTAAGGTCATTTTTGGCATTAAGGAAAATGGATTATATTCTGTTATAAGGGTAATGGCAAAAAACTGAAAAAACTACGGAAAGTTATATTGTAAATACAAGTAGTATGCGTAACATTTGCAAGTTAGTGTAGTTAGTGGAGTGTAGCTCCACTTGATAAAAAACTATCACAGGACTGTCAGAACACACAGAATACATGAACTGCATGTGAAGTTAATTTCAGCATTTTAACAATGTTGAGTGACTCTAAACTTTCCTTACTTGATACAGTTTTACTGAAAAAGTACTCTTATATAACTATATATGTTAGATAAGTGATAAGTAAGAGGGAAAATGCATTAGACGGATTACATATAGCTCAATATCTTTCAGTGTTGCTATTTATTAAAAAAAAATACCATAAGTGCAATTTGGCCACTCTAGTGTTGTATGTTTCCACACAAATTTCTGCTCTTACTCAATTTTATAATTTTTTTTTTTTTTGGTAATGAGGGTTTTTCCTACTCTGGCTCTAACTGCCTCATATATTTTGCATGTATGTTTATACATTATAATTAAACTATGATTCTTTGTTTTACATTATAGTTTACTTCAACTGATAGTTATTTTACAGAGAAGAAAATACAAAATATGCTTTCAATGTGGAAAAAGTGACTGCAATTTAATTGCATGTCCAATATGTGGCTTTGTTTACTACTGTTCTTTAGCATGCCAACAAGAAGGTCTCTCTACAAACAATATGACAAAGAGAGAACATAAGTGTTTCACAGCAGGTACATTTATTTTTATCTTGAGAAAAATTATTTAAAAATTCAAAACAAAAATTATAACACCAACTTAAATTAAAATTTTTGATTTTATTAAGGAAATATATAAATATAGATAAAAAATATGTATTATTCTACATTTTTTTAGCTTTTCAGCTGATTCTTGCAAACGGAATCAATGTTAAGCAAAAAGCTAGTGTTAAGGAAGTGGAAATTTATTTCAAGTTCAAACTACTTTTAATTTAGACCTGTTTAAATATTAATTTACAGCAAAAATTAAATTTATTGTGAAAGTGTTATTCTTGTGTTTTTTTTGTACATGTTGATAAAACGTTTACAAAAATAACTCATCTAATCACATATAGACACAGGCCACACTTGCACAGATACAAACCATAACTTAAGAAATCTCCACGTCAACTTAAAAGGACTATATCTCAAGACACTAGAATAATATGAACATTTGTTGATGCCATCTTCACGTGAGCTACTAGTAATCACTAAACACTTTTAAATGTTTTAAACTTGCCTATAGTAGCACTTACTTTGTTTGTTGAGGACAGCCGTTGTTGTTGGTTTTATACTCTCAACAAACAATTTAAACCCAACAACAAAATCGACGACATTTACAACACCACTGGAGTTTACAAACTAACTTGCAGTTCGTGCCCCAGTTTTTACATAGGCCAGACAGGGAGGTCCTTCTACACACGTTACCAAGAACATATAAAAGCACTAAAAAACAATAACTACTAATAAAACTTCACCGATCATCTCAACTCCACAAAACATGACTACATAGACATAACATCTAACCTATAAATTCTTCATAAACAACACAAAAATAACCAACGCTACACAACCAAACAATACGAAATATACAGGCACTTCAAACTACACCCTACACACATACTCAATACACAATTACATTACAACTCACACGCACTTTTTGACATCATAACTCCTAATACACACAAAATACGCCCACACCACCAAAATATCCCACCCCCACCCTAACCTACGTAAACTTTGAGATCAGTTACGGTCTGATTTGACTATGGGACACATCTCTCGAAACGGCCGTCCTCAACAAACAAAGTAAGTGCTACTATAGGCAAGTTTAAAACATTTAAAAGTGTTTAGTAACAATATGAAATTACAAACATGCCAAAACAAAATAAAAACATATTAAATGAACAAACCTGTTAAAAAGTCACATACACTTGCTGACCACAACCTTATAGAAAACCTATTTTTAAAGCATCTGCCACCTTCCACAACCATGGCTAGCCTAGATACAGAAAGATTGTTCTTTAGTGGATATCATTTTTTAGTGGACACAGCTGATTGACCACAATGTTTACACTAAAATAATATATATTTTTATTCTCATTTCAATGATTGTGTTAATTGATAAAACTATTTTGTCAGTATGTTTTTCTTATTTGTGTAAAACAAACACTTGAGTTCTAGATAAGGAATATTACTATTTTTTTTTTTTTTAATGTATAACTTTACATATGCTTCTGTTGCTATTTTAAATTTAAACTAAAGTATTACTATGTGGCCTGTAACCACACACAATGTTTTAATTTTGGCCATTTAGGATTTGAAAGCTAGACATCCCTAAACTAGACAAATTACAGAACATTGGAGTCATATGTTATCACTTCACCTGCTGAAATTAATGTTATTAATCATGTTTCGAAATTTTGTTGTTGCTCATGACGAGCTGATTGTTGTTTACTTATTACCATTTGAAATTACTTGCGACCAGACATTCTATTAATATAAGCTGTTAAATTTTTAACTTATACTTGGAGGTAACGTTTTCATCTTACAACTTCTTCACCCTCACGTTTCTGCCGCTGGGATTGCTGAAGTTGTGCTTTTGGTTCCAATTTTTGAAAGTTAGAAATGATGTGATAAAAAAGTATGTGTGATCTGTGTCGTGTTTGTTCATTTAGAATGTCATTTTTATGTGTGTCACTATATTTCTATTTTTCATACTGTTCTAATGTGTTTAATTTGTGGCCATCAACATCCTCCACATATGCATCAAAAAAAACTGATAAAATTGTTAATAAAGATAAGCAAGTTCTGTTTTATTAAAACAGGTATTCCATAGTGTGCTAAGTTTAACTTTATATCTCAGGTTAAATGTTGAGATGGAATGTTATAAATTGTACCGTCTCCATTTAAATTTAGAAATTGTCTTGTCTTACTTATAGATATGCAACTTGAACAGGAATAAAAACTAAAATATTTTTGTCTAAAGTATAATGTTTATTGCAATGTACAACAATATTCAATTTATTTTAGATCATATATAACCATGTACTTATGGTTACTGAAAACAACTATAGCCACTGCCAATATATTTGAAATCATAGTATAATTAATTAATACGTAACTAAGTGAATACTTGAGAGCTCACTTGCTGACGCGTTTCAAAACAATTCTTTCTTTTACGAAGCTAAGCCTCTCCTGCTATATGAAATGATTCATTATCATAATTACTAAATAAATTTAAATCAGTATTTCTAGGACTTGGGCATAAGAATACCTAATTAATATCTTTCTCAAACAAAACAACTTAGTCTAATTCTATAAGTAAAACATTCAAATAATACGTTAACTGCAACAATCTCTCATAACAGCTTGACCCAGTGGCGCACTTACATGCATGCAAAAACACGCGGCCTTGACTAGTTGTTTTAACTCCCCCCTACTGTTAACATAGTACTGTCAGAGCTCTATAGTCACATTTGTCAATAGTTTTGTCAGCTGAAAAGATACGTATTAGAATGTTAAATAACACCATACACGTGAGCTTACCATGTGATCCAAGTTGGGTCGTGGAAAATATGATCCTGCTCTTTGTAGGCTCCTGTGTTACATTTAAACAACAGGTGCCAATGGAACTCGTCCTTAGACTTTAGTTTAAAAACCAACTATCTTTTAATCTAGCTCAATAATTTTTAATTAATTTACTTTCAGAAGAAAGCTCTCCTGTTGTAACAATAGGCTTTTATTTTCTTTCACTTAATACGTTATGAATTTATATATTCTGTATGTATGATTTGGTAACCATATCAGTTTACTAGTTGGAAAAGACTAAGTTTTTTTTATTTATTGACACAGGATATTTTCAAAATAAATTAAAGAGATTTTGTATAATAAATTTAATGATTTGATTTATTTAAACTTTAAAAGTAAAATAAAAAATAATACAATTACACTTTTCTTTACTGATACTGTCTTTCTTAATTTGCAGAAAATATTTGAACATAAAATATTTACTTGGTTTAGTTTTTAAATATATTTAATTTATTTAAAAATTTAATTATTGTTTATTTATTCTTGAAAAATGAAAAGATTTTCTCTTGAGCCTTTCTTACAATATAATACATTAATTATTATTTTTTTTACTATAATTGTTTTTTAAAATTAAATATAATTTTTAACTCAAATGATTTTCTCTTAAGTGTTAACCTTTTAAAAATGACATTCTGTTATATTATAGTTATTTAACAAATTTAAAATTATTCATTAATATTACATGAAATTATGACTTATATTTATTATTTTCCATTATTCAAACTTTTACAAAAATTCTTCTCTTTTGATTTTATTTAAGATGAATGAGTTTGTGGTCGAAAACACTTTACCTATTTTCATTAAATGTTCTTTTGTCAGTTTCTTCATGATTAAGCTGATCTAGAAACTTCAACATGAAATTTGAATAATTTACATGCAAACACTTGCCTTTTTGTAAAACTGACTCATTTCATATGATTTAAATTATTTTAAACATTTCAATAGTACATATAATTTACTTTTCCAAAACTAATTAACAACTGTATTTAGAGTGAAGCCATTGTTTATCTCTTTATGATTAAAAATTTTGAAATATAATTTTCTGAAAAAATTTAGTAAACTTTAACCAATAAATTTGACTTGAAAAATGATTTGCCAAAAGTTCTCGCTGCCTTCATCCTCGCTTCCTGGCCCATAGATCTTGTTAAGGCTGGATTCATTCTCCTTTTTCTGTATCCTCTTGATTGACAGACAGTCAAACCGTCGTAAAAGTCATACAGAAATTAATTACATTTTTAAAAAATGGAAGTACTTAGTGTCGATTTACAACTTGTGATATAAATCTGACGATAGAAACCTTCTTGTAGAAACCATCTGGCCTCTAGATAGTACTGCCTAGCCACAAACTGACATAGGAACGTTAGGCAACTGCAAATTTGAATTCTATGGTACTCCTTCTATGGAAACACTGCCACGTTTCGATATATATTGGCTTTACTGCTACTTCCCCCTTCAGCTGCTTGGTCTAGAGTTTATCGTAACTCATGGATCTGTCGTTTAACTCTAATTGAATTAGCTTGCTAATCAGCCTTTACCATTTTATTAGTTTTAAAACTGTCTATTTAAATAATTCCCTGTATTATTTGATTTAATAAAGTTTTATGGTTTTAGTTTACACTGTTAATTTTCTTACACTTTGCTTGTTCTATAGAAATGTCGATGGCGGTTGTAGGTGGTCCAATTCACTAGTTAGTATTTTTCAGTTCTGGTTTTACACTCATTTATCGATTTTTCACTCACGGTGTCAAATTTATTAGTTAATTACAATTTTGTTTGATTTACAATAAAATACTGGTTTTCCTCACTCTTTTATTATTTTTTTTTTTACTTTACTTTTTCTCTCATATAAAAGTTTTAACATTTAATGATTTCATTTATTTTTTAAAAATTCAAAATTTAAACATTTGTTAGTTGCAAAGGCAAACTGCCAGTTGCTTAACACACAAAAAATAAAACCCATATTTATAATATTAAAATAATTTAGTAACATTTGTAAATTAATATATTTATTAACTTATTAAATATAAAATTCAATTTGATAGTATTTTATCTTAATATTGAATAGTAAATAAAGTAATATAACTTATGTATTAAAACAGCTGTTATGCACACTAACCTAAACACGTATAAAAATTGTTGAATGAAATTTGATTTCCACTTAATTTTTAGTATCAGCTGTATGTCACAGCTTGATTACTGCCATCTATTGATTATTAGCGCATCAATATTCATAATTCTCAATTTCAAAATAAAGTGACTGAATGCTCGGTTAGAAAAGTAGGCATTTGCATTTTTAATGTTTTTTTTTTAATATCGACTCCGAATTGGGCTACAAATATGCAAAAATCTTCCCACAAGAGAATTTAATAACTTGCCAAAGAGCCATGTCGATATCGAATGAACAGTTTAGGAAGGCATAAGAGATATACGATCATTCATTTTTATTTATATAGATTATTTATTTATATACATTTAGATCATAGAATGCACCATCATTATGAAATGTTTTCATTGAATTTTAGATGAATTATATTCTTTTAAATTTATTTACATCTAATTTGAATTTCAGTTGAAGATGAATACTGTTTTACTGACAACATTAAAAGTAGCAGTCAGATATCAAGTAAGAAATTTACATCTAGCACCAATAAATACAAAAAGTCAAGTTTTGAAACTAAAAAAAAAAAAATAGTTAATGAAAGTGACAATGACTTTGAAAACCAATCCAAATTACAACTTACAAATAGGAAATTCAGAAAACAAAATAAAACTAAAGACAGGAAATCAATGAAACATAAAGAGGGTATTGAAAACATAACATCAAGAGATATAATGAACAAGAAATATAAACATGCAACAAGCCAAATTAAAACAAAAGGTGAGAGGAAAACTCTTGGAAGTGATGAATTAATTGGTAAAAGTAGGCAGGCAAAAAAGGACGCTCAAAAACTAAATAAAAGTCAATCAAGAGAAAGTAAGCACAGTGATAGAGATCCTAGTGAGTCACCATTCAATGAAAATAAAAGAGGAAAAAATAAAAACATAGATTTTCTAAAAAAACATTTCGGAACTAAAACAATTAAATCTAAATATGAAAAAACTATGAAAAATGATGTAAATAAACGAGTGAGAACTAAATACAGAGAACTTAGAAGTAAAAGTGAAGAAGGTAAGTCAAAATTAAAAGAAAGCAATACTCTGGATGTTAAATCAAAACATAAGGAAGCACTGAGAAAACATGAAATCAAAGGCTATAATAGAAGAATACGAAGTAAAAGTAGAGAAATGAAACAAAAATATTATGCCGGAAGTGAAGGAAGATTTATTAAAAAAGATAATACTGTCCAAAAGAAAACATTAGGTGATGTAATAAAAGAAAAAACTATATTAGGACAGAATAAATTTAATATTAAAGGTCAAACACATTTTGCCAATCAATCCTCTTTGTTCGAGCCACTCAGTTTTATATTTGGTTTGAAAAACATTGTCGCTCTCCCTTATGTTGTCCTTCAAGATGGCAATCTATATTATAAATTTTATGGTACAAAACCAATGTTAATTGAAAATTACAGTTTAATATAAAATTTTATTTCGTTCTCCTTAATTTTGTGTTTCATTACAAACAGAATTCAGGTCAAATTAATTCACATACATTTGGGATTCATCTTCTGGTAAGTTTATTAATTTTGTTTTGCTAACACATTCTACTATTGTAAATAACGTTTTTCTGCAATCACATTATTGAAAATTGAAATTATTTTGACATATAGTGAGAAAATAATATTTGTAGAAGATATCTGTAATAAAGAGAGTCAAAAAACCCAGGTCTTTTTACTTAGTATGAAGATGACTATGAAGAATTGTTTAAAAAAAATATTCAGTTAGAACAAAAATCAAGCTATCCAATTATCAAAAATTTAACTCTGATACTAATTGTATTAGGTATGGTTGTTAACCAATGAAGAGTTGTAGTCTGATCTAAACTACTAAACTGAATTCAAAGTAAGGTAAGTGACAGATCCTCGATATTTTAATAACTTTAATGGGCTTGCATCATTTAATAAATTATATTTTATTGTATTTCTTCTTTTTCCAATCTGTTAACAAATACCAGAGGTTGTTATTTATTTCTCCTCTAAGCCATGAGCATGAATACAGATGTAATTCTTCAACTATGAGACATATGTTTTCTCTGATTCTCTCTTTCCTTTATTTTTCTTGTAGTACAGAAAATTTAATTAATTTATTCCAAGTTCGTTCAGTTAATTGTTACTAGCTTTCAACTCAATAAAAAAATTAATTTTTAAGATTTTATTAAACTTCTACAGCTAAAAAAACTTTTTCCATTTCCAAATATATATTGTAATTTTTTTAATGTGGTAATTGTCTTGGGAAAAGGTGTAATTTTCAACTTTTGTATAATCTAAAAGCAGATACCTTCAACTTCTCCTAAATTTCTATGAAAAATTAGATTTTTATTACACACACAGATGGATGGAGAATGGAAAATAGTTTATTGTTTTTTAATAATGCTTCTAGATTGGAAAGGAAATTTTCAGTATGCTTTTTTTATTGTGGTGTAAGGTACTCTTATCTAATGAATTAATTGTTAACTATTAAATACAATATGTGTGTGTTAATAAATATAAAACATTCAGTCAGTGAATTAAGAGGAGGGAGTTTGGTGCCGTCTGAGGTTATGCAATATCTTTCACACAATAGATGTGGGTAGGATTATAGGAAACAGGGATTTTTGGTATTGGGATGGGATTCAGGAGGGGTATTTTTCCAAATGAAAGGACTTTTATTAGCGTGAGATGGATAAGGTGTTTGTTATGGGGTTATAGACGTTTATTTAACTTCATGAGGACATGGCTGACACCTACTTTTTCCATTATTTTATCTTCCTCAACTGACACGTTTTTCTATGTTACATTTTAAATCCATCCTTGTATTAAATAAAACTATGTTTTTTTTTATAAAAAAAAGGATCCTCGTTGGCATTTTCCAAAAGTAAAAAATTATTCATTTTATAAGGGTAATAATTACACTTTTAAAAAGAATAATTTCACAACAAAAAAAGTTATAAAAGATATTTCAAAACTGAAAATGGTAAATGAAAATATACTTTTGGTATAAGAAACTCCGTTCATTTGGTATAATAAACCATATTTCATCCAACAATTTGGTGTTTTATCTTGTTGAGGTAAACACATACAGAGATATGAGTGTTTTAAATAAGATTTGCATCTTGCTTTTTGGGAAACGTAGTCAGGGTGTTTTTGTCAATTTAATGGTTTATATCTCTTAAACTGTATAAGATATCAAGCTTAAATTTTCACTTCTTTCAGAAGATATGTATATATATATTTCAAATACAAGAATAGTTTCAATTTATGTATTGGTTTCTTGTATTTGAGATATTTTTATTCATTACAAGAAAATGTATCACCATATTTAATGTATATGTATAAGGGATGGGCCGATTCCTAAAATTTTCAACTCCGATTCTGATATTTTTTTTCCAATTCTTGAGTCGATTCTCAATTGTTTAAAGTTATATAGGCCTACATGAAGGCCTTTAGTCATATAGCGTTTTAAAAGTTTTGTTCAAATGTAATAGGCTACACAAAACCTTCAACCTCGAATTGTGAATAGGAATTTCTGAAAGCATGACAAACAAATCGGATAAAAGTAATGACTTACTTAAAATTACAAATGTGAAATATAATCAAATGAACTTTATTTACAATATTTTATAAACATTGAAAAATACCTGACTGTATTTTCATTGTCTGTCAAAACACAAAAATTAAAAACAAATCAAAAACATAAGCGAAAAATTAATACAAATAGTCTCAATTTATGTTTAGTTTTTTAAAAGGTAATGCAAGTTTCTGTCTAAAAATACAAGCATCTGAACACGCTGGTCAAGCCAAATACATCGCTTGCCCCATACAATACCTGAAGTTGAGAAAAATGTCTTTTAAATTAAAGATAATAAAACCAACACTTGACCAGTAACTGACAACAACATAACTTCGAAACAACTGTAACCACACCAAATTCAAACTTCTTAAAACAGCTCGTCAAACAACGAAAGAAAAAAACAACACAAAGAGATGGGGAGTGTGGTGTCACGCTTTAATTTTAAAATTTTTTTGGTATCAAATAATCAAAAAGTATTGAACTACAAGTATTTGACAACAATGTAATCGAACTAGAAGACCATCAGTACAGATTTTTCTTGCTGTCAATTTTGTAATTATTCCATACTAAATGTGAATTACACTTGTATTATAGAATTAATTAACAAACAAAAAAGACAATGCTATGATATGAGGTTTTATGTACTTGTAACAACCACCCTATCAGACGATGTGTAAATATATATTGAAACCTTGCCGTTTCAATATGCGAAGGCGATACCATGAATGTTACATTCATTTTAGCAGGATAATAATACCAATGGAATGACATTAAGTGAAGATGATGAATATCAACCACCAAAAGAAATGACAACTTATTTATATTATTATTAAAAATAAAAATATTTATTACTGGATTAATATGTTTGGCAAATAGAGAAAGTTATAAAATACAGCGAATAAAATCAATACAACTTTAGTAATATTCATTTCAGTTTTTATAACTGGAGAAATTGTAACTACTTTGTGTTTTGTTTTGACATCTATGAAGTTGTTGGGAGAGAGAAAGAGAGAAACACGAACCCGCCCGAGTGAGAGTAAGACAGTAAAACGAGATGAGAGGTGACAAACAAACAAACCAGAAAATGACTCCTGTCATCTTTGTTACTGCGTCATAAATAATAATAACATTTTCGTTATTTCAAATCGACTTTTGCTTCAATCATTTAATTCATTCAAAACAACTAATACATAAATAAGATAGCGTTGATTACTAATTATTTTTCCAATAAATTAAATCACAAATTTTTCCAATTAAATCCATCACATATTCCAATGGATAACAGAATCAACGATTCTAAAATTAAGAATTAGAATCAGCCTATCCCTAATATATAAATTTATTTTATCCAAAATAATTTGTTCTTAAAAAGATTTTTTCTATTAATTTTATGTATCGATTAAGATGAAAAATCTTTATAAAAAAACTTGTGAAAATATCTTTTAGCTCAATATTTTAAACAGTTTATGAGATATGTGCTTTCAAAATTATAAAAAATTAGCCAGATTTTACATTTCCAGGTCTTTTAGCCTTTTTCAAGGGTCATATTTTGCAAACACCTCAACTTTATGCTTATTATAAAAAATGAAAGAAGATAGCACTGTTTTGGGATTTAAATATTTGTATAAGTTTTTGAGTATGTCTGCTGAAAAAACAAGTTATTTTCAACTTCTGAAATGTCATGGGATAATGACAATTTGAAATTTTTCTTATATTTCTATGAATACTCAATTTTTTATTGTGTACATAGATTGACACAGAATGTAACATAGAACAATGTACATAGCTTCTCTTTAATATTTATAGTTTTGAAGTGGTTTGTGTTTTTGTGAAAGGAAGATGTCTCTTTTTTTTATTGTTTTTTTTAGTGCTGGCCTCTGACATAATTCTCCTGAACTACCAGCACAGAGAAAGGGGAATGTGGTGTATTTATTACACAAACATGTGTTTGATAGTTAAGGATTAATCTGTCAGAGCTCAGTAATTTACACTACAATAAATAATAGCATTCTGAAAATTTCCTTACAAGAAAAGCAGATAACATTCATGCTTTTTAGTAGTCCTCAGATCTTGCTTTGGAATACTAAAAAAGTGGTTTAGTTGAAAACTAATTATTAAAAGTCAATGAATTAAACAAATTTAATACATATTAAATATTATTTATTTATCACAATGATATTAATATAATGGTATGCATATAAAATATAAAGATATATATATATATATAAGTATCATAAGGAAAGTATATAAGTAACCAAAATACAAGATAAAATATTGCATAATTATAAATTGTATGAGTGTTGTACACATTTAAATTATATATATATACAATATTTAAGGTATATTATTTACATCAAATCTCTAACAAATTTATAAAAAAATACTTTTAGTTTTTATTTAACATTGTGAATTTACAGTAATAATCAATTTCTTAAATTAATTAAAAAAATTTTCTAAAGGCCTTCTTGGACAGGATTTTTAGCCTTGACTAGGAATATTCACAATAATTAGACAATATTTTAAAAGAAATTCATTTTAGTGCTAATAAACACCGTGGCAGAACATAGAGATGACAATCTAACATAACCACAATGAGAAAATAGAGTATACAAATCACTCGCCACTTGTGTCCGATGTGTCACCATCAGACACAAGCCTACAAACCTTTCTTCGTCTTCTTCTTCTGGGTAGACTGTCATTAATACTTTGTTCTTCTTTAAAGCTTTCTTCAATGCAACTTGAGTCCGAGCTTGAGTACTTTCTTTTTAGATTCTTTTTTCTTTTCTTCTTTTTTTTACTTTCTAAAATCTGTTCAGCAATTTCTAATATCGAAGGATCATAGTCAATTATTTCTGTTTCGTCTACACAAAACGAATCCTGAAAAACAAATTAAGCATTTATAAAAAAAGCCTTTCAATATATATTGTAACATTTATAGAATGGGCTATATAATATTATTTAAGAATTGGAAGAATATATTAGAAATAACCCACACAAAATTAAAAAAAAAAAAGAAATTCATTAAAAGATTGGTTAGGTTAAAATTGAAACTAAATTCTGGTAAAAGCCTAGGAATTGTAAACAAGGTATTTGAACTGTAAAATCCATTAGGAAATTTGTTATATCAAATAACCTAACACATAAATTAAAACAAGATAATCTAATAATAATTATATTCAAACAAAATTGTAAATATTAGTAACATAGGGCATAAGTAATTACTCGAAGGAGAAAGTGAAATACGATTGTAAACAATGAGATTGGAAGGTTATGTTTCTATGAATTCGGCTCAAAACACACACAATTCGGAAATATCATAAAAGTAAAACACAAAGACACTTCACACACTAATAATAGTAATAAAATAAACACTGGAAGGTTTGTTAAGGATCGGAAAATTGAAACAGTAAGTTTCAACCAGGTTTAACCAAGTTAAAACGCCATTCTAAACAAGCTCGTTGTGGACGCATCAGCTGTAAAACGGTGAAAATAGTTCGTTGACATTAACATGTGTGAAAGTCTAGTGGAAAGAAATCGAACTAAATTATAACCCATATGTGTTTTTTTTAAGAAGAAAGGCGGCCATATTTTAAACAATTTTAGAAATCTAAGGACGCGTTAGTAGTAGAGTTGGAGATAGCGTGGGGACGCGACAAGATCGGACCTGCCAAGACCAGTCAAAATTCTATTTATTTGGAAAGAGTTCGTCTAAATTTTACCGTTTTGTTAAGAAGATTGGCCAAACTAAATTAAGGAGAAGTGAATTACAAAATGTAATACTGTGTTAATATAAAGTGAAGTAAATAAAACGAATTTAAGTGTGTAAAAAGTCAAATTTGGAGAGAACGGAATCTTACGTAAGCTAACTGAAATTTCGATATTTGATAAGTTATTAGCGCTATAAAAATCAATTTTAATGGACATTAAGATAATAAGGAAGTTTAATTTTGTACAATAGAATATCTTGTAGTTAATTAATAGTAAGTAATAAGAAATAATCCAGTTCAAATAGTTTAGCCTTTTTGCATATTCAAAATTTAAGTTTTTCCATCAGGAAAATATTTATTAAACTTATTTCAAAATTTAATATTGTTTTTCAAAATTTATTTAATTAACAAAAGAGTTAATATAGCCCATGCTATAACCCCGAGATATCAAGAGATCTTAAACTAGCCAAGGGTATTAAAATTGTTTAACTCTAAAATTAAAAGAAAAAAGAGCTAAACCGAGTTTGTTAAAACTTGTAAGTTGTAAAATTTTGTTTTGTGTGTATTGTTTACTTGTTGAATTAATAAATAATTGTAATAAAGAATTTAAATTACAAATGCCTGAGTTGTGTTGTGTGTTATAAAAATTACATTACATTTGGCGCAACAACGTGGGAGCTCGATAAAATTTATTTAGAGAGATTTTGAAATAAAATTAATTTAGAACTTTTTATATGAAAAACATTTGAACTGGAAATAGATTTAGAAAAAATTTTGTAAAATTAAACACTGAGTTGAATAGAATCAAGGCTAGGTTTATAGTATATATATAAATTGTTTATGTTTGTATAATAAGTTACTTACAGATAAAAAAAAAAAAAAAAAAAAGAGGAAAATATTATAGGCGAGCTGGTAGTTGTAGGGGACCAGGAAAAAGGGACAAATTTGGAAATGGAAGGCACAGATATGCCTATAGAAGAGAGTGAGGTGGAAACCCAAGTAGATGAGGCTAGGGGACTACCACCTATGCAAACCCAACAACAAAAACGGGGAAATAATGAGAATGTAGATTTAAGGGATATAATGAGAATTTTAATGGAAATGAATGCAGAATTAAAAGAAATGGTTGAGAAGAGAGATAAAAAATTAGATAAGATAGACGAATTGAATGAGAATATAAACGAAATAAGAGAGATGAAGGAGGATCTAAAATTAATAAAAGATGAAATTAGGGAGGACAATAGGAAAATGATAGAGGATATGAGGCGACAGTGGAGGACAGAGAATAATGCTGTAGTAGAGGATGTGAGAAGAGACTTAGAGGAGAAAGATAGAGAATTAGAGGAGGAGATTAAGGAAAATTTTGAGGAAACAAATGAAATAATAGCTGATGTGATAGAAATTAATAAAAAAGAGATAGAGAAAGTCGAATATATAACAAAGAAAAACACAGAAGAGTTAGGAGAGTTAAAATTAAGAAATGAAGTAGGAAAGATGGAGGTACTGCAAATAAAAAATTTAACAATTCAAACCGCAACTAATAAGAAAATTGAAAAGATTAATAAAATGAAAATGGTAATAGGAGAAAGAGGAGGAGTTAAATATCCGTCTCAAGGCTTAGTGGTACAAGGCTTATTGAGAAAATTTATCAGAGGTACGGATATGTTAATGAATGTGGAGGCACAACTCGAGTTTGGAAAATGGGAAATGGAATTTAAATATGAGAGAAACACAGAAAATAAAACTTA
Source organism: Prosapia bicincta (assembly GCA_036971475.1). Lineage (NCBI taxonomy): Eukaryota > Metazoa > Arthropoda > Insecta > Hemiptera > Cercopidae > Prosapia > Prosapia bicincta. The sequence continues at coordinate 178,707,142 of JBAIZL010000005.1, read as the reverse complement.
TGAAGCAGATGAAAGATACAATGGAGATGTAAACGGTGTTAAGGCAAGGACAGGCGTGGGGACAAGAAAAGAGCATGGTGCCCACAGTCAATCGGAAAACTAAGACCATAGGAAACCCAGGAATAGAAATTAAATAGAGGAAACAAGTTTACAGGCATTAATAGACACAGGCAGTAAAATGACATGTATCAAGGAGAACTGGATATAGGAAAATAAAAATAAAATAGGAAGGGAGATATTAAATATAGGTGAAGGAAGCAATATGAATAAACTCTAGGTGATTATGTGTATAAGAAAACGTTAGCAGGAGATAAGTTTTAAGGGATGGTAACTATATCTACGAAAATTTATTGGAAACTTCGTCGAATAATGAATAAAAATAAATATGAATCTATGTTAATAAATATTGAAGCATCGTTGTAATAAATAAAATATGGTAATTGTGTATTTAAACTTCGTCGTATTGTAAGGGAGAATCTGCGTTGATAAATAATGGAACTTCGTCGTATATATTATATATTATAAAAGAAATATGCATCTATGATAATAAATATTAAAGCATCGTTGTAATAAAAATATGGTAATTGTGTATTTAAACTTCGTCGTATTGTAAGGGAGAATCTGCGTTGATAAATAAGTATTAAAACAAAATTTATATTCGTTGATATAGGGATAGTGTAATCGAAGGAACTATAGATATGATCAAATAGAGGATATGAAATTGCAACCTTTAAAAATATTAGATGTTAAACTTCATACAAAATAAACTGAAATGATATAAGAAAATAATTGAACTGGATGTGAGATTGGAAGGGGAGATAAAATACTAACTTAGAACTGAGAGTTAGATGAAGCTAAAAGCAAAATAAATATGAGATAAATAATAAACAAGGAATAAACAGAAATAAGGGAAAGAGAAATGTTATAACCAATTTGACCAAATCTAGACATACTATGACTCGGATAGGCTGGGATTTAAAGACACGGTATCAGAGAATATATGTTAAATAAATATTGAATCAGACTTATGATTGGAAGGGTTCCAATTGTAATAAATGTAAAAAATAATAATAATTATGGAAGGAATTGTAAATACCAGAACATGATTTATTGTTAGAATTGTTAAGGAATTGTCGATTGAATGTTAGTTATAAGTATATTGTATTGTTAGAAGATAAGTTAAGTAATATGTAGCTTGAAGTGTTCAGCTCAGTATTTGATTGTTAAAGAATTAAGATAAAATTGTGTCGTAGGAATTAAGTATAAATGGACAATTTAAAGTATAAATGTTAATTTAAATTTAATTTTAAAAAAAAAATATGTATATTTAATCAAGCTTGTAGAATGTAAAGAATGTGTAATGTAGATATTAGTAATATTTTTTTTTATTTAAATTAAATTAGGGGACATTGTAACATTTATAGAATGGGCTATATAATATTATTTAAGAATTGGAAGAATATATTAGAAATAACCCACACAAAATTTAAAAAAAAAAGAAATTCATTAAAAGATTGGTTAGGTTAAAATTGAAACTAAATTCTGGTAAAAGCCTAGGAATTGTAAACAAGGTATTTGAAATGTAAAATCCATTAGGAAATTTGTTATATCAAATAACCTAACACATAAATTAAAACAAGATAATCTAATAATAATTATATTCAAACAAAATTGTAAATATTAGTAACATAGGGCATAAGTAATTACTTGAAGGAGAAAGTGAAATACGATTGTAAATAATGAGATTGGAAGGTTATGTTTCTATGAATTCGGCTCAAAACACACACAATTCGGAAATATCATAAAAGTAAAACACAAAGACACTTCACACACTAATAATAGTAATAAAATAAACACTGGAAGGTTTGTTAAGGATCGGAAAATTGAAACAGTAAGTTTCAACCAGGTTTAACCAAGTTAAAACGCCATTCTAAACAAGCTCGTTGTGGACGCATCAGCTGTAAAACGGTGAAAATAGTTCGTTGACATTAACATGTGTGAAAGTCTAGTGGAAAGAAATCGAACTAAATTATAACCCATATGTGTTTTTTTTAAGAAGAAAGGCGGCCATATTTTAAACAATTTTAGAAATCTAAGGACGCGTTAGTAGTAGAGTTGGAGATAGCGTGGGGACGCGACAAGATCGGACCTGCCAAGACCAGTCAAAATTCTATTTATTTGGAAAGAGTTCGTCTAAATTTTACCGTTTTGTTAAGAAGATTGGCCAAACTAAATTAAGGAGAAGTGAATTACAAAATGTAATACTGTGTTAATATAAAGTGAAGTAAATAAAACGAATTTAAGTGTGTAAAAAGTCAAATTTGGAGAGAACGGAATCTTACGTAAGCTAACTGAAATTTCGATATTTGATAAGTTATTAGCGCTATAAAAATCAATTTTAATGGACATTAAGATAATAAGGAAGTTTAATTTTGTACAATAGAATATCTTGTAGTTAATTAATAGTAAGTAATAAGAAATAATCCAGTTCAAATAGTTTAGCCTTTTTGCATATTCAAAATTTAAGTTTTTCCATCAGGAAAATATTTATTAAACTTATTTCAAAATTTAATATTGTTTTTCAAAATTTATTTAATTAACAAAAGAGTTAATATAGCCCATGCTATAACCCCGAGATATCAAGAGATCTTAAACTAGCCAAGGGTATTAAAATTGTTTAACTCTAAAATTAAAAGAAAAAAGAGCTAAACCGAGTTTGTTAAAACTTGTAAGTTGTAAAATTTTGTTTTGTGTGTATTGTTTACTTGTTGAATTAATAAATAATTGTAATAAAGAATTTAAATTACAAATGCCTGAGTTGTGTTGTTTGTTATAAAAAAAAAACATTACAATATATTTACCTATTACTGTACTTATATATTTTTGGTTGTTTAACTGTAATAATTTTGACCACAGTAATTATCATTAAATTCTCATGACCTTTTTGATTTGTTTATAAACTTATTTAACTTTTTTCACAACTTTCAACTGAAACATTTCACTGATAAGGTTTAATTTGTTGTGATTTAAATGAGACAGTGGGGTGGTAGTGAAAACTGTTTCTGAGTTGAATTGATAGTTGAAGTTGATTAATAAACACCTCAAACAGGTTAAACAAATGTAAAATAAATTACAAACAAGTAATATAATTTTTTTAAAAAGTCAATTCTTACTTAAATCAAGAAAGAATTATTTTAGTATTTTTTAAAATTTTATAATTAAAATTAATATAAATATCTATATACACATGTCAGAATAACAATATAAAGTGGCAAAATAGAAAGCGAGTTTCTTTGCAATTTTCCATTTTTCTTTCTATGTATGATGTTGGACTTTTTTTTTCTTATTTATATGTTTCTTTTTTTTCATTACTTGCATCGTGTTATAGTTTTTTTGCGTTCCTTTCGCATTGGCAGTTTCTGAAGCAAGGTTCAATACCGTTAATCCAGTTTGTTTACTTTATTCTTTTCATTTATTTTTAATCCTAGAACATTATTTGTGATATTTTGTGTCAACCATGGCAACAATTTAATGTTGTGCAATGGAGATTTCGACGACAATCAGATGGCGGCAAAAGAAAAATCCATATACATCTTTGAGAAATACACTTCTAACTATGGGAAGGTTGGCTCAGTGCCAAAGCGCTAGACTTTGAACATGAAGATCCCCAGTTCGAATTTGACCTAGACCACCCAAATTTTTATAATCTATTTATTGAACAAATATTTGAAGAAACTGTATTAACGCCAATTGTTATCCACTATAGTTTTAAAAACATGTTTTTGAACTTGATTGGATGAATAAAAACATATTTCATTAACGATTGAAAATTTGTAGAAGATATATATCAGGAGAGTGTGAGCTAATTGAAGGAAATAGAAAATATCAGGGCAATAACTTAACCTCAAGAGAAAGTGAGTGAATGACATAAATATTTAACAAATGTACAGCTGAAAAAGTGTAAAATTCATACCTGTGAAGCCTATGTGAAATAAGGTCAAAAAGTTTGAGATGTGATCAATAGAAAATGTTTTGAAATAATACAATATTCTTAAATTACTGCCTTTCATAACATTTTCATTCTGCATTTCAAATTTGTTCATATAATAGAAAAGAATTTTCTAGTTCTGTCAACTGCTTCATCCTGTTTTTCTTCTATCTGAGCAAAACACCACTTCAATTTCAGCTAAGTAAACAAGCACTAATGGTAGGTCTAGAAGATATGGAGGGTGTTCCTGAGTGAGAAAATTGTGGTATAAAAGTATTGTTTCACATAGCAAATTGTTGTCCCTGGTATTGCCATGTAATGAAAATGTCCATTTCCCAAATTTTTTTCATTTGATCGTATCTAAGTCTATGAATCTTAACATAAAATTCTCAGTTGATACTTTTGCCTTCATGAATAATTTTTTAGTGATATTACATGCTCAATAAAAAAAACCCTCTAACTTCACATTCCCCATCTTACACCCAAGCAAAGTTTTCTTTCCTTAACAGTGTTTTTATTTTCATTCTTGACATTTTGTATGAGGGTTGTGAAGATAGCTAGCTTCATGTCTCATCACCTGTCACAATTATTTTTAGTAAGCTGCCAACAGGATACCTGGTCATGATGACAGTAATTTCATGTTTCCCATTAGATAATATTTTTTCAGGGCTATATGCTAGTATATGCCTGCTACAATATTTTGTAGAAATAGTTACATCCGTGGGATGTAATGGGTTATGGAGATGTTACAAACACTATTATACACAAACAACACAAAACATCCAATATTAAAATGAAGATATGCTTGAGCAATATTTGCATTAAAAATTACTAACTCTTGGCAAGACCAATGAGAAAACAGTTCTATGCCAACATGATTATGTTCCATTTTGTGGAACTTATTTTAACATCTCTATTATTCAAAACAAACAGTAAGATTGGTGAGACAACAGACAAGTTATACATACTTCTTTACATCTCATCTATTTGCTATAATTTTATCAAAAGTTTAACTACAACTAAACAAGTAAATGTAAATATTTTAAAAAAAAAAGCCAATTCCTACTTTTAACAAAGAAAAATTTTATTTTAGTTACTTTTTATTAAATAATTAAAATTAATATAAATAAAGTAACATAGCCTAGTGTTAAAACAGCTATTCTGGCACATAACCTATAACATAAAATCAGCTGTTTTATAAAATCACTTATTTTAAGTGATTGTTTAGTCAAATTGTGTGAAATCACTATATTCCACACCTTGCCCCTTTTGTGAAAAGTTTGTCTCCCATATAAACCTAAAATGAATTAATTTAATTTAATTAATGGATTATTACTTGAAAAAACTGTAATAACATAAGTGTCATCCACTACAATTTTTAAAAATATTTTGAACTTGAGTAGATAAATAAAAAGTATTTTACTAGTGATTCAAACTTTTAACAACACACACACACACATATATATATATATATATATATATATATATATATATATATATGGTACAAGCAATCTCCCAACTTGAAAAACATCCTAATACATCCTAAACTACCAGATCCTGATGCAGAGAAACCACACAAACTTCCTCATGGCTCCTTCCCATGCACTAGACCTAGATGCAAGACGTGTCCAATACACCCCCAGCAAATAGTTTCAACAGCCAAACAACAAAAATTGTCTTCAAAACACAGGGTCATCATAACTGTACATCAAAAAATGTCATATACCAGCTACAATGTAAATTTTGCTCAGCACAGTACATAGGCCTGACCACGGATGGTCTGAATATCAGAATGAATGGCCACAGACATGATGTTAAAATTATGAATATGGATAGGCCATATTCATATGGACAGCTCAACATGCTACGAGTCACAACATCACAACTTTTGATGAATGCTATACCACAAAAATAATTAAAGCACTCCCCCCTGATTGCAATCCCTCAGAACTGAGAAGATGGCAACTATCATACCAGTGGTATAGCGAGTCCAGAAAATCCCCTAATCTCAATATCAGATAAATCCATTCACTTTTTTCCCTAATAGCCTCATCAGACGTCTCCAATCTCTTTTCCCCTGACAGACTTATATAAACTATAATCACTCATGGAAACAATACATATATCTTTAATCTGTGCATCTGTGACATCTGATTCCTACACAATCTGTGATTACAACTTTTACGTTATTTTATTTCATTATCTCATATGTCATTGTTTAAGTGCTTTTATGTGTTTCTATTTCAAGACTACAGAGTGGACTATTACCAAGGTAAGTCTGTTAGTCTCCTAGTCAAAAAAAAAAAAAAAAAAAAAATATATATATATATTGTAATATTTTTTATATAATATAATTATTTTTATAATTTTGAATAATTTAAATAATATTTGTATAACAAAACAAAATTTAATAATACTTAGAAAATAATAAATTGCTGGGCGCCAGTTAGAATTACAAAATAATTGTAACCCTAACAGTAAAATTTAGATTCCTATTACTTTTATTTTTTATTACTTACCATTTATAGTAATAAATAAAACACTTTCTTATAATTCGATTAATTTTTGTTTAATTTAGTTCTTTTTAAAAATCTTATTCTAGTTACTATATATATATATATATATATATATATATATATATATATATATATATATATATATATATATATATATATTATACACTTTCTCTATTTCCTAATTTAGTTAAATATCACAAGACTCTTTCTTTCAGGTTATTCGGTGGGTGTTATGACAAATTAAATAGTTTATGCAATTAATGTTGTAATAAATTTTATAAAAGAAACGCCTAAAGTTATTAATTTTAAATTTACAATATAATAATTTACAATCTTTTCTTAAATTTAATTACTTATCTGACGTTTAATGTTTTTGTCCAAATTTGTAGCCTTTTAAATTTATTTCTATAAACAAATCTTTCACCACTATTTTTTTAATGCTTGAATTCTTCCTTTAAATAAAATTTTTGCCAACTAGGTTTCTTGCTTCCAGTTCCAATGCAAGCTTCTCTAACAAAGACTTTTTTCTAATTGAAATTTCTAGAGAAAAGATTAAAACTTTTTCCTTTGTTGAAACATCTGTTATTTAACCCACTGATTATTTGATCTTCATGTCCTTACCTGGACAGTTAAGTTTTAACCTCTATGCAATAATTTTTTAGGTCTTGTACATTTCTACATTTGGAAAACATCAGCTGTTTCATAATTATACTAGCTGCCATCTTGGTTTTAATATTTTATGCTTATTTTTTTAGGTTATGGCTCCACTGTTTACATTTTCTCTTTTTCATCCATTTTTAATTTACTTCTTTTATATGCTGAATTATTGTTATTTATTACTTTTGTGTTTTTATGTAAAAACATTACCGTGTCCCCTATTATGAAAATAAAATAATAAAACTTTATAAGAACAAAATTACTTTCCTAAATCTAAAGTCACTTAAACTGTCACACACTGTTTATATATTTTATTTTTTTTATTTGAATAATATATTTTCCACTTACTAAGAGAGTCTTATTCAATACAATTAACAAAAAAAAAAACAAAAACAAAACTTTGATTACATCACCTCTCCTAACACTTATAACAAATCAATTACAATTATCATAACAAAGTCAATTACTTTAAAAAAATTTTTTTTCTAAACATTAATTATCAGTTATTAAGTCCTTTTTCTTATTCTATGTACATATTTCTTTACTTATATCTAGCAATTCTTTCATTACAAGTACTTATACATCATTATTAATTAAATCTGGATTCATATATACATCCATGGCACTCATTCATTCAATAGATTGTTATTTTCAAATGTTTTATTTAGTTCTTGCTACTTTTAGTTTTGTGGTAATAGCCTACTTGTTTCTTATTAAGTATTTCTTTCATAGTTAAGTTCAGATTCTCCATATTAGTACATATAAGAACTTTCTTACATCTCTCATCATTTTCTTTCATGTCATTACGTAGTTAAATTATTACATACATAATATATTTTTATTAATTTGACGCAATTCAATTATTTTATAATTATCCTATTACCTCCTCCTTAAACTCACATAAATTAATTGACATAATTGCTCCAATCTCCCTTTCAATTCTATAAATTCATTAATTAACCATTTTTTATATTTATTTATTTTAGTCAAATCCATCTCTCCCCTCTTAGTTACATCCACTAGTTTTTTTAATCTATTCTGTATTTATTCATTGGTCATGTCCAGTTAGGTTAGATTTGTCAGGTTTGTTCATGCGACATCTCCTTCAAATCATAATATCTTATTGTTAACCTCTTTATTCGGTTCCCTATTCTCACTCCTGCCATAAGTATTCTGGTATGGATTTCTTTTTATAACGTTTGTATGTTTGTATGAACGTACCTCCTTTCTGGTTCCTTCTGCATATGTGTTTCTACCCTTTGATTCGTAAATTGGACTGTAGGTCTATATTCAACTGGCCTACTTGGTCTCCTTTGTTCCGGTCCATATCTTCCTCTGTATGTTGTATTTCTCTCTTCTCTATAATTTGTTATATTTCTCGGCCTTAGTTCGAAATTATTCTGTGGCCTATTCCAATGTTCCCTATCTCTCACTCTGATATTTACATTTCTCTCCTCAATATCTTCCTCGTTCAACAATCGCTCCATTTCTCTAATATTACTGATGTTTTGCACTCTTCTAGCTGCCTGTAATTTTTCGTTGAAATGCCTTATTAATCTTCTTACGATCTCCTCCTCAGATGGTGGTGGTGTCATGTTCCTTCGGATCACAACCCTTTCAATAAAATAATCAGCTCCAGTTCCCACTCTATATCTTTCCATCTCAATTCTCTCTTTTATACCTTCCTGTATCTTCCTGTCCCAATATCTATTCACAAATCTCTCTCTCCATTCTGGGTAGTCGCTTATTTCTTCTCTTAGTGACTCCCAACATCTAGCAGCTCCTGCTTCCAATGCCTTGTCTATTATTCCTCTCCAGCTCTCATCTATCCTTTCATTCAGGTTGCATTCATCTTTTGTATCATATATCTTTCGAACCGTTTCAGAAACTCCATCGGATTACCACTCCTACCATTGAATTTCGGTACTTTCTCTTGGCTTAAACATGATACTTGTATTACCTTTATGGCTTCGTTCCTATTCCCTCCATCTTTTTCTTTTTTTTACTCGCTCATTTATCTGGTCAACTTTCTCATTCATCAATTGCTTTCCTCCTTTTACCTCTAAATTAATTTTATCAATGTTATCTTTATTTTTCTCCACTTGAATTTCAGTTTCCACCCATCTTCGTTCAAGGTTTAAGACTTGGTCTTTATTTTCCTCGATCCTTTTGCCTAACTCTTCTTTCATATCCTTATTTTCCTGTAGTAAGTCTTCCCTTATAGTTTTTACAATTAATCCCATCTCTTCCTGTACTTGTAGTTTCATATTTTCAACTATTTTCTTATTTTCCTCCTTTAAGCTTTCAAATTTCTTATCCATTTCCAACCTACTTGAGGCAAATCCTCCGTTTATCTCTTCAATTTTATCTAATATCTTCATTTCCTTCTTACTCTCTTCAAATTTTCTACTTATACCTTCCTGCATCTCCCTCAGAAAGCTCATCATTCTATCTTCATGTGAGTTCCTGTCCCCATTATTTTCTCTCCTACCATCTCTATTTTCTGATTCTTCTCAAATTTCTTCATCTATTTGGGTCTCCACCTCAAAATTTTCTATTGGCCTATCTGTGCCTTTCAACTCAGTTCCTGTTATTACTATACTGTCCCCTTTTTCCATATCTATCTGTTCACTTTCCTCCCGTTCCATTAAATATACATATTTTCCCTTAGCTGCCTCTTCTAAATTCTCTTCCTTCCTTTTTTTATTCACTTTTCTTAACTCTTCCCCTTTTTCAGTCCTTCTTGCTTTTTCCCCCCTCAAATTATATGCAGATCTATTCACCTCGTCAGACATACCTGAAATATTGCTTACCTCTCACACAAACAAAAATTCAAAATTTCTTTTTAATAATTAAGTTCAACAATTAAATTTAACTGTACTCAGATTTAATGATTAATAACTTACAACCTCCAAATTATTTATAAATTTACTCAATTTATTGTTATTAAACAAAAAATTTTTTATGTGCTCTTTTCCTTTTCTTTAACTTGAAGGGTCAAAATGTTCTTATTTATTAGAATAAATGGTTTATCTCTCACAATAATCGAGCCCCACATTCGTGTTCCAATTGTAATATATTTTTTTAATATATTTTTTTATAATTTTGAATTTTTCTTTATAATCAAAGAAAATTTCAATAATACTAATCTTTAGAAAATAATAAATTGCTGGACGCCAGTTAGAATTACAAAATAATTGTAACCCTAACAGTAAAATTTAGATTCCTATTACTTTTTTTTATTACTTACCATTTATAGTAATAAATAAAACACTTTCTTATAATTCGATTAATTTTTGTTTAATTTAGTTTTTTTTTAAATCTTATTCTAGTTACAATATTTTTTTTTATACACTTTCTCTATTTCCTAATTTAGTTAAATATCACAAGACTCTTTCTTTCAAGTTATTCGGTGGGTGTTATGACAAATTAAAATTCAGTTTATGCAATTAATGGTGTAATAAATTTTATAAAAGAAATGCCTAGGCCTAAAGTTATTAATTTTGAATTTACAACATCATAATAATTTAAAATCTTTTCTTAAATTTAATTACTTATCTGAAGTTTAATGTTTTTGTCCAAATTTCTAGCCTTTTAAATTTATTTCTATAAACAAATTTTTCACCAGTTTTTTTATGCTTGAATTCTTCCTTTAAATAAAATTTTGGCCTACTAAGTTTTTGCTTCCAGTTCCAATGCAAGCTTCTCTAACAATGAATTTTTCTAATATTGAAAATTTCTAGAGAAAAGAATAAAACTTTTTCCTTCGTTGAAACATCTGTTATTTAATCCACTGATGATTTTGATCTTCATGTCCTTACCTGGACAGTTAAGTTTTATCCTCTATGCAATAATTTTTTAGATTTTGTACAATTCTACATTTCGAAAACATCAGCTGTTTCATAATTATACTAGCCGCCATCTTGGTTTTAATATTTTATGATAATTTTTTTTTAGGTTATGGCTCCATCGTTTACATTTTTTTTCATCCATTTTTAATTTATTTCTATTATATTCTGAATTATTGTTATTTAATACTTTAGTGTTTTTATATAAAAACATTACAATATATATATCGAAGAATTTGGCAAATAAAGGTGGACACATATGTTATGACTATAAACATTTTACTTTGAAGTAGAACATGCAATTAATTTTTTTTGTATACTGTACTATATGTAAAACAGAATAGAACTTCTGAAATTTTAATGTATATTCTGTCTATTACCTATTTATAAATCATCATTAACATTTAATAATAATGTTATGAGAATATAATACATTTACTGCCCTAAGATTTGCAGTACTAACTATTTGTAATAAAAAATTATATTAAAAAAAACTTACACCACAGTTACAGACGAATTACAGTCACAAAATAGGCAGTAGTCTTAGAAAGCGTGCAGTAAGTGAAGATAAATAATGTTATAATAAAATTTAAATAAATTATGTTAAACCAGATTAGAAATGAACGATACAAGATGGTAGCATGAGAAAAATTTAAATTAATATGTAAAATTCTTTAAATTAGTATGATTCATAAACATAACCTAGATTGTTTAATAGACAAAATAAAATGAAGCCTCAGTGCTAAGGAACACTCTGGTAAAAACTAATAGTCTCAAAGCATGTGAAAAAAGGATAGGGTCATATTGAATGAATTAGACATGTGCGGAAGAAGTTAGTAAAAACGTGCCGAACATTGTGGGAGAGCTACAATTATCAAGGTTTCCCATAATCGTATGAAATGATATTTAGTGAATGAAGACATCTGAGAATGGGGCAATTATTGAAAAACACCAGAAAATAAATACATACATTTTGTAAAATCAACCAACATTATAAAATATCCAAATGAATAAACAAAAATCTATTAAGAAGATAGTCACAATGGTGATTACTTAAGAGATTCGTGGGTGTAGCAACATAAACTTGTTACTATGACAATGCAATTAAATCCAATGTGACAACAAAGTTAGCGTGGGTTGAGTGAAACCCAAACAGATCATCCGAGGAGATGGATACTTTTTTTTTCGTGGCGTTGCATCCATTCATACGTGCTGAAAATGGATTGATTAATCTATTTATTTTAATCCACACAAATGAAATTTAAAAAAAAACATTTGTGTGAGATGTAAGTTTCGAAAAGGTGGACCTTATGTGTCAAAGTGTTCAAATGAACAGTCTTGATGATTTAATTGTTCTTTATTAACATTAAGCTCTAAATTGTAGAAAAACTTGCATGATGTCATGGTCTAAGTGTATTTAATAAAGTGATTAAAAATAAAAAATTAACGAATTAACAACATAAAGCAGTTATAAATAGAAGAAAGAAGTAGAGGTTGACATGAATTGGTGGAGCATGTGTAAAAAGTTACAAAATTAGTTATAATTAAAAACAGAGTTGAAAGAAATGGACCCATGGCAAGACAGGATGAATTTCAAAATGAATGTTTGAAAGGTTTTTGTAAACTCTAAATTATTTCAAATTAAAACTTCATTTTGGAAATAATAATAATTGAAAATCAAAATTATACAAGATGTTACAGAGTTTTTCTAATAAAACTGACTTTTCACAAAATCGTTTGCTCCGTCATGGAAAATAACTTAAATACAGATATAAAATTCAAATATGGGTTTATAACACAAATTAGTAAATGTGGATAGTAATTTCGATAATAGTTTTAAAAATAAATCATAATTTCTATAACCGTAATTTTAACATGTATTTTGTAACCTGAAGCATAATGTTTATAACTGGGATTTTTACCTCCTTGTATGCATAATAATTTTGATAATTGTACTATAATGTGAATTGTAGTTTTATTTATAAATATTACCTCAATAATAATTCAAAAAATTACATTTTAACAAGAATATTAATGTTAATAATTAGAGAAATAATTTATTTTGTAAAGTCTTAAATAATTAATATTGGTAAAAATAGGGACTAATGAATTCAGGAACGGAAATCAAACTAGGCTAGGCTCATGAATAGGTAATACTTAACTATACTTTCAATAAATCAAAGTTGATTAGCAAATAGGTTACGAGTTAGGGAAACAAATAAGTTACACACATTAAACTTTACTTACATTTATATAAGAATCTGGTTCTTCAATAACACACTTTGAATCTACTTTAGTTTGAGGCATATCTGGAATTTTGAAACAGCCAGGTCTTTTCAGAGGACTCCTAAAATGAAAGCATTACAATTAAAACATATTTTACAAACTTTGTGTGTAACATTTACAACCTCTTGCCTTAGTGTGTGTAAAGTTTCAATACAGTATGGTTAAGCCCATGTGTTCAGTAAAATTATGAACAAGAAAAACACAAAAGAAAATCCCAATAAAAATCAAACAAATAAACAAATTGAAATAGTCTATTTAATCTGTACCAAGATGTTTTCTTAATTAATAATACAATTTATTGAAAATACATTTTAAACACTACTTCCCTAAAAAGGTAATTGTTTTGGAAAGATGATGTCTAGTTTTTTCTGAATGCAACTTTGAATTTAAACCTTTACAATAATAGTGTAGCCTTACATTTAAACACTTTATACATACAGATTTTATAAGTAAGTAAAAATGATTTCAATCTACATCTTGATCATAGAAATGCCCTTAACTATTAGAAAACAAATCTTGCCCAATGCACCTTTTCAAAACTACTAATGTCATTTTATTAATAATTGGTTACTACTGGTCGACACTACTGGGCAAGTGAGCCTTGTCTGACAGCGATTTGACGCTCTCCACCAGGGCGACTCATCACTTGAGGCCCCCATCTTGATGAGGGATGAGGGGCAGCCGCAAAAAGTTTGCTTCAACCACCTAGCTACGATCTTGTCTTTAGTTATTTCTGTGCTTGGTGGCAAAAATACTTTGTAGATCTGAGGTCAAGACGGTCCGGGATCAGGTTGGGACCTGTGCAGGCCTTGGATTGGGCAGCACCTTTGAGCCAAGAGCTGGTCAAGGTCATCACCTGTTGTTTAAAAATTAGGATAACATAAAATAAGAATAGAGTTCCAAAAGGATAACATGGGAACTCTAGGAGCCACTGGGGTGGAATCCCGAATTTTCCAAGGTTGAAACCGCTGCCAATTGATTTATCTTGGCCAAAACCCCAAACAAAATTAAAAAATCCTTAAGCAAAAAAAAGATTGTCTGCTTAAAGATGGCCATGCTTATTTAGAGCTTCGCTCGGAAAAGACAAAACCTTTATGGTCAGTTAATTAAGTAAAATACATAAATGTACTTATTATATGCAAAATATTAACACATTTTATATACACAATAAACTACATTAATAAACACTATTATCATATTGTACATATCAACTTCCATATAATTCGAGTTGGCTGTTGGAATTTGAGGAGCATTAGGATGATTGTTTAGAACTTCTTTACATACATCGTTGCGGGTGTGTGGGATTGGATGGCGTTAAAAATAGTTCCATAAGGGTACCATAGATACTCCAGGAGCCACTGGGGCGGAATCACGTACTTTACCACGGTTGAGACCATTGCCAATCAATTTCCCTTGGCCGAAACCCCCTCAAAATATCATAAATCCTTGGCCGAAAAACAAAATTTGTCCAGTGTGAACTCTAGGAGATACTGGGATAGAATCCCGAGTTTTCAAAAGGTTGAGACCAGTTCCAATTAATTTCTCGTGGGCAAACACCCCAAAAAGCAAAATAAAAAATATTTGGTCGAAAAAAATAGTTTGTCTGGGTTCATGCTTATTTTAGAATGATTAATATGATTATAATGATTAATCATCTATCACATTTATACTCCAAAATAATTTGGGGTTTTTTATTTATAAACTAAATACTTTGACTCACTTAGTTGCTTGGAGGTATAGTGACTGTATGTCCACATAAGTACGATCAGTTGAAGTATTTGGGTGTTGAGTACAATCATCAATGAAGCTGTCATCTAAGTCATCCAGACCACTTGTATTTTCTTCATCACTAGACATTTGAATTCCTGACACATCGGCTTCTTCAATGACAAAGTCATTTCCTTTCTTTTCGTCAAACTGTTTTTAAAAAAATAAAAACTTACAAACTAGGAAATAAAATATTGTGTTATATTGAATATAATTACTAAACATATTTTAAAGTAAGCAATGATTTTTTTAAACATTATAATATTTCTTAATATATTGATTGCGGCGAGCTGGATATCCCATGCTCACAACTGACCCAGCATTCCTGCGTAGGGGATATCCAGCGCTTTTGCCCCAACAAAGTTATTGTCATTCGGTTGCTAGCATTGCTTTTAAGAACAACATGCATTCGCAACACTGTGTGACAGTGCTAAATACATAATCTAGTCTTTGAAATGTTTTTAACATTACATATTTTTCATTAATGATAATAAATTTTTGTTTTTTTAATAAGTAATGCCAGCTCCTGACAAATGTTGCATTTACCAGGTGCAGCAGTCATTGTTTTAGACTAACTGTGAAAGTCTATGTCAGACTAACTTTATCAATCAGAACTTATTTTCCATTACTGAAATTTGTCTTTATCTCTATGTTTACTTGGAACTACTTTTCCCTTTTGTTGAGTATTCTATATTCTCAAATTCAATAATCCTACACACAAAAAAAAATGTTACAGTTAGAAACACCACAAACTATTTAATGAAAAACTGAAATAATAATATACAGGATGTCCCAGAAAGTGAGGAATCTTTCACAGCTTCGTCTAAAAGTGAAAATAATGAAAAAAGGTTCATATATAAACATAGGTTTGGAAATGCTTCATGAATAAGTTACAGCTGGTGAAAGATTTCAGTTTCTCAATTACAATAAAATCATACTAATCTGTGGGGTTTTAACACTTTGACGGTCGTGGCAGGCTTATATGCCTGCCTGTAGACCGTACGCAAGGACTGCAGCGGATGTGTAAGCTCGCACAAGCTCAGCACAGATAATCGTTCATTGTAGTCCAGACGACTACTCAACGGCTGTTTTCTCTATGCTATACGACCGCTACGGTCCCCGTGAATGAAATGGTATACTTGGTCCATAGTTTTAGTTTTTGAAATTTGTTTTAGAAGTTTTTTCGTTTTCCTTTTATTAAGAAACAATTCCCTTGTGTATACATTTATTTAAAATACTGTTTACAGCGATATATTAAAATAAATTCACATACTTATTTGTACTAGCCTATATTGTAACATAAGATTGAAAATACATATAAAACACTCTAAATTATATTATGACAATACATGTTCACAGTAGCAAAAAAACAAATAAATTTCAAATTTAGTTCACATCGATGATTTATGATATTCATATATTATTTTATATGTATTGTATTCCAAATGTATATATATATGTGTGTAAGAGAAACACTAAATTCTGATAATTATGGGTTTACACACGGGAATACAAAAAAAACAAATTACATTTTTGTGGAAAGTATGGAAACAGTCCAAGCAGTAGTGAGGCTCATTCTCGCAATCTATACAATATAATACAACCTTTTTTTACTTTATTCTTTGTCATTTGGCCTTCTGAATGTTTTGCATAACATCCTTTACAATACTTGCGAACTTCATCAAACTTCCCTTTTTTTTTTTATCAAACCTGTGACTATTCAACAATCGTCGCTTATATGTTGTTATTTGTTGTTATCCAACTGGAAGCGCAGGTTGTTCAATTTCTGTTTTCTTCAATAAATCTTTTACTAATTCTTCTTTGAATTTTGTAATTAACATTTTTTTATTTTGTTTTTTATTGAATAAAATAAGGGCATTGACCAAATTAGTACCGAACAAGCATTCAATGGCAGGTTTGTGATACCATTTTAATGTTCTCCTGAGGCTTGTACTATGAGATAACATCTGATGTGAAGTATCTCTTGTGGATTTCCATTTATTGTACTCCACAATCATGGCTGGTTTATTTGTTGTTTTCTCAAATTTATTTGTTACTTCCACAATGTTAGAATTGTGCATTGTAGAAATCATAAGCACATCTCGTTTATCGTGCCATTTTAGCACAACAATCCTTCGTGAATTTTTTAATGCTGTTACTTCACTTTGAGTCTTTTTGTTGTAACCTCTTTCAGATTTCTTTTCCTATTAGTCCATAATGTGCCCAAGAGGTGGGTTTTTCTATTCAACAGCTCATTTGCTAGTTCTAAGCTACAGTAATAGCTGTCCACTACAATTGTCCTGCCAGAGTCCAAAAGATCTTCAGAAAGTGTCATAACAACGTTTGTGGGTACAGCACCGTTAGGAGAGTCCTCTTCTTCTTCCTGCATAAATTTTCATGTTGTAAGTATATCCATTATCACAACACAACTTGAAAACCTTCACTCCATTTTTGCTTGCCTTGTTGGGAATATATTGTTTGAAGGCTAATCTACCTTTAAATGGAGTTAGGGATTCATCGACACAAACTGTTTCTCCCGACGGGAACATTCTTTTATAATATTTTATTAATTTTTTAACAAGACTTGAGATCTTGAACAAAGCAGTCATTCACAAGACAGTCTTTATTGTTCGCAAAATGCCACTCGTAATATAATTTCAAATAGATTTCTACTCATTATGGATGACACCAAGTTATTCTTATACAGTGGGTCCTGACTCCACTGTAAATGGGTTCTATGATCGTAAAGTTGGATAACGAACTAGCCCCATGTAGCCAATCAATCCTAAAAAGTTCCTCATTTCTTCAACAGATGTCTGTACTCATTTTATCTTTGACTGCCCCTGAATGTTATTTAGAGTCTGGGTGGCATAAATATTAGTTTGCTGAACCATCTTAACAATAATGTCATCATCCACAAATTTTGAAAAAAATACCGTAAGGGGTTTCATAACACTGATATCACTATAATTCACACACGAAGTGAATCTTTTGTCAAAACTGATCACTAACACTTTTCCATTCTGATTCTTGAACTGCAGTTACGTTTAGATTCAGATCAAAGGGAGACGATGGCGTAGATACTTGTAAAATAGCCTTTTCTTCAAACTGTTTGATGACTTCTTCAACTGTACTTGTAGATGCAATGTCAGCTGCGCAATGCTGAAGTTCTATTCGGCGATGTTTTCTTGTATTTTCTTGGTAAGAGTCATCACTATTTCCAGATTCCGACTTTTGACCTGACTCAAAATTAGGGTCTTCTGATAAATCGTCTCCTAATAAATCACAGTCCGATTCATCGGTATCCTCAAAGATACAGATACAATAAATAAAACACGGATTAGAAATATACGAAAAATAAACTGAAACTTCAAGACAAAAATAGCAGCATACAACAAACGCGTATAACAAAAGTGATATTTATGTTACTAATGATATGTAAAAAAAATGCTGCTTATCTGAAAATAAATAAGCCTTTTCAAGTCCAAGATCAACAACAAGACGTTTAGTGTGGGAAGATATACGCGTATTATCCATATTTATTATTTGAAGTAATATCTAATATAGACTATTCAGAAACAACTTGTAAAAACACAACATCCATCTGCAACAGTAGCTAGGAAAATTACTCACTATTCCCGAGAAGTGAATAACTACATTGACCTTGGACATAACGGAAGCATCCGAATACCCAACTCTAGTGCTACCTGGCGGTTGTACGAGCCCGCCCCGGCCCGACACAAAAAGTTTTACTGCGCAGAACCAAGGCGGTCGTTTAGGACCCCTTCAAAATTCATATAGTTTCACCTATAATTATAAAAATTAACAGTGAAATCTATTAAATAATTGTTCTATACTATATTAAATAGCAAAGTAGAGTAAATGGAATTTTGGGCTAATCCAGAAAAAAAGGTAATTCATCCGTGGTTGTCAAAGTGTTAAGTTGCGTGTAAAATTTAGAGGATTTTATGTATATTAGAGTGAAGTGAAAAATTGAAAAAAAAACAAGAGAACAATGTAAAATAAGCCAATAATACTCATAAATGTTTCAGGAAATTAATTTTTAAAGTTAATCCACCACACTTCTTCATGATAAACTAATGAAATACATAACCTGCCTTGTACTTGTGTCTGGGCTACGTTGGTTATACTACATATAATGATGTTCTTTAAGGGCATGATGATTTGGTTTGTGTACAACATAAAACGGATGTGTTGAAAATGGCCCATTCATTTGTAAACTGATACACTGAAGAATATGCTTTCACATTCAGACTTTTTCTTCGTGTACCAGTGATATTCTTTTGGTAAAATTCTAACTACTTCTGATATCTGGTTTCTTGGAAATTAATTTAAAATCATATCACCAGCAAAATTTCTGCATGAATTATGAATATTTTTCCAAGACCTACAGTAGTTTACAACTACATTAATAAACATCTTACAATTTTTAAGATAGAACCTTCTAAATAATCATAGAAATCAGATCTCTCCAAAATGTATCAATATTTTTTAACATTTAAATGTCAAATTAACAAATATGAAAAACATTTAAATATAGGAAATAATATTTTTCAATAAAAAAAACCTTTTTATTTTATTCATAAGCCTCAGTCAAGAGAATCATAGCAAAATGTAAGTTGTGTAGCTTGTAAGTCCGTTCAGGATATTGTACGGCAATGATAACTTTGATTGAACTTTGAACAATAAGCAAATCTAACTGCAAGTTTAGCAAAGTGACAGGAAATAAGGACTAAACAAACTGTTCAACTCTAACAACTTATGGTTTATTACAGTCGTTCTCATTAAGATAACCAACCTAGGGTATATTGAAACATGGCTCAGATGTGGCTAAGGAAAGATCAACAAAATATTGTTAAATATAACTCTACAAGTAATTTATTTCAATAATGCCTGGAAATTGCAGGGTCATCAAAGTGTTGGCATAGATAGGCGAAATATTAAAATTCAATACCCCACCAATTTTAGCTATTTGGCACTGTTTAAACATATTAAATTAAATCATATCCAAGCAAACAATTAACAATGCATACCTTTTTTGATTTTGTCTTCATTTCAGTCTTTGAGGATTTTTTTTGTTCAATAACTGTGTTCATAAAAACATCATTGTCAGTATCTGAATCCGAACAATTGAACCACTGTACTTTAGAGGTTTTGGTATTATTTTTCAATGGAACTGAAACCTTTCTATTTCTCATCCATCCCAATGACAATAGTTTGTCATCACTAGTGGATACCTCATTTTTGAAAGATGATTTTAGTCTTGAAGATGGTTTATTTTGATTTACATTTAATAAATTTCCTTCAACACTATTTCTTAAAATAGTAGACCCACAATTTAAAGATAAGGAGGACTTTTGGGCTACTGAACTTGTTTGAGAGGTAAACTTATCCGAATTTGAACTCAAGAGAGTTTTCAAAATTCTTGGACTAATATTGCCGTTGATAGTTTCATTAGTTGTGGTGTTTTCTCCAAAAAGTGAACATTTATTTTTAAGACACATTCCTGAATCTTCATTAACATGGACAAAAATTTCATCACCCCTTCTGTCAAGTATAACATTATTAGAACCAAATTCCTTTCTATCACTTTTTGATTTATTATTATTATTAAATGACTGTTGTTCTTTTTCATTTTCAAAAATATCATCATCAAATGTAAAACTATTAGATTCTATCGCCATCTTTTTATCTTTGCCTGATTTAATATTTACAAATGACGTTTGAAGCTTTTTGTTATTCCTTTCACTAAATTTTGATATGTTTTCAAGATGATCAAATGTATTCATATTGTATTTAGATTTTTCTGAAGAATTAGAATCCTCGAATAATTGGCTAACAGACCAATTATCACTATCAACCTGTAAGTTTCCAATAGCTACTGGGTTATTACATTTAGATGGCTTTCCTGACATTATTGGAGAAAGTTCTAAATCGGTTCCATTATTATTGTCATTAATATTACGAGAACCTAGTAATTTGCTATTGCTCATTGGGTTATTAAGGTTTGACAATTTTCCTGATATTGGAGAGCGTTCTATATCAGTATCATCATCGCTGTCACTAATATCATGGAAACTCTTAAATTTATCATTTTTACTTGTGTTTTCAAGTTGAGATGATGGTATTCTTGAAGAATATTCTAAATCACTAACAAAGCTAACATTACAAGAATTCTCTAATTTGTTATTGAAATTTGATGGTTTTTCTGATATTATTAGAGGCTGTTTTACATCAGCATCATTATGAATATCCCTAATACCATGACAACTCTTTAACTTGTCATTTTTTATAGTGTTAGTAACTTGAAATGATGGTACCCCTGATAAAACTGGAGAAAGTTCTAAATTACTACCATTACGAGAACTCTCTAGTTTATTATTGCCTATTGTATTAAAGAGGTTTGATGACTTTCTTGATATTACTGGAGAGCTTTCTACATCAGTGTCGTCATCGCTATCGCTAATATCATCCTGACGACTCTTTAATTTGTCATTTTGTATAGTGTTTGCAAGTCGAGATGATGGTATTCCTGATAAAACTAGAGAAAGTTCTAAATCACTACCATCACTAACATTATGTAAACTCTCTAATTTGTTATTGCCTATTGTGTTAATGAGGTTAGATGGTTTTCCTGATATTACTGGAGAGCGTTCTACATCAGTGTCATCATCGCTATCGCTAATATCCTGATGACTCTTTAATTTGTCATTTTGTATAGTGTTTGCAAGTCGAGATGATGGTATTCCTGACAAAACAGGAGAAAGTTCTAAATCACTACCATCACTAACATTATATAAACTCTCTAAATTGTTATTACTTATTGAATTAATGAGGTTAGATAGTTTTCCTGATATTACTGGAGAGCTTTCTACATCAGTATCATCATTACTATCTATAATATCCTGATGACTCTTTAATTTGTCATTTTTTATGATGTTTGCAAGTTGAGATGATGGTAATCCTGATAATATTGGAGAAAGTTCTAAATCACTACCATCACTAACATTATGTAAACTTTCTAATTTGTTATTACCTATTCTGTTAATGAGGTTAGATGGTTTTCCTGATATTATTGGAGAGCGTTCTACATCCGTGTCATCATTTCTATCTCTAATATCCTGATGACTCTCTAATTTGTCATTTTTTATTGTCTTTGTAAGTTGAGAAGATGGCATTCCTGATAATATTGGAGAGAGTCCTAAATCACTATGATCACTAACATTACGAAAACTCTCTAATTTGTTATTGCCTACTATTTGATTGAGTTTTGATAAGTTTTTTGTTATTATTGCAGAGCTTTCTACATCAGTTTTATCATCAGCATCATCATCATCATCACTAACATGAAGAAAATTCTTTAGTTTGTCTTTGTCTGTTGTATTTGTGATTTGACATGGCCTTCCTGAAATTATTGGCGAACGTTCTAAATTTGTGATATCATCACTAATATTGGGAGAACTAACTTTCATCAAATTCAAATTAATTTTCCTTTCAAAAATTTTTAAATCCAATATTTTTTTATCTTTTTTTGAGTTACTGCTTACTTGAGGACTCCGTAAAATATTTTTTTGTAATATAGCATTTTGAATGTGACTTGTATTTTTACTCTTTTCCTTTGAGTCTATTATGTGGTTTTCGTTACAATTAGTTTGTGATTCTTTAATAGTGGAACTATTTTTTATGGATGACCAATTGATGTCATCATCAAATAAATCATCTATATCAGCATAATCTGAATCTAAAAATGACTGGGAAAGCCTAGAATTATTAGTTTCTAATTTTCTTTTTTTTAAATAATTATTTTTAATTGCTGAACAACCTTCGATTCTATTTAAATCGCATAATCTATTGTGTTCACCATTTAAATTATATTTCAACGATATCTGTTTTTTGTCAAGCGCTTGTCTTTTAGAAGCTTCAGGAGTTGACTCAAATAATGAGTTTTCCATTTCATGTTTTACTTCATCTGTGAACAATTCATCAATATCTACAATATCAAAAACAGAAGATTTTTCTCTTGGTGATTTCAGTGTAATATTTTTGTTTTTAGTATCAATATTAGTATGTGACTGGGTTTTGTAATTGTGTTTCAACTCATTTTGAATACCTGCTTCGTAATTGTTAATACTTAATAAATTTATATCATCTTTATAGAGCAGAACTTCAGACATTTGACAGTTGCTAGGACTATTCAACAAATGTTGTTCCTGTGACAAAGTTTTGTTTTCAAAATTACATATATGAGTGAGCTTATCTACTTTTTCAGTTTCAGCTATAGCCATATTACAATAGGATTTTGACTGATGTGTTACATTTTTTGGCAAAATAATATGGAGAGGTTGACTCTCAAAATTTTTCTTATTTTCATCTATAGAATTACTTGATTCAGATGTCTTATGTGTTCTAACTTCATTGTGATCATAAGTTTTAATATCAATTAGTGCCTCAGCCTTAATTTTTTGGTCATTAAAACCACTTTCGTGCGTATAAGTTTTATTTTTGTTGAAAGTCCCAGCTATATCAAATTCTTGTATTGCTTTCAGTGTAACATTTAGTTTAATTTCATCTAAAGAAAATACTCTTTTTACATTAGTATTTGATGAAATTGGATTCGCAGCAGATTTAGGTGATAAAACTGTAGCTAAAAATATACATGAATCGGAAGAAAATATGCACTTAGAATCTGAGAGTTCACAATGTTTTTCACAGATATCATGGTTAGTTACAGAAGAAATTAAATCAGAATCTTGGGGTTCTTCATCAGTCATTTTACTAAGCTTTTGTTTTTGAGATAACATATTAAACTCATCTAATAGTTTTTGTTGGGTTAACTTAGTCCTTTCTCCTGCCAAAGCAAGACAGTTTCTGATGTCCATTTTTGGGTTTGAACAAACATTTGTATTAGAATCTATATTTCTACAGCTAACTTTATCTTCCTTCTTTTTCTTCTTATTTGGAATATCCTTCCTTTTCAAAAGATCGCTTACACAAATTTGTGAATTTAAGCCTGAAAAATAAAAAAAAATATTATCAAAACTGTAATAAGACATATAGGGCCATTTAGAAGAATCACATATTTTTTAAAATAAGAATTACTTTGTTGATTTACCATGAAAAGCCAATTAAATTTAAAATATGATACATAATATAGTTTTATTTTACTATGTATAAAAAATAACATCATGTTTTGAAGAATTCTTTCTGCAATGTAAATTTGAAGCCTATGTTCAAAGTCAGTCATCACATTTTACAACATTTCCTCATCAATTCTTTGTAATTCATGGCACCTGGTGGTTTGAGTCGACTTATACTTCCTGATGTTCTGAAATTTGTGACCAAGCTAAGAATACTATTCTGATCAGGTGTGGCCGATGTTAAAATGTCGATGGAGACATTGCGTTTGGAAAACTGATTCACCTCTTTTAACATAATTATCATAAACACACACATGGTGTTGCACATTCAACTATGAGATAGGTACTAAAATTGAATAGGCAGTTGAGTTTAAATAACACTGTACTGGTTTCGACCAAGTCTTTTAGTCATTGTGTACTGTGAATTTTAAAAACATACAGCTCCAATGAATGACCCTTATTAATTTTACATGGTTAAACAAATGATATACATAAATTTGAAAATTTTCAGTAAAGAGTACGCAATAGCACAAGAAGCCAAACACTGGCTCCTTTCCAATCCTTGCATTAGTGAATATTGTGGCACTAAGTTGGTCTGTTATACTCTGTTAAAACCAAGAATCTAAGAACAGAAAAAATT
This sequence comes from Prosapia bicincta, assembly GCA_036971475.1. NCBI lineage: Eukaryota > Metazoa > Arthropoda > Insecta > Hemiptera > Cercopidae > Prosapia > Prosapia bicincta. The sequence goes on along the minus strand of JBAIZL010000005.1, from coordinate 178,682,282 downwards.
ATCTCAAAAGGTTGGAATTATCTCTTACTAAGCCCCATATGATGATGCTGTTTACACAGCAGAAACTACAATGTGAAATTTCTCATCACTTCTTGGTGTTGAAAAACAAAGGAGCTGATCCTCAAAAAGAGAAAGAGAGAGAGAGAGAGAGAGAGAGAGAGAGAGAGAGAGAGAGAGAGAGAGAGAGAGAGAGAGAGATGTTATACATGTAAAGACAATAAAATGAAACAGTATGCAAGAAGCAGTTGTGTCTGATGCAAGCAGAAATATAGCATCCGGAATACTTTGAATATTATACAAACATCTAACATGTTTATTTGAAATAATTTTTCTATTTAGTTTAAACACAATTAATTTTCATACCCTTAGGAATGTAAATAAAACTAATTATGATTAACACAAGGAGTTTTAATTTTTTAATGTTTATTTTAAAAAGGTTTACATTGTTACTAAAAATAAACCTTGTAATTTTTTTCGAATAACAAATTATAAATTAAATATTTTAATTTAAAAATACCATTTTACCATTAATATATTTGATTATTTATTTTAATAAAAATTAGACCAAAGAATTGGGATTAAATTTTACTACAAGAATGGAATAAAGCAGAGCAAATTGTTAGATACGTCGAACTTTACTTTTGATTAGGCTGGTATAAATAAAACAAAAGTTTACAAGTGGTATAGGCATTTCCAAGAATGTGTGTCTGCTCTAGATGACCAGGTGACTTCAATGACTAATGAAAATGAGGAAAAGTTTAAAAAAAATAATTACTTGATCATGAATTACAATCAGAGAAGTTGGTGATGCTACCATATCAATTGGATCATACTATGAAATTTGTTTGAATATTTTAGGTATGAAACATGAAGCAAAATATATTTCAAAACTGCTGAATTTTGAACAAAAACAGCAACAAAAGGAGGTTTCTCAGAAGTCTAAATATGAAGTCAACAATGAATGTGGCAGTATTAATGGAACATTACCTAACCAAATAAGATACATCAGTATAATGATTCATTAATCTATCAGCACTGTCAGTGTTCTAATTATATTATTTCTAATACAATTTTTTAAAATATTTATATAATTTTAGCTAAGACATATAAATTTTCAATATTTCAAAAATATTATAATTTCCTTATTTTAAAACATAATAGAATAATTTGTTGCTTTCAAGTGATAGAAACACTCACCAACATTAAAATGTTCATTGGTTGGTAGGTCTATCTTTTGTAAAAGCTGACAAAAAATGTCTGAATCAGATGAATGACCCACTTCAAAAGTCGGTTGCAGTGTACGATTCCAATCATTCCACTCCGATAAATACGAAAAGGAAGTTTGAAAGAGTTCTTCAGATTTCATTGGTTGCTCTATAATTAATATTAACTTATTAATAAAAGTAACAAAAGTTCAGTTTACTAAGAAAAAACTAAATAAAATAAACAATTTTAAAACTAAAAATATACATTTTTTAATATTATTCTTCAAATAGCACATTAGGTAGAAGCACTGTCTGTGTGTATGTGTGTGTGTGTGTGTGTGTGTGTGTGTGTGTGTGTGTTTGTGTGTGTATGTGTGTCATAATGGTCCTAAACACTTAGGAACGTAAAATAAGAAAAAAATTTCAAATTAAAATTTTTTTTTTTTAATTTGAAAATATATTTAAAATTTTATTTATTTTAACTAAAAATTTTAAAAGAGGATAAATAAACTACAACAGAATCGTTAAGTAGAATTTTAAATGGTTTATATAATCAAAGTCATTTTGAGAGAGATTCAAAATCTAGTTGCTCGTTAACAAAGGGCCTGATTAATTGTATCATTGTGATTAGCGTAAGAAATCGATTTATCCATTATTAAGAACAGAGAGAGGAAACAAAACATCTGCAGCCGTATGATCTGGAGTAAATGCTGATTGGTGAGGAAATGCCAAGTAAGGGATAACCAAAAGCCGCTAGCTTAGGGGATATTAAAACTAGCGTTAGTTGGAAACTAACTAGAAAACAGCGACATGTCAGGTTTGAAGTTAATTTTAAAAACAGTGAGTACTTAGTAAATGAGTGGGTGAGAAAAATCGTGGTGCCAACATGTAATTTCTGATTTCCCGGAGTGAGTTTTAGGGGGCACTGAACTTAAATGTTCAAAACGATTTTTAAAAAATCAATGTCATGCAAAGTTGCATGGATATTTAATTGGAAAGTGAAGTTTAAAGGAAAATAGTGAACTGTGAGTGATTATCATGGGGTGGTTTTGATTCTGAATGGGATTTAAAAGTTAAATAAAACTTAAAATGAAATTAGGAAATCAATTAAAAAAGTAAAATGCAAGACTAAACGAACTTTTAACAAAACACTTTTTAAAAATTATTTTAAAATCAAATTTTTTACATGGAACTTTTAAGGAGGACAAAGAAATCATCCAGTACAGCCAAACCAGGGGAATTTAGAGAAAGAGAGGAGATTCCATATCATGGTTGTCCAAGAAGCATCGGACTAAGGACCGAAGAACACCAGGACCGATCCACGGGAGAACTTCGAGAGGATTTTCTGAGGAAAAGTGAATTGCAAATTAACAGGTTGGCACTGTCTTTGATTATCTTGAAATCCATCAACTTTTTATTGACTAATATAAATTGAGATATTTATATTTTTAAATAAACTTCAAGACAATTTTTTAAAATTTAAGTAAATTTAATATGAAAAAGTCTAAAATGACTCTGGAAAAATTCAATTGACTTTAAAATCTTTTAAATGACTTCCATTTTGCGAGATTTGCAATATAAACATGAATTTTCAAAATGGCTTTAACTATAAATATTTAATTTTATATTTTTAAATACTACAAAAATAATTTTTGATTTGATATACATAAAATGTTTAGGTTTATAAGTATGTTAGATTACGGGTAAGCGTGGATCCAGAGGAAAACGGTCAGGAGGATCCTGCATGCACTGGGTAGGTAGACCATCGCAGTGAATGTGTGTGTGTGTGCGTAAGTATATACACATAACATCCATAGAGTATTATCTATTATATTAATTGAATAAATTTATTACATCAAACTTAAATTTCTGTTTATGAAAATGTTGATATTCAATAATATACCACGAGAAATAATCACTTTCAATTAAATATATATTTATAAAATGATATACATATACATATTATATTAATGTTATAGATTTATTATGATATTTATAAAAATATTTCATAATTAAGTATTAAAAAGAAAATTCTCATATAAATATGAAAATTAAATATTATATTTTAAATGTATGTTCAAATGTAGGTGGCAAGGAATAGCTATTGTGTGAACCTACTTTGTAAGGCAATCTAGCATCTATAATAGAGCTATTGTAAAGTTGTAGGCTAGGGTAACTGTGTGCTTTTATTTTGAAAAATAAAAAACATTTAAATTCATGGAAACATTTAAAATGGGATATCGTATTTACATACAGATATATTAATGAGGTGTGAGCCCATAAGCCTCCAATTCTGAAAGTAGATTTTTTCTGGAGAAAGCTCGTGAAAAAAGACAAAGAAATTTTTATGACCGACACAATAAATCGAAAACAGGGTAAGATTGGTTAAAATAAGAAAAAAGAAGACCATTGTTAGACAAGACAAGAGAAAGAAAAGCCATGAATGGTGGAGAATCAAGGAATCAAGGCAAAGAGATCAGTTAAATTTTGGCAGTAGATGAGTGAAATTCGAGGAGCCAGAAAGGGCTCCTTCATGGAGCTGTTCATGGAGCTGGAGAAGGGTTTTAACCCTGGATATCAAAGGTAGAAGAATCCAATCCTAGAAGCCGAAGCTAATGCTAAAGGGAGGATGAAAAAGTTCCTCTGTCATCTTGGAAACCAAGTATGCCATGCCATGTACGAGCTAATGCACGAGAACACTGAGGATCAACCAAAGTAATACCAATTCTACTCAATTAATTATTAATTGTTAATTATTAATAGTACCAATTAGTTATCAAAAATTCATGTATTTTTAAAATTTAAAAGCCAACAATGTAAATTCAAAAAAATATAAACTGAATTTATAAATTACAAGTTACAATACAGTAACCACACTTAGAGATAAATTAAATTAATTATATGATGTTAATTAAAATAATATTAGACTTAAAAATAAACAACTGTTTAATTGTCAATATTTTCTTTTTGGTTGTTTTACCACTGAAATTAAGTTAGCTGGCAACTCATCAACTTCAATTATTTGAATACGTAAATTAGTAATACATTTGTTAGTATTATTAAAGTTTATTAAATAAGTAATCAGTATTTTTTGTGTTAAGTTCAGAAATTAATTAAATTTAATGAGTTTAAAATACAGATTTGGCGCCCAAGAACAAATTTATTTAATAATAAACTAGGTAAATGGGTATATTTAAAACACGCAGCGACTTTAAGCCGAATAAAGTCACTAAAGCTTGCAGATGCTAGAATGTTACAACTGAAGGTCAAACTGACACAAAAACTGTGTATTATGCATGCAAGAAGTAATGAAAAATATGAGATGCTAAGGATATTGTAAAATAAAAGACGGTTTATAAGTGTAACAAATTCAAAGGCATCTTATTTAGGTCTCTACACCAAATGTAGAGATATTTTGTAAATTAATAATTTGATAAAATGTTAAAAATATCTTGAACAAGAAAGAGTTATTGATTTTAGACCGCAAATAAGTCTACATTATTATAGTAGTTATTAAAACAATCAATGCTTCCATAAGATGGATAAAGAAAAATTTGGTTCTAGTGTACTTGTGTGTACAAAAAATCACTATTTAAATACAGTTGAAAAACTATCAAGTCTTCAAAACAGAAAAATTAAGGAAAAATAATTAGTTAATGCATCTAGTTGTACATAAGTAGAATAACAGTATTATATACTGCACACATTATAGTTCTGATAAATGATTTTACCCAAGTGTAGATATAAAAGTTAAAAAATTAAAATATAAGAAAAATAATCTAATATAAAGCAAGGAATACGTATCAGAAACATTTTGTGATACACGTGTTTAAATATATATGATATATACATTTTTAACACGTTATGAGGCAAACATTTTTTAATAATCAATTGTCTACTCTGAATGCATAGCTCCTAAATGTTGGGCAGAACTGTAAAAGAGCCCAAAAGAGGAGAAGCGGAATATATAAAAACATGCAACTGCCATAATACAAGATTTAGCTGCTTCTACATTTGAAAATAACTGCATACGTCTAGAAATTCTGAATGAAATTTTGAGACCCCAAAATAACTAACTGTATAATACATTTTTAACAGGTGAAAACTGGTTTTCATTCACTAACACGATTTTGAAGAATATATAGAAAAACTAAATATATGACTTACAAATTATTATTTGACAACTTTTTGTCATTTAGGAATTTTTTTGTAAAAATGTGTTTTATAATTACTTGTGAATGTTTGCCACTGGTTATGTAAGGAGGTCATACCTATTAGCCACAATTTTAGGTAATTATCCAGTTTGTAAGTAATAATTTTTAAGAATCTAATAATTCAGACCTTTTAGCTGATTCTTAGACCTCACAACCAGTCAAAACCATTTTTTTCCTTAACCATCATATTTCCTAATAAGATGAATTATTGATAATGAATTTTCCACAGCAATAACAGTCAGATTAGTATACATTACTATGAGAAATCGCACACTAACCTTCAATTCTATTCCACAGATAGCATCTTTTTGACAAATAAGAAAAACGATTAAAATTAATATTTCTTGTCTTCAGTTCTTCCATAACTTGAACAATTTGATCAGGACTAAGGAAAGGCGACTCAGGAGGTTGAACAGTATTGAAAGCACTACGAATATCTGTTTGTTTTTTTTGTTTACTAGGTGTTGGCTGTCTTGCTACATAAATATGGAGTAACTGTTGTTCTGGCTGTACACCTACAAAACAATTAAGAAATTAATTACAGTAGAACCTTGATAAGTCGGACTTAGTTAACTCGGATCTCCGTATTACCCAGAATGACTTTGAGGTAGAATAAAAAAAGTAGATAAACAAAACAATGAATGAAATGTTTTGTATGTCTTATCCTAAAAAGACTACGGGATCGCACAGTACAAAACTGGCTCACACAATTGACAGGAAACAACAAAAATATTGAAAATAAACAGCAAAAATGGACACATTTGTTTGCCGAGAAATAAATTGCAGCGGAGTTTAACTATATATACAATATGTACGTTGATAACACTCTTCGTTTGATAAATATAAAGGAGTTTTTCTGTAAGTACAATGTTTTCTTTTAATTTTTCTTTATTGTCCAGCTAATCTGAATTTTCAATAACCCGGATGGGCCACGGTCCCAGTTAGTTCAAATTATTGAGGTTCTACTGTAGATCCTAAAATTAATTAATACTTATATCAATTAATTTTGTTACAACAAACCCATACAAGAATATTAATCAAATAACTATTATTATGAACTTACATAAGATCAAACCTGTTTGTCCATTTCAACGACTGAGTCATCATTATGGGTATCTCGTATGTTATCATCATTATTGTCAAAACAAACTAAAATAACTATGGCCTGTTTACTTTTTCTTTAAACAAAATAAGTAATTTTCATTGATATAAACTGTCATAGCAATGAAAATAAGAGAAATTTTATTTATAACAATTTGTATTATAAGTTATTAATTGAATTATGTTTCTGGGTATATTGCCAATTTTATTAATTTTAATACTGCAAAAGTGCTCATTGAATTTTTCTTATAGCTTGAATATATTAAAACAACAGAGATTTTTATTTTAAAACATTTTCAGTAGATTAGTATTAAAATTTAATCTACCAACCTTTCTTAAGTTTATCATTTTCTTAAATTTCACACAGTCTGAGGAATCAATCAAAATTGAATGTTTATAATTTATTCCACATTATTATAATATTTTAATAATTGTTTTCTTAGGATGTTTCAAATAAATAGGTTGCACATCTACAATAATCTAAATCACCAGATGAAGATGAATCTAATATATTTAGATGAAGATTCATGCCTTCATCCATTATTTATCATGTCATAAAAGATAACTTCCCACAAAAGTTTTCTGACTAACACATTGACTGCCGATCACTTAAATAATCTGGCCTAAGCAGCTGACATAAATTTTGTATCACACAATCACTAGGAACCAGTAACGAAAACAGGTCACAAGTACTCCCCTCAATAACAAACCATTTCAATAGTTGGAATCACACTAAAAATAAAAATGAAATGCAACAACATAGCCTATATGATGGTTATCAGTTTCCTTTGCTAGCCTGAAGAGTATCCACCAGCAAGTACATAGCAGTCATTTATATTAAATGTTTAAGAATATTCAACAAGAATGGTTAAATTAGACATTTACATTTATACATGATTCAATTTTCCTTTCTGTATTATTGATTGGACATTAAACTGACCCAATTTTCAAAATTGTACACAAAACTGCATTTATTTTATACAACCCTTGTAGACAAATTTGAGTCTCAATTGAAAAAATAATATTTTTTATAGGAAATGTACTTGCCCAATTAATATTGATCTTGGGATTTATTTGGAAATTCTATCCCTTCATGGTTTATTCCCAAATTAAGCACCAGTAATTCAAGGTCTAAATTCAATAAATAGACACAAAATAACAAGTCTGGCTTTTTTTAAATACAGGTTTATTAGTGTATTTTGTATAAAGATATATTTTTTTAATTATGTCAATTTTTCAACTATTGCTTTTAAATTTTAGTTTAACAAAAACATATTTTATAGTATTTTCTGCATTCATGTGTATACCAAACACCGGAATGTTTGTACTTTATAAGAAAATAACGATTTTTTTGTCAAAATAGAATCAGAAATAGTAATGTGTTAAAACCTTTCTAATCCTTAAATCGGCTGTGGACCTATGAATACTTGAAATGGTTCTAGAACCAAAAATATATTTTTGCATTAAAAATTTAAAGTTATCTAGTGTGGCGTTAATTGGCTAAATTGATCTTTGTCAATCAAAAGAGAAAAAAACTTTTTCTTTTTTGATTGATAAAGATCATTTTTGATCGAAATATATCAATAGTGTGTTAAGTTTTTATGTGTCTATTTATTTATTTCCAAGAGATTGCAGTTTTGGACTATTGCCATTAGGTTAGTCTGTCAGTCTGGTAATACATATATTATTCAAAGCTTTTCGCCAATAAAACAGTACCAGCATCTTCAAAAAAAAATAATTATGTAACAAAATATTTTTACAAAAATTAAATCATATGTACTACAAACCACCATATGTTTATAAGTATTGCACTTTATGTAATTTTTTCTATAACATCAATGACCTTAGAAATAGTTTGGTGCCTTGATCTCCCGGGACACACAAAATTAACACTTACAGTAACATGATAAATAAAGCAGTAAAATACACACAAGATAACAAACAAAAATTAATGAAGAATTAGATAACATTACAAAAATAGAATAGAAAATGGATACAACAAACACCTTACAAAAACATATACAATAAATTTACAAAAAAACTAACCTCAACACAACACTACAACCTGAATACAAAAGTAATAAAAATAAACAAATATATACAACAAAGAATACTACACTCCAACATAGAAACCAAACAACAAAATAATATATATATCTTAATAACACAAACCACAAAACAAATACAGAAAAACATAACCTATCAGGGATTTACAAAATTACATGTAACAACTGCAACGCATTTTACATAGGAAAAACAACCTGATCATTTAAAATAAGATTTGAAGAACATTACAGAGCATTCAAAAATAAAAATACAAAAGCATCAAAAGTTGTAGCACACCTAATATCACATAAACATAAAATAACAAATTATGAAAATAACCTAACCATACTTGAAATAAATAATAACCCAATAGAATTAAACTCACTAGAAAAATACCACATTTAGAAAAACATACACAACAATTTAATGAACCTACAGACATCATATGTAGACGACGTACTATTGGAGTTGTGAAAAATGGTAGAAGTTAGGGGGAACATAAAAGGAGTTTTATCTGATGTTGAGGTTTGGAGGCTCTCTAGATTTGGTGTACCACTGGTATGATAACTCCCATTTTCTCAATTCTGAAGGGTTGCAATTCAGGGGGAAGGGCCTTAATTATTTTGGTGGTATAACAATCATTGAAAGATATGATGTTGTGACTAGCAGCATGATGAGCGGTTGGCCTGTCTATGTTCATGGTTCCGTCATGTCTGTGGTCATTCATTCTGATGCTCAGACCATTCGTGGTAAGGCCTATGTACTGTGCCAGGCAAATTTTACATTGCAACTGGTATATTACATTATTGGATGTACAAGTATGATGACCCCGAATCTTGAAATCCACATTGGTTGCTAGGCTATGGAAACCATTTGTTGGGATGTGTATGGATATGTCTTGCATCTAGGTATATTACACGGAAAGGAGCCATGAGAAAGTTTAGGGGATTTTTTAGTACTTGGATCTGGTAATTTTGGATGTACTAAAATATTTTTCAAATTAAAAGGTTGTCTGAACCAAATATGTGGTGGATTTGAGAAAAGATATTTTGTGTGGGTGGGAGCTTGAAGAATCTTGAAGCCATCCTTTAATATTTTGTTCAGCTTCTGTAGGCCTGGATGGTAATCTGTAACTAAAGACAGTTTGTTGTCTTCCATAGGTGGTCTGGGTTCATCAGATGATTGGGCTAAGCGGATTTGATCCTCAACAAGTTGTTTAGGATATCCTCTTTTTTGGAAAGCTAGTAAGGTCTTTCTATTAAAGTCCTCCAATGCTATATCGTTGGAACAAATTCTCTTGCCCCTGATTGCCTGACTGTATGGTATGGACCTTTTTATATTCATAGGGCGGTTGCTATTGAAATGTAGGTATTGTAGATGGTTTGTCGATTTGATGTGGACACCTGTATAGATATTTCCATCTCTGATTGTTACATCTACATCTAAGAAGGTGATTGTTGCTGTAGATTTCTTCGAGGTGAATTGAAGCATAGAGAATAGTGATAAGCCTTTCAAAAAACTTTCCAGCATTGAGATATAAATATATATATATTATATATATATATATATATATATATATATATATATATATATATATATATATATATATATATTCTATGTTATTGTAACAATTATTCCAGCATTAAGAGCAATTAATTTTTACCTAATGTAACAAACTGTAGAAATCATGTGTTACAAAGTTTTTTATAATGCAAACCCAAAGTTCATAGCCAGAAATAGACTACAGGCAATCTGTTCAGTGAGAAACAGGAAAAGTTATGTAGCAAATCTAATTTCCATTATGGGAAAATTAACCAAAACAGAGAATGTTTATAACTTTAGGGTTTCTGTCTCCAAGCAGAATCAACATTCGATTTATACAGACTCTCTAAACATCAATACTTTTCTAAACAAGAAGTCTTAAATAAATATATAATGAAAGTGTACAATATCTGGTTTTGACACCAGTACAATATGTTTTTCATGACACAATATAACAAGATGTTCCTTTACATTTTCAAAAGGTATGGCATTGAATTTTATATCTGTATCGACACTTTTGTTGTACTGATAATGTTGTTTAGTTGGATCCTAGATATAGGGTTAGCATTACCATTAATGGGCAACAAAATAACGTAGAAGTATTCAATATTGCAAATAATGCCTATGATCACGTTTTAAATATATTTACAATATAAAAATATTAGCAAAAGCATCTAGGCCAGTTTGAGTCACACATAATTGATCAATAATTGAAACAGGTGTGAATAATATCTGCTGAGGAATTTCAGTCAGTTGGTTTAGTCCAATTATTTCACTCATAAATATCAAAAGTACAGTGAATAATAATTACACACCCAAGCTTAAGTGTTCAGAAAGTTATGAACTGATTTTTTAAATTATAATCTAAATATTTACCAGGAGGTAGCATTGATGGTTCCTTATCATACATGTTTGCCAAAATAAGTGGTGAGTTCATTACCGTTGTTAAGTAAGACTTTCTTGTCTCCATTGCTTCTTTAAATTTCTGAAACAAATGCAAAATTTTGTCATCAGTCACTTTGATCAGTGATGTGCAAAGCAGCTAAAATAAATATCAATATATTCTCTGCATAACAACTCCAATAACAGGATTTCTCAGTATTGTAAATTACTGAGATAAACTGTTGGAGATAGATTACTGTACAAATATGAATATTGGAGATGAATAGTGAACATAAATATGGAGATGGTAATTAATATTAAAACAAGTTATAATTAAAAAGATAAAAGCTCACTCTCATTTTCTCATAGCTAAGAAATCATGACCCTATACTCAGATACATTTCTTAATTATGTCTTTCTATAGTCCACTGTCTTCATTGGGTTTTCCATAGAACATTATTATAAAAACTAATTGAAAACAGCATTTTTAACTCTTTGTTTTTTGCTGCCGCCATTGATTTCCTTGAAAAAAATTCATCTTCATTTTCAAATTCTGGTATAAAGTTTTTTAAAGTGTAGGTTTGCTCTTTTTAATGTCTGAAATTGTTGATCATCCAACACGTTACATCTCAGCCAACTTTTTACTCATAACACCTTCATCTTATTGTTCTATAATTAGTTTATCCACTAACAATTTGTTTTCTTTTAGAAGTCATGGTGAATGACAAGATACACTCACAAACAAAATAGTAGAATAATGGAAATCAGACATACTGATTGACTAATTAAAACAAATAATGACAGTCGGGTCAGGTCAGACCAGCCACCTGACGACGGATGACAGCAAACTATTCAGAACTGCACTGAGACAGTGACTCAGTATCAAAATAATGTTAATGCAATGCCTACCCCAGCTTAGCACAGAAAATTCCAATAGCATATGTATACAGAATCATTATTTTGAAAATAATACGTTTCTGAGATAAATTTTTCTTCTTATCATTGAACATTTTTTTCAATTTTTTACTGAAAATCTGAAAGCTATTTGGATAATCAGCGATTTGGATAGTCGGAGTCCAGATAATTGGAGTTCTACTCTATATGAGTATAATAAATAATTACAAAAATATAGGTGAAAAAATCCCAAAACCACAAAAATTAATCAAAAAATAACTAAAATAAGTTACCTAAGATTAAATCCTTACCAACATTGGAATCTTATCTTTAGGGTTACCTAACAAATTTTTAAGTTTATTTTGACTCTTATAAGCTAATTTAACATTGACCTTATTAAAAATAGAATCAAACCCTTTTGTTAACCTATTATCGAAAGGTAACCTAACATAATTGTATTTTTCAACATCTTTTTGAAGAGTCGTAGATTTTCTTAAAATATATTTCGATCGTTGTTTCCTAACAATATTGTCTACAATGTTAACATCAAAGCCATTATATCTAGCAACATCTTTAATATAATTTATTTCTTTATGGTATCGTCTTGAACTAAATGGTACTAATTGCTCTGTTAACCATGCTATTAAATACCGCTATTTTATGTCTAATACAATGGTTAGAACTATTTAAAATATATCTATTATTATTAGTAGGTTTCCTATAAACATCAAATTCAATTGTTCCGTTATTTTTAATAAATAAAATATCTAAAAATGGTAAACAATTATTATCTTCTAACTCATAAGTAAATTTGATAGAACTATGCATACTATTAATTTGGCTAACAAAAACATCAACATTATTACACTTACTACAATCAAAAATAGCAAATACGTCGTCAACATATCTTAACCAAATTATCGGAAAATGTGTAATTTTTTCCTTTAAATTCTGTTCAAATCTGCTCATAAAAAGTTCAGCTATAAAAGGAGACATACTATTACCCATTGCAGTTCCTATAATGGGTACCCATAATGAGGCCTATAGTATCTGGAATAGATTATCCTACTTATATTTTATCAAAATGGTTAGCTGATAAATTTAGTTCATTAAAAGAAAATTGTGGAATGTTTTCTGTTAAAAATAATTTAGAATTTGTTAGCAAATTAAGGAATATAACACTTAGTAATAATGAGATTATGGTATCTTTTGATGTAAGTTCACTGTTCCCCAGCATTCCTGTTAAAGAAACTATAGGATATTTAGAAGATTTTTTAAAGAATAATAATATTGAACACGTTAAAATTAAGGAATATGTTAAATTAACTGAAATAAGTATGTTCCAAAATTTCTTTAAATTTAATAACAAATTCTAAAAACAATGTGATGGAACTGCAATGGGTAATAGTATGTCTCCTTTTATAGCTGAACTTTTAATGAGCAGAATTACATATTTTCCGAGAATTTGGTTAAGATATGTTGACGACGTATTTGCTATTTTTGATTGTATTAAGTGTAATGTTGATGTTTTTGTTAGCCAAATTAATAGTATGCATAATTCTATCAGATTTACTTATGAGTTAGAAGATAATAATTGTTTACCATTTTTAGATATTTTATTTATTAAAAATAACGGAACAATTGAATTTGATGTTTATAGGAAACCTACTAATAATAATAGATATATTTTAAATAGTTCTAACCATTGTATTAGACATAAAATAGCGGTATTTAATAGCATGGTTAACAGAGCAATTATTGTACCATTTAGTTCAAGACGATACCATAAAGAAATAAATTATATTAAAGATGTTGCTAGATATAATGGCTTTGATGTTAACATTGTAGACAATATTGTTAGGAAACAACGATCGAAATATATTTTAAGAAAATCTACGACTCTTCAAAAAGATGTTGAAAAATACAATTATGTTAGCTTACCTTTCGATAATAGGTTAACAAAAGGGTTAGATTCTATTTTTAATAAGGTCAATGTTAAATTAGCTTATAAGAGTCAAACTTAAAAATTTGTTAGGTAACCCTAAAGATAAGATTCCAATGTTGGAAAAGTCAGGAATATATGGGATAAAATGTAATACATGTGACGATATGTATATAGACCAAACCAAAAGGAAAATTATAACAAGATGTAAAGAACATTTTGCTCATATTAAATATGATAGGCCTGAAAAATCAAGTGTAGCAGAACATGTGCTTTGTAATAACCATGGTATTAGATAAAAATGTTAAATTAATTAAATGTATCAGCTCTAAAAAATTACTCAACAGCTACGAAAGTATTTTTACACATAAATCGAGTAATAAATTAATGAATACAGATAAAGGGCCTATCCCTAACTCCCCTCTGTATTCATTATTGTAAATATTATTTAATTTTACATATAATTGTATGATGTTTTGATTTTTTACTAAGTGTATTTTATATTATTTTATCATAGTTTAGTTTGACGTGGCTTATGCAGCTAAGATGGCCGGCCATTGTGGGAAGTGGAGTGGGCGGAGCTTAGCTCACGCCTATATAAGCCTCAGCAGACAGCGGTCGGTGTCAGTCTAGTTTGTTAATTTCTTTGTATTCTGGATTGTACTTTTGTAATAGGAACCTCTGAAGATGATGACTTTGTCATCGAAATGTACATAAGGATTTAATCTTAGGTAACTTATTTTAGTTAATTTTTGATAAATTTTTGCGGTTTTGGGGTTTTCTTCACCTATATTTTTGTAATATATTGTACCACTGTGCTCTTGATATTGTATATAATAAATAATTTTTAACTTAAACTAACAGCACAACTCTGCAGGGTTGAAATACGAGGGCAATTCATAAAATAAGGTTCCCTAGCTGCTAAGAATGAAAGCTAGGAGAAATCTGGTAACACTGTCTTACTCATCAACTCTCCCTCTCTTTGTCCCCGCCACTCCTGCCTCCCTACATTGCTCAGTGCCGGGCTAGCAGCCTTCAAAGATGGAGCTCCCTATCGCTGATACCGCTAGTTGTGAAACGTTTTTTAAATGCAAAACAGATTTCACCTATTGACATTTATCATCAATTAATCGAAGTTTATGGGGAAAAGTTTATAAGTGTTCAACATGTTCGCAAATGGTGTAGAGAATTCAGTGAAGGCCGTACAAAAAATTCATGATGAAGTCTGGAGCAGAAGGCCTTCAGTTTCAGACAGGATTGTTGATTAAGTTGAAAGAATATTGCTTGAAGATTGGAGGATCACCATTAACGAACTTGCTTTGCATATTCCTTAGACTTTCAACACCACAATTAATAACATTTTACCAAAAAATTAGGCTCTCACAAAGTGTGTGCGCAATGGGTACCGCAAATTCTTACAGAAAACCTCAAACAGCAACATGTCGAGTGTCCCTAGCAGTTTTTACAAAAATGTGAAGACAACAAAGAAGAATTCTTGGATTCCATTGATACAGGTGATGAAACATGGGTGTTTCACTTTACCCCCGAAACCAAGCAGCAATCACGAGAATGGCATCACTCAACTTCGCCAAAGGCAAATAAGTTTGGTCAAACGCAGTCTGCTGGAAAAGTCATAGCAACCGTCTTTTGGAACAGGAAGGGATTGCTTTTAATCAATTTTTTGCCTCATGAAACAACAGTTGAATATGACAGATATTGTGACACATTAAGAAAACTGAGACATGTGATCCAGAACCGTTGGAGAGGAAGATTGTCCAGTGATGTGAGGCTTATCTATGACAACACTCGACCTCATGTCTCACATCAAACTCAAGAACTGCTGACAGATCTTGTGGACTGTTGTCCCCCCCTCCTATATTACGAACCTAGCCCAAGTGATTATATTCCCAAAATTAAAGAAACACTTGAGTGGCTTACACTTCAGTAGCGATGATGAAGTCAAGGAAGAGGTTACTCGATTCTTCAAAGATTTGGCAGCAGTATTCTATAACATGGGGATAGAAAAAATAGAGCATCTTTTTCAAATGTGTTTGGACAGAAACGGTGATTATGTGGAAAAAACGTGTTTTAAGCTTTAAAATGATGTATTAGATTAAGAACAAAAATTACGGTGTCTATTTTTAAAAATCATGGGAACCTTATTTTATGAAATACCCTCGTATCATGACAAATGATTTGATTCAAAAGGTTGAAATATCATGAGGAACAAGTTAATTCAAAACTAATTCATTTTAAATAACAAGAATTATATTTTGTTATAAAATACTAATTATCTGCACACTATGTAAATCACTAAGTAAGGTGAAGTGTAAATTAGTATTTTTGTAAAATGTTACATACATTACGTGGAAGCAAAAATATAGTGGCCAGAAAGCAGATTGAGATTTATGAATTTAAAAAAATATATATTGAAACAGGAGAGGATCATGTTAAAGATTTATGAGAGAGAGACAGTCTAAACAGATAATGATGTCTTTTACCTAATGTATTATCTAGTGTTCAGTAGATGTCATTAATTTTTTAAATAACAGTTTAGTGATCACTGTCACTTGAAAGACCAATTTACTCAAATTTTGAAGACATTAGTTTTTCACTATAGATTACATTGATTTGAACAATGGACTACAATAGTTATGCGAAAAAATTTAAACAAAACTTTTTGTATCAATTTAGAGGTATAAATCAATGAGTTAATTCAAAAACAGTTAATGAGGTACAAAAACCTTTAAAGCTTCATGAAATTGAAGTGTACCAAAAGTGGATAGTTTTCCAGGTATAAATAAGAGATTTCCTAGAAAACAATTTATAATTGACAAATGCTAACTCCATTATACCTAGAGAATTACTAAAAGATCAAATTAAGCCTAGAAATGGCACCACATTAAAGCCTATGTTACTAACTAACTTGCCAGTTGATGGATTGTAATTAAACTAAATACCTTCATATAAACCTGAATAAAATTGTATGCAACCTTACACTTGTGTATTTGAATGAAGGTCTACTTAACACGTTCATTAAATGTGCAAGTTGAGCTAGTCTTTTTTTCTTAATATTACGAAATGTCATACATTTTTCCATGCAAAATTTATAAATCATATTACTTACACTTAAAATAAAAATGTAAGAATCTTGTATTATTTCTGTTATAAAAATCTAGATTTAGGAAGTGTAGTTCCTGCTTAGTTCTGAAGATTTCTGAAGCCCAATGTGTTGGTTTGAAGAAATAACTGTTTCAGGGTGTTGTGTTCTATTTTACTGTAAGACTTAGTGGTTAGGTATTGTGTTTAATGTTTGCATTGGTTTTCTGACTATCGAACAATACAACAAAAATTATTAAATGCAATATCTAACCACTAAACCTAACCACCACAAAACAAAATACAAATAACTTATAAACTCATTGAATAAAATACCACTAAAAAATATTAGGAAATAAACAAACTCCAAAATGTTTTAAAAAAATGATATAACCAAATATTGAAAACTAGGATGGATTTAAAACATAAAGCCCAGACAAACAACAAAAAATGGGCTATATAAATATACGGCTATATAAATATACAGACAGACACACACACACACACAATATATTAAAGGAATTATTTATATTTGAACCAATAATGATGATATCAATTCATTAATAAAAATATACGAGTATAATAAACCTTTATTAAACCTTGCCTCACTTTTGACATAAATAAGTAAAATATGCCCTTGAAAACTATCACATACTTCCCAATAAATACACAACAGAAAAAGTTGAAAAAAAGGAATTGAGGAACATTTACAATTTTATAAACTTTTACTTAGTTTTATAGATAAAATTACTTCTGTGAATAATTAAGTACAATGAAAAACCAAGAACAGAAAAATAATGTGGAATGCAATAACATGTTTAAAACAAACATTTACTTTAACAATGCCTCTTATCACATTTTTTATCAATATGCTAGATAATGAAGTGACAAATATACCTCTGAAAAGCAGGCTCACCAAGTAAGATCCTTGCTAAGAGTGTAATAAGTGTACAAACAAGTGGTAAAGTGTAAGCAAAAACGAGTTTATCTAAGTCTCCTAACTTTTAATAAAACAACTAAATAAGACAAGAATTGTTAACTACCTGAACTTCCTTGCCTTGAGTAAGAAGGACCACACACTGGCCTTGTCTATGGCGCCCAGTACGGCCAAGTCTTTGAACTAAACGAACAGGTGAACGATGAGCTTCCATTAAAATTATCAAATCTACAGCACCAATATCTAATCCTTCTTCAGCCACACATGTTGCTATCAGTATGTTAAATTCTCCGTTACGAAAACTTTTCATTACCTATGCAAAAAATTAAAAATAGAAAAAGTCTAAAATTATCAGTCCGAGAACTTAAGAAATTTGTAAAAATAAAATAACCAATGAACAAATCCAAATAATATTACCTCTAAAAAAATTGGGTCCAGTGAAAATAAAGAAATATGTAATTACGGTCAAACTCAGTCAAAACCAATTTTATGGGAACAAGTAAACTTGTTCATTAAATCTACAATAGCCGTCATGGGGCATATAAAGAGTGTCCCCAATAAATACAAGATAACAATACAATATAATGAAATGTAATATGTAAATTTATTTAAAATTACTTTTGTAAAGAAACAATGGATTATTAAATACTTATATTATATACTTACATATTAATAAAATGCAGTACTGTCAATAGAAAAATGCAATATAAATTTACAAAAGTTACGTAGGCATGATGGAGTGAAAAACAATTTACACATATTTGTTAAAAATTGTCTATTGTTGCTTGAGTTGTTTTCTTTGTGTGCTTTATTTTTTCTAAAACTGTTCTACAAAACACTCAACTACTGAAATGTTTCTTTTGTAGAGTTACCTCTAGATTCCACAAATCCAAAAAAGAAGTTCTAAAGAGTATTCTACATCTTTTCATGAATTGAGTTGAATGATTTCTGCTTTGTCATCAGATCCAGATCCAGAGTTATTGCTTTCTTGAATGACAGTGGAAACTTTATTAATGCTTATTGGTTGGAATCCTTGAAGTGACTACTTTGGTATCATCTAGGTTTTGTTCCAAAAATTGGCAATGACTCTTGACATTTCTTGATTCAAACTATTGTGATTAAGGCAAATCGCCCTTATATTCTACACTGCTGATGATGTAAATCCTGGTCTTTTACAGCAGTTGACATGGTTTTCTGTCACATTTTGCCATGAGTCGTTGACAAGAATTGCATCGAACATGAAAATTATAGCACTAGAAATAGTTTTTTTCAGAATTGTCAATTTTCGATTAAATTTAAGACCAACATAACATTAGTTTTACATCAAATGTGTCATCAAAATTACATTTGATTGTGGCAGTTACATTGAAAACTTTGCAAAACCGCTTGATCCATTTGGCTGTAATATGGACGAACAATTTGAAGACAAGAAAACTATTTTTATGTTTGTTAAATTGTGTAATTTCAGGTGAGGTGTAATTTCACAGTTATCAATCACGACCAAAATTGTTTTCTCGATGCTTATTAGGAAGCTCATCTCTATATGTACATAGTTCTCAACCTTCGTTTTACCCAGGAATGGTTTCACAATATTTTGAAATGATATTTAGGCTGCTTTCCTAATTTCAC
This sequence comes from Prosapia bicincta, assembly GCA_036971475.1. Lineage (NCBI taxonomy): Eukaryota > Metazoa > Arthropoda > Insecta > Hemiptera > Cercopidae > Prosapia > Prosapia bicincta. The sequence continues at coordinate 178,662,791 of JBAIZL010000005.1, read as the reverse complement.
TTAAGCTATTCTCAAAAGTAAAATAATTTATTAACTAACATAACTGTGGGCCAAAAAATATACCTTCTTTGATTTTTACTTCACTGATCCTAGCAAATTTGCTATAAAAGTCCTTGGCCAATACGATCCATTGGTTTCACAAAATTTGTAATCAATCTATGTTATATGTAATGGAAGGAGAAAAAATCTTTGGATTGACAAGAGCTTGACAAATTACATTTCTCTCTAAGGTCACTTAGGCATGAGAGCTTCTCTCTAAGACCACTTAGGCATGAATGCTTCTCTCTAAGGCCACTTAGGCCTAAGCACTTCTCTCTAAGGCCACTTAGGCATGAGTGCTTTTCTCTAAAGCCACTTCGGCATGAGTGCTTGTTTTTTATGCTTCTCTCTCCTGTCTATACTATCCCACTTGCAAAATAAATAACAATACTTGGTATAACAGAGTTATAATCTAATAAAATAGCTGCCACTTTCTGATCTCCACATATTTACCAGGTATACTTTTCATACTGTATCATTGTCATTAACAATTTCATATTATCATAGGTCTCCTTCATTTGTGCTGCATCCACAATAGGAATTGATGATTTCACATTTCCATTTTAAAGGAAAATAGCTTCCAGACTCGTTTACAAATATAAAATATTGTGGGTACTGATAATCTTTATTTTTTTGACACAGATAAATTAGACAATCCATTTTGTAATTCATGAATCACAGTTTTTCAGAATTTGAAAAATTTTACATTTTGGCATTTTACAAACTAAACTCCTAGTATAAAATACTGATTAGTGTAAAACTTATTATAAAACCAATGTGAAATCAACCAATAGTACTAGTTATCCTTGAAGGGCCTGTACTAACGCAATTCTAAAAAGTTTAGCAAAAATATTTGTGGTTAATAAATTCAGGTAAGTTACAAAGATCACTGACAACCTTTGTACTTAAACAGGTACACTGCTTATTCTGTGGTGTCTGTTCTCAGAAAACAATATAAATTTTATACCATCAAGAAATGAAGTTCATTTTCCCATTTTTATAACATTTCTAGGTTCATTATATCTGATACACATACTATATAACAGTATTTAACAAATATATTTAGAATAATATACTATATATATATATATATATATATATATATATATATATATATATATATATATTGTAACATTTATAGAATGGACTATATAATATTATTTAAGAATTGGAAGAAAATATTAGAAATAACTCACACAAAATTTAAAAAGAAATTCATTAAAAGATTGATTAGATTAAATTGAACTTAAATTTAGGTAAAGCCTAGAAAGGGTTGAGAAAGGTAAACAAGGTATTTGAACAGAAAAATGCATTAGGAAATTTGTTATATTAAATAACCCAACAAATGAATTAAAACAAGATAATCTAATAATAGTTATGTGTAAACAAATTTGTAAACTGTAGTAACATAGGGCATAAACAATTGCTGGAGAAATGTAAGGTAAAAAAAACGCGATTGTAAACAAAAAAAATTGAAAGGTTATGTTTGGAAAAGTCCAGTCAAAACACACACATTTCGAATTATTACAAAAGTAAAACACAAAGACACTTCACACACTAATAATAGTAATTAAATAAACACTGGAAGGTTTGTTAAGGATCGGAAATTTGAAACAGTATGTTAACAAAATTAAAACTGGTGAAAACAATCGCGTTATTGCATCAGCTGTGGAAAGCAAGAAGTAGGTCAGTTGCAAATAGTTTCGCCTTTTTGCTTATTCCAAATTAAAGTTTTTCCATCAGGAAAATATTTATTAAAACTAATTTCAAAATTTAATATTGTTTTTCAAAATTTATTTAATTAACCAAAGAATTAAAAAATATAGCCCATGCTATAAACCCCGAGATAGTAAGAGATCTTAAAATTAGCCTAGGGTATATGAAAATTTGAAACTAAAAATCAAAGAAAGTGAGTTTAGTATATTGTGTTAAAATTTGATAAGTTTATTTTTGTTCTGTTTATTGTTTATTGTTTAACTGTTGAAATAAAATTGTTATAATAAAGAATTATGAATTGTTCCTGAGTAGTTTTTTTGTTCTAAATAGAAATTTGATATCATCATAAAAATAAATATTTAATAGTAAAAAAAAAAAAACCGTTGTTGTGTTAGAAATTATGTTCATAATTGGCGCCACAACGTGGGAGCTCGATATAATAAGAGATAAAGTTTATTTAGAGAGATTTTGAAACAAAATTAATTTAGAACATTTTATATGAAAAACATTTGAACTGGAAATAGATTTTTAAAAAAATTTTGTAAAATTAAAAACTGAGTTGAATAGAGTCAAGTCTAGGTTTATAGTATATATATAAATTGTTTATTTTTGTAAAATAAGTTTACTAATAGCTTAAAAAAAGAAAAAATATGTCTGATGAAAGAGAATTGTACAATTTGCGGGGAGATAAAGCTTAAAAAACAGGAAAAAGGGACAAGTTTGGAAGTGCAATAAATAGAATTGGAAGGCACAGATATGCCAATAGGAAACATTAAGGTAGAAGAAGCTAGGGGACTACTACCTATGCAAACCCAACAAAAAAAACGGGGAGATAGTGAGAATGTAGATTTAAGGGATATAATGAGGACTCTAATGGAAATGAGTATAAACATAAATAAAGGAAGACAGGAAATGGATAGAAAATTTAATGAAAGAAATGAAGAAACAAGGGAATTAAAGAAGGAAATAAAGGAGGAAATAAGGGATTTAAACAAAAAATTAGAGGAAAATAGAGACGAAATGAGAGAGATGAAGGAGGATCTAAAAGTAATAAAAGATGAAATAAGGGAGGAAAATAGGAAAATGATAGAGGATATGAGGCGAAGGTGGAGGACAGAGAATAATACTGTAATAGAGGATGTGAGAAGAGACTTAGAGGAGAAAGATAGAGAATTAGAGGAGAAGATTAAGACAAATTTTGAGGAAACAAAAGAAATAATAGCTGATGAGATAGGAATTAATAAAAAAGAGGTAGAGAAAGTAGAAAATGTAACAAAGAAAAACACAGAAGAGTTAGGAGAGTTAAAATTAAAGGTGAAGGGGGAAAGAGAGATAACAGATGAGAGTTTTAGGAAAGTCGAAGATGTAAGGGAGAAAATATTAGGAGAGCAAGGAAGGTTGAGAAATAAAATAGGAAAAATAGAGATATGGCCAATAAAAAATTTAACCATTCAAACCGCAACAAATAAGAAGATTGAAAAGCTTAATAAAATGAAAATGGTAGTAGGAGAAATAGGAGGAGTTAAATATCCGTTTCAATGCTTAGTGGTAACAGGCTTATTGAGAGAAATGATCACAGGTACGGATATGTTAATGAATGTGGAGACGCAACTCGATTTTGGAAAGTGGGAGATGGAATTTAAATATGAGAATAACAGAGAAAATAGAACTTATGAAGCAGATGAGAGATACAATGGAGATGTAAATGGTGTTAAGGCAAGGACAGGCGTGGGGACAAGAAAAGAGCATGGTGCCCACAGTCAGTCGGAAAACTAAGACAATAAGAAACCCAGGAATAGAAATTAAATAGAGGAAACAAGTTTACAGGCATTAATAGACACAAGCAATAATACGACATGTATCCAGGAGGACTGGATATTGGAAAATAAAAATAAAATAGGAAGGGAGATATTAAATATAGGTAAAGGAAGCAATATGAATAAACTCTAGGTGACTATGTGTATAAGAAAACGTTAGCAGGAGATAAGTTTAAGGGATGGTAACTATATCTACGATAATTTATTAGAAACTTCGTCGAATAATGAATAAAGATAAATATGAATCTATGATAATAAATATTGAAGCATCGTTGTAATAAAAATATGGTAATTGTGTATTTAAACTTCGTCGTATTGTAAGGGAGAATCTGCGTTGATAAATAAGTATTAAAACAAAATTTATATTCGTTGATATAGGGACAGTGTAATCGAAGAAGCTATAGATATGATCAAATAGAGGATATAAGATTGCAACCTTTAAAAATATTAGATGTTAAACTTCATACAAAATAAACTAAAAAATGATATAAGAAAATAATTGAACTGGATGTAAGATTGGAGAGGGAGATAAACTCAAAATAGACAAAAATAAAAATATAAGGATTTGACAAAACAACAGAGTAGTGACTAAGGGTAGTAAATTAAAATATATTAAATAACCTAATTAAAAATAGATAGCAGAGATAAAATCGGAATGAGTACAAGTGGGACGCACTGCAAAGATAAAAATATGTATATTCTGGATGAGCATAGCAATATAAAACAAGGGGAAATATAATTTGGAAAAAGGGGAAGTTTGAATAAAATAAAATATATAAATAACGTCGAGAAATATAACTATAAAGTAATCAAGTAATATAAAATAAATGTCTACGTGAATAAGGGTGTTAATGTGTTGATGTCGTTGATAATATGTTGAAATAAAATAAATGTCTACGTGAATAAGGGTGTTAAGGTGTTGATGTCGTTGATAATATGTTAAAATAAAATAAATGTCTACGGGAATAAGGGTAGGTAAGGTGAATTACTGTCATATATATGTAACAAAGTATATAAATATAATAAAGAGTTTACAAATAAAAAATAATAGTAATATGAAATTGGGGTTAAATTTAATATAGTTGTGTTCAGATAGAGTTGATAGATTTATAACTGAAGTGAGGTTGAGGCAAGGTTAAGAAAAATTATTTTTAATTGAAAAAATTTATGATGAATAGTTGGGTGGACGCGAAAAAAGGGATAGTAAATAAAATAATAAATAACAACATATAAAATTAATAAAATAGTATTATGCGAGTTTTAAACTAGTATAAACCATGTAAAACAAGTAGCTTGAAGTTTTCAGCTCAGTAGTTAATTGTTAAAGAGTTAAGATAAAATTGTATCATAGGATTAAGTATAGGTGGACGAAAGTGGACAGATGAATGTATAAACGATTTTAGTGGACAATTATAAAAGTAGTAAAGACAATGGACGAGAAGTTAGTCAAAGTGTTAAGATATAACTTACTCAATAAAAAATGTGTTCAATTAGTTATTAAATAAAATGTACAATTGGGAAATAAATGTTAATTTGAATTTAATTTAAAAAAAAAAATGTATATTTAATGAAGCTTGTAAAATGTAAAGAATGTGTAATGTAGATATTAGGAATATTTTTTTAATTTAAATTAAATTAGGGGACATTGTAACATTTATAGAATGGGCTATATAGTATTATTTAAGAATTGGAAGAATATATTAGAAATAACTCACACAAAATTTAAAAAGAAATTCATTAAAAGATTGATTAGATTAAATTGAACTTAAATTTAGGTAAAGCCTAGAAAGGGTTGAGAAAGGTAAACAAGGTATTTGAACAGAAAAATGCATTAGGAAATTTGTTATATTAAATAACCCAACAAATGAATTAAAACAAGATAATCTAATAATAGTTATGTGTAAACAAATTTGTAAACTGTAGTAACATAGGGCATAAACAATTGCTGGAGAGATGTAAGGTAAAAAAAACGAGATTGTAAACAAAAAAAATTGAAAGGTTATGTTTGGAAAAGTCCAGTCAAAACACACACATTTCGAATTATTACAAAAGTAAAACACAAAGACACTTCACACACTAATAATAGTAATTAAATAAACACTGGAAGGTTTGTTAAGGATCGGAAAATTGAAACAGTATGTTAACAAAATTAAAACTGGTGAAAACAATCGCGTTATTGCATCAGCTGTAGAAAGCAAGAAGTAGGTCAGTTGCAGTCGACTCTAGTGAGAAGGAATTGAACTGAATTATAGCAACATGTGTTTTAGAAGAAGGAGGCCGCCATATTTGTAACATTTAAAAAAAAAAAACGAAGCGTTAGTTTAGCGGGGGTGACGCTACGAGATGGGACCTGCGATGACCAGTCAAAATTCCTTTTAAAAAAAGTCGTCAAAATTATACCGTTTTGTGAAGAAACTTGGCAATTTTAAATAAGGATAAGAGAATGTAAAGATAAAGTACAGTGGTAATATAATTTGGAGGAACTAAAACGAATTTAAGTATGTAAAAAGTGAAATTTGAAAAGAACGGAATCTTACGTAAGCGAACTGCAGAATTTCGGTATTTGATAAGTTAAGTATATATAGCACTATAAAAAATAAACTTTAGTGGACTCTTAGGATAATAGGGAAGTTTAAATTTGTACATTAGAATATCTTGTGATTAATAGTAATAAGATCATAATCCAGTTCAAATAGTTTCGCCTTTTTGCTTATTCCAAATTAAAGTTTTTCCATCAGGAAAATATTTATTAAAACTAATTTCAAAATTTAATATTGTTTTTCAAAATTTATTTAATTAACCAAAGAATTAAAAAATATAGCCCATGCTATAAACCCCGAGATAGTAAGAGATCTTAAAATTAGCCTAGGGTATATGAAAATTTGTAACTAAAAATCAAAGAAAGTGAGTTTAGTATATTGTGTTAAAATTTGATAAGTTTATATTTGTTCTGTTTATTGTTTATTGTTTAACTGTTGAAATAAAATTGTTATAATAAGGAATTATGAATTGTTCCTGAGTAGTTTTTTGGTTCTAAATAGAAATTTGATATCATTATTCAAACATTCATTAAATAGTAAAACCCAGTTGTATTGCGCAACAGAAAAATCTTTATAATATATAACAATATTTACCAAGAAGCAATTGCCATTTTTATTTAAACTGAATAGCGAAATGTGCAATTATTGATTAACTGTTGTATTTATACAATTCTGATTTAATTGTATTTCATTACTACAATTGTATGGCATATTGACTAAATTCAAAATTTGATCACTCAATATTCATTAATATATTGTTACAAAAGCTGTAGTTTTTAGCAATCATTTTTATTTTAATTTACATTTATGATTTTTAAATTTAAGTAATGTTGAAATATAAAACAACTGTAAACAGAGTAAGATTCATCAGTATCATTATTTTGTACAATTTTTAATTATACAAAATAATGATACTGTTGAATTTTATTCTGTTTCTTGATAATTTATAATGATAATAATTAAATAAGAAATGAAGTGAATTCACGATGATAGGAAAAAACATTTTTTGTTATCCAAATATCATAAAAAACATTTGAAGATTGCTTTTTCAATTTATACAAACATTTGTTAAATAGTGTTGATTTTTATTATTCGAAGTTTGTTGAATTCACAATTTAAAAATGAATTCAAATATATCCGTCTTTCTATGAATAAGTTGAGGGATATTTTTTAAAAGTCCACCAGCACAATGCAAAAATGTCCATTACTGTCAGATGTTTTCAATATCATAAAGTATATTTTTGTCTCATGATCATCATTTGCAAATTTAATAAGCACACTCTTATATTATAAAGTAGCTAGCTCCTCTTTATGATATAGCTAGGCAGTATATTAAATTTTCCCTTAAAATGTATCAAAACTTTCCTTAATGTACCTCTATATTATGAAACAGATATACATTTTTTTTTTTTTCAGGCGAAAAACCTATCAAGGTTATAATCGCCTAACTAAAGTTTTATTTTAAATAATTATTTCAAAATAAAACTAACCAACTAAACAAAATAATATAAAGTACACAAAGTATACAGCTACGAGCAGGTAAAGCTACTAGTAGTGGTTTCCATGCAAAGGCTGCATAAATATTCGAACCTGTTTTTAAGAACTGAAGACAATTCAATCATCCATTTGATCATGCCCTCTCTCTCTCTTTCTTCAAATTTACAACACAGCCGAAAAAGTACCAAAAGAAGCTTTGACGGAAAAAGAAAACGTTTTTACAAAGACATAATCACTTTGCAAACACTTGTGTATCACTATTATGCTAAGTTTAGCTATGTAGCATTGTTATTTTTTGCTTTTACTTCATGTTAAAATAATAAAAATAAATCCACGATCCCTCGTTTGTTTGTACTTTTTCAATTATTTCATCCTTATTTTTTATGCAAACCTTACGTGATAGTTTTCATCAACTTCCAAAAGGTTTACAAAAGCAAGTATTGTGGAAAGCAAGTCAATGCATGGTTTACCTTGGGAAAGTGGATTGAAACCTTACAATCAACTGAAGGATGTGTATCGAGGTATGAAACTTAGTGGTACGATTTTCATCCCTGAACAGGTGAATACGGAATTGGAGGACATTTTGGATTTAGGAGGGGAAGTTTTAGCATACGATCCTTTTTAAATATTAGTTTTTTTTCCTGGCGAAAAACCAATTGCGGTTATCATCGCCAAACAAAATCTAACATGGAACGCAATGTTTTAAATAAAACCAAATAAATTTAGGTACAACAAAAATTACAAGACAAAAAAACAACAACAATAAATAACAAAAAACAACAATAAATAACAAAAAACAACAATAAACCTATAACAATGAAAAAATTCTTAAAAAACTAAATAACAAAATAACAACAAAGAACAATATAACAGTAAATAAATAATATGTAAAACAATAATAGGTAACAATTTACTAATAAATAAATCTCAATAACAATAACAAGAACACAAAATAAATTTAATTAAAATAAATAAAAGAAACACAGAGAATTATATGTATAAATAAAAAATATATATATATATTTATGTATTAAATTTAAAAAAATATTTTCAAGTGGTGCAAGAAAGCGATGACTCGGTCAATGGCCGAGGCATCGTCCCTTAGCACCACCTTCAAACTCCCTTTTAAATTAAAAAGGGCACGAGCATTGCCTACACTAACACAATCTACCAAAATATGTTTTATTGTGAAGATACCCCCGCAGTATTGGCATATTGGTGGATCTTCATGACGCATCAAATATCCATGAGTTGGAAAAGAGTTGCCAACGCGAAGGCGTGTAACCACCACTTCCTCCCTACGTTTTAAACGAATTGAAGACCTCCATGGACGGACGGTATCTTTAATTTCCCTCAGCTTATTCTCAATCACGGTATGCCACTCGTCATTCCAAGCAGCGAGCAATAAATGTTTCGCGAAACACACATAATCAGATGCCATAACTAGTTGAGTAATAGGAACCAAACTTGTAGCTTTCTTCGCCGCTTCATCCGCTTTTGTGTTTCCAAGTATTCCGCAATGTCCAGGAACCCAACAGAAAGTTACCCCCACACCCCTCAATTGAAGCCTGTGTACAGCACACAAAATGTCCCCAACTAAAGGGTTGTTAGAGAAAACATCCTGAAGAGCACTTTTGGAATCCGAACACAAAAGATAATGCGAAGATCGAGATTGAATGACGGTCAAAGCTTTAAAAATAGCAAATAGTTCTGCCGTGAAAACACTGCAAGCTGAGGGCAATCCGTACATGTAGGTACACCCAGATGCATAAAACGCACACCCAACCCCATTATCAAGTTTAGATCCATCAGTGAAAATAATTTCACTGTGTTGGTGAGACTTATAAATGGATAAAAATTCCTGGTGGTAGACCATAACAGGAGTATCGTGTTTTATATAACTGGACAATGAGTAATCGGAGTGCGGCGTTTTTATTATCCATGGAGGTAGATAGCACATTTGTCGTTCAAACATAGTGGGAAGTTGCAACTCAAGGTCATCCAATATTCTTAACGTTCGTATGCCAAATGGAGCGGGTGAACGTTGACGTGTATTGTACACTTGATTTAGCGTATTATTAAAGACTATTTCAAATGCCGGGTGGTTGGGTTTGCTTCGAAGAACAGAAACGTAAAATATTTGTAGCATCTGACGTTGTCTAGAAAGGGTAGGTTCCCCAGCTTCGACAAGAAGACTAAGGATTGGGCTAGTTCTAAATGCACCAGTAGCCAGTCTAAGTCCAGAGTGGTGGATGGTATCAAGAGTTTTCAGAACTGTAGGTCGTGCAGATGAGTAGACTTGACAACCATAATCTATGCGCGATCTAACGATTGCGCGATAAAACCGAAGCATAGTAGTTCTGTCTGCTCCCCAATTCGTACCACTAAGGACTCTTAACATATCCAATTTCTTGCTGCATCTCACCTTCAAATCACGAACACGTGGACTCCATGAGAGTCTTTTATCAAATAAAAGACCCAAAAATCGAACACTATCCGTGGTTTGAAGCTGAATCCCATCAAGATAAAGGATCGGCTCCTGGTGTTGCCTACGACAACTAAATGCTACACATTGGGTCTTCGAAGCAGAGAATTTGAAACCTGTAGTTTTTGACCATTCCTCTAATCTGTATTTGGCTAACTGCAAAGATCTCTCCACAGTCGCCATACTACGAGCAGGCACATATATACAAAAGTCATCCACAAAAAGAGAACAGTGTACCGGAGATTGTATATTGCTGGTGATACTATTTATTGCAACGGCAAATAGCGTAACGCTCAGCACGCTGCCCTGCGTTACACCATTCTTCTGTGTATAGCTGTTTGAATACGCGCCTCCAAGTTGAACGCAAAAAGATCTATTAGAAAGAAAGTTAGCGATGAATGCTAGGATATTCCCTTGTATACCCCATGATTTCAGAGTGTTCAGAATTCCTCTTTTCCATGCCATATCATATGCCTTTTCAAGGTCAAAGAAAACCGCAACAAGTGTTTGACGCAAGAGAAAGGCATCTTGAATAGCGGATTCTATCAAAACCAATTGGTCAACTGAAGATCGTCCTAGTCTGAAACCACATTGTTCGTTGCTAAGAAGGTTGTTGGTTTCTAGGTACCAGACAAGACGGCGGTTGACCGTCTTCTCCAGCAGTTTGTACAAGACGCTTGTAAGAGATATAGGCCTGTAGCTACTGGGATTGGTTTTGTCTTTAAAAGAGGAATTACAGTTGCTTCTAGCTATGCATCGGGGAAAGACCGTTCCTCGAATAAACGATTGTATATTCGAAGGAGGACAAGTTTCGCCGATGATGGTAGATGTTTTAGCATGGAGTACACAATGGAATCAGGACCTGGTGCAGAATCCTTCGTTGACGCTAGAGCTGACTCCAATTCCCCTATAGAGAAAGGGGTGTTTAAAGTAGAGTCCCCAGACAACCCAACGGTAAACGGTATTGCTTCTTCCTTCAGTTTATACATCTGGAACAATCTATTATAGGTTATAGTAGCAGAAAAGTTAGAAAAATATGTACCAAGTACATTAGCAATGTCATCACTGTTTGTGATTAATCTCCCATCTGGTTGCTTCAGCGCAATGGCTGGCAACGAAATGGAAGTACCATAAACTGATCTTAGTTTCCTCCACACTGTGGAGGACGGAGTTGTTCGTCTAATTGTGCTAATGTACCGTTCCCAAGAGTTCTTTCTACTCAGCCTAAATATCCTCCGTGCTTTCGCACGGAGTATTTTATATTCCTGAAGGTTTCCATTTGTTGGGTGTCGTTGAAATTTCCTAAGAGCTCTTCGTCGTAAACGGAGGATTTCTGTGCATTCATCGTTCCACCACGGCACAGGCGGTCGGCGTGGATGCGCAGAGGTTTTCGGAATGGTCTTTTCGGCGGCATTTAAAATTGCTTTCATAAACTTTTCTATATTTTCACCAATGGGTGTCAGATAATCCATGTCAAGTGATACAAGGTAATTCGAGTAGGAGTCCCAGTTGGCTTTTCGCCAAATCCAACTGGAATTTCGAGCATAACAGGGTTGGGAGTCACATAATCTGATCTTAATAGGCACATGGTCGCTTCCATACAAATCATTGAGTACCGACCATGTGCATCTAGTAGCTAATTGAGGGCTGCAAATCGACAGGTCAACAGCTGTCCATCCACCAGTAGATGCTGCTAAATGGGTAGGCGAACCGTCATTTAGCAGACATATGTCCAGTTCCGTTCCCACACTCTCAACAAGATCACCTCGAGAGTTCCTAGTCGGAGATCCCCAAGACGAACGGTGGGCATTAAAATCCTCTACCAATAAGAACGGAGTTGGTAACTGGCTTATCAAATTCACTAAATCACTGTGATGCAGGTTTTCTTGTGGTGGCAAGTAGACACAACACACAGTGATTTTATACGGGACAGCTGTTTGAACGGCTACTGCTTGTAAAGGAGTTATTAAGTTTAGAGAAACAGCATCAACACAGTCACGGGCTAGGATGGCTACGCCACCTCTAGCTCGATCTTCTGTAACGAAGTCCGATCTAAAAACTGAATACTCCCTTAAATGGAAATTATGCGATTCGTGGAGATGTGTCTCCTGTAGACATACAAACATTGGGTACACATCTCGCACGAGTACTTTAAGTTCTTCTATGTGACTCCTAACACCGTTGACGTTCCATTGTATCACTGACTTCCTAAGCAAAAACATTTATTAGCTTAGCAAAGGATTTATTTGACACCCATTGGTGCTCTCTCCTTTCTTGCCTGGGACGTTTTTAGACGTCTCAGGCTTACATTTCTCAGATTCCATATCCACCCGTTCAGGGATGGAATCTGAGGAAGTTTTGGGTTTAGGAGGGGTAGTTTTTACATTCCCTCCTTTGTTAGCATTTTTCTTAATACCCTGTAATGACTGTGGCGATGTGGTCTGTCGTAACTCTGGTCTACGTGGTTTGGATTTTTCCAACGTCTTCTGCACAGAAGGTTTACTACCCGTTGATAATATCTTCTGCACAGAAACACAAGGCTCACTTAGTGACTTATTTCCTGCTCCAATCCCCCCAGTGGAAGGGATAGGTACACGAGGTAAAACACTATCCGTTGCTGCAGGTTGTACCAAATTTAGAGACGATCCATTTGTGACTAAGCACAAAAGGCGAGACACTTGTTCAGTTAGAGCTTCAATCTTCTTGGACAGCTCAGCACAGTTGGTACAAGACGATTTTGAAGCGGTCAGGGTAGCGACATAAGTCTTACTGTCTGCCTTTGGCTGAGTGGATCTATAGAGTTTTTTGGCCTCTGGAAACGACAGCTTGTCTTTCGCCATGATGCCTAGGATAGCTTTCTCTTCCTTGAAAGTAGGACAGTTGTAGGATCGCGCTGGGTGGTCACCACCACAGTTGGCGCATTTCGGAGAATTAACACATTCCTTATCATCATGGCCTTCAACGCTACATATACCTCATACGTTCTGCTTCGAACACGTAGAGTTGATATGCCCAAATCGCTGGCACTTGAAGCAGCACCTAGGGTTAGCCACGTATGGTCTCACTGAGATCCTTTGGTAACCTGCATGCAAGTATTCGGGTATTTCCGGCTTTCCAAAGGTTACGATAAAAGACGCTGTAGCTACTTTTTCTCCTTTGTCAATTTTCATTACAGGGATAACGTCCGTAACTAACTGAGAAGACAGTTCGGACTTAATTTCATCGATTGGAAGGTGCATTAAATCGCTATATGTGATGACACCCTTTGAGTAATTCAAGGATCTGTGGGGAGCCACAGATACCATGACCTGGTCAAAGAAGGAGGTCATTTTTGATAGAGAACGGGTTTGTCTGTCGGTGGAAGTCGCAACTAACAGTGTTCCGTTTCTAAGTTTCTTAATAGAGGCTACTGGGCCTCCAGCACAAGCAGTAATAGCCTTATTAATCAGGAAAGGAGAAACTTTGGAAAGATCTTTCCCTTCTTCGGCACTAGAAAAAACTAAATACTTTGCTGATGGCAATGTCTGTGACATTGCCACCAGCGACATTGCCACCATCAACTTTTTACTCAAATCTTTGCTAATTAGATCGTCAGGAGAATCCTGGCGTGTCCTCTTCAGACTAGTCATATTTGACGTGGTTTTTGAATCCATAAATATTTTTTTTCAGCCATCGTGTCAAGCGTTACGGGCGAGACTATAGGAACGGGTACACCCTTGGATCACAATAAGATCATTTCCAACCCTCAGAACTGTGAGGCCTATAGCTTTTCTCCTTAGCTCGACTGGATGGGCATCAGTCGAGAACTCGTAATACTGTGCACAGGCTCCGACACCCATGCACCGCGGACACTCCCTGACCAAGGACCGAAGCGGCTGGTAGACCAGAAACCGCGCTTACGTCTTCGGCAGAGCTAGCTCACATCAGCGTCCCAGACCAGAGTTTGTCAAGCTCTGGACTTTTCAGCACTCTCAACGCGCAACGGTTCTGACCAGTCAAAATTCCTTAAGAGAAGTTGTAAGTGTTGAAATGTGTATGGATTGTGTTGGTGTGTGTATGTGTGTATGTGTATGCTTTGTGAGTGGTGTAGTGTTAGGCTAGGGTACCGCGAGGGACGCCAAAGCCCTCGTAGGTGCGGCTAGTCCGCACCCCCCTGCGGGCGAAACAGATATACAGTAGAACCTCGATAAATAGGACTCCGTTAACTCAGATTGCTGGATAAACCAGAATGTTTTTGAAGTAGAATAAACAAAAAATTAATAAGAAATAACAAAACTGAAATAAGTACAGTACATACATAAAAATTCTAACACAAGAATAAAAACATCTAGTATCTGCAGATTTACAAAATAATGAACATAATGCTTTGTGCGTCTTATGTCGAAAAGAATACGGGATCGCACAGTACAAAAGCGTCCACCAAATTAAATAGCCAAATATGACAGATTTGTTTGCCGAGAAATAAATTGCAATGGAGTTAACTGTATGTACAATATGTATGTTCATATACTGTGCATAATACTCTTTGTTTGATAAAAATGAAGGAGTTTGTCTGTAAGTACAATGTTTTCTTTTAATATTTCCTTAGTCTCCGGATAATCAGAATTTTCAATAGTCCGCATGGGTCACAGCCCCAGTTAGTCCAAATTATCGAAGTTTTACTGTATCATAGACATTTAAAGTTTCTAGGATTAATAGTTTCGGCTCAGTAACATTTATTCTCAGTCAGTCAGGACAACACTTATATATACTGTAATACCCCGTATTTACTCAATAGGTGGGACCGAGCGAAAGCTGTGTAAGTCGTATTCGCATAAGTCGGGGTATAATTTTACATACAATTACATAGGAATCATGTTTAATTGGGACCAAAGACTAAATAAACTAATAATTTTGAAGAAAAATGTGTATGTATTAAAATCTTATATACATAATACAACAAAATAGTATATTATATACATACATATTGCAAACAAGTAACTAATAAGAAGTTATTTTGGGATAGATGACTTCATAATATCTAGTAAATTCATTTGAAGAATTGAAGGATTTTTCTTCTCACGTAGAATTTCCTCTTAACTTGCTAATTTTTGTGTTTTTTGGCAGAAATTCGCTCATTATTGGAGTCTATATTTTCCAAAACTTGCTCAATTAAACAGTCTTTTCATCAAGGTTTTACCCGTCATTTCATCTTCTACATCAACTGGGTCTAAAGAATCTGCGTTTTATGGTCTTGCTCTTGCACACGGATTTCTAATAACTCGTCAATTAATTGTCAGCATCTGGTTGTGTAAATCCAGCAGTTCCAGAAAGCCATCACTATCAAAATTTAAAAATTCAAAATTTCACTTCAAAATTTAGTTGTCTGGAAAAACCGACAACTTCTTCAATCACATCAGCAATTTCATCAGACTCTAGCACTAAATTCCGCTACAGTGGTGAAAAAAATAGACACACCTTTTTCCAAACGCCATTCAAAGTTTGTTTGTGAAATTTCATTCCAAGATTGCCCAATGATTCTCAAAGCATCTAAAACATTGAGCTGTTTCCAAAAATTTTCAACAGAGAGAGAAATCTTCTCATAGTTTCATGCAGATGCGAAAATGATCTTCTTGTGTAATAAGCTTTAAATGTTTTGATGACTCCCTGATCTATCGGTTGAAGCAAACTAGTTGTGTTTGGTGCCAAAAATATCATTTTCACGCGTGTGTCGAAATTAGTTAAAGAAGTAGCAGGATGGCCAGGTGCATTGTTAATTATTAGGAATTACTTTAAAGGAATTTGTCTAAACCGACGATAATGTTTGTTTTCAGGTATGAAATGATGACCAAACCAGTCTTCAAAAAAAGCTATCATCAAAGCCTTCCGATTCGTCTTCCAAATCACAGAAGTTAGCTTTAGAAATATATTTTAATGCTGTTGGATTTTCTGAGCGATAAACTATAAGAGGTGTTAACTTACATTCACCAACTGTATTTGTGCCAACTATCACTGTCAATCGGTCTTTGGCGGCCTTAAAACCTGAAAATATTTTCTCTTCATGAGCTATAAAAGTTATCTTAGGCATTTTCTTCCAGAACAGGCCAGTTTCTGTGTATTTTGGACAGCATGATTTAAAACCGCATAACTTGGGAATCTCGTACGACGGGTAGCATTACTGTATGTATATGTATATATATATATTTATAGGTTAGTTTTGGTTGGTAAAGATTATTTAGATTTTTTTGACTAGGAGACTGACAGACTTACCTTGGTAAGAGTCCACTCTGTAGTCTTGAAATAGAAACACTTAAGCACTAGTCTAGAAAAGCACTTAAACAATGATATATTTCAACCTAAACAATGATATATTTCAACCACACAGTGGTCTTTATCAATCGAAGAGAAAACACAAAAAGAAATATGAGAGAATGAAATAAAATAATTATGTTATAATTATTCATTCTCTTATATATATATATATATATATATATATATATATATATATATATATATATATATATATATATAGATTTTTTGGACTAGGAGACTGACAGACTTACCTTGGTAAGAGTCCACACTGTAGTCTTGAAATAGAAACACATAAAAGCACTTAAACAATGATATATTTCAACCACACAGTGGTCTTTGTCAATCGAAGAGAAAACACAAAAAGAAATATGAGAGAATGAAATAAATAAAAAAAAATTTAAAAAAAAAAAAAATGTGTGGTTGAAATATATCATTGTTAAGTGCTTTTATGTGTTTCTATTTCAAGACTACAGTGTGGACTCTTACCAAGGTAAGTCTGTCAGTCTCCTAGTCCAAAAAATCTAAATAATCTTTACCAACCAAAACTAACCTATATATATATATATATATATATATATATTTCCAGGCGAAAAACCTATTGAGGTTATCATTGCCTAACTAAAGTTTTTTAAAAATAAATATTAAAATATTACATAAATAAAACAAATCAAAATAAAACAAAATAAAATAAAATAAATGTTTTAAACTAATTGTAATTATCTAAAACTAAAGAACCTAAAATTATACAAAATTAAAATATTATTAAGTAGATTAAGGTGGCGTAAGAAAGCGAGGACACGGTCGATAGCCGTGACATCGTCCCTTAAAACCACCTTTAAACCACCTCGAAGATTGTAACGAATATACAAATTTGTCAACTCATCACAATCAAGCAGAATGTGCTTGATTGTGATGGTACTTTTTCAAAACGGACAAAGTGGGGGATCGTCATGTCTCATCAACCATCCATGCGTTAACAAAGAGTGGCCGATGCGAAGTCGAGTTAGCACCACTTCCTCCCTACGATTCGAACGAACAGATGTCCTTCATGGTCGGACGGTATTTTTGATGTCCCTCAGCTTGTTTCTATTTACATTTTGCCATTCTTCATTCCAAACAGAGAATAGTGTAGATTTAACTTTTTGCATACAAAATCTGATGCCATCACACGTGTCGATGGCAACATACCTGTAGCTAGTTTTGCACCTTCATCTGCTTTAGTGTTTCCAAATATTCCACAGTGACCAGTGCCTTGAGGCACCCACAGTGCCTTGAGGCACCCACAGTGCCTTGAGGCACCCAGAGAAATGACACCTCGACACCTCGTAATTGGAGCCTGTGAATAGAGCACAAGATGTCTCCAACTAAAGGGTTCTCAGTGTAAATTTCCTGAATAGCCTGGAGAGCACTTTTGGAATCACAACACACAAGATATTTAGATTTTGCAGACGGAATTGGTCTTAAAGCTTGGAAAATTGCATAAAGTTCTGTAGTAAAAACGCTACAGGCAGAGGGCAATCCGTAAGTGAAAGTTTGTCCTTCCATATAAAATGCACAACCTATCCCATTGTCCAGTTTTGAACCGTCTGTGAATATAGTCACAGTATGTTGGTGAGTTTGTTGAATCTGCAAAAACTCCTGACGATAAATAACGTCAGGAGTATTGTGTTTTAGGTACATGGACAATGAGAAATCACATTTTGGCTTTTGTATTGTCCATGGAAGGATGTAGCATGATGTTTGTTCAAATATAGGTGAATGTTCTAAATTTAGATTCCTAAAAATGTGCAACGTTCTTATTCCGAAGGGAGCAGTTGAACGTTGACGCACATTGTAACGATCCTCGAGGTAGTTATCAAAAACTGCTTTGAATGCCGGATGTTTAGGTTTACTTCGAAGACCAGTGTAATATGATATTTGTAGCATTTGACGTCGCATTGAGAGAGACGGTTCTCCAGCTTCAACTAGAAGGCTGGAGATTGGGCTTGATCTAAAAGCACCAGTAGAAAGTCTAAGACCAGCGTGATGAATTGAATCAAGGAGTTTCAAAACCGTAGGTCGAGCAGATGAATAGGCTATACAGCGGTAATCTATGCGCGATCTGACAGGAGCGGAGCATACAGGTTCTGTCTGCTCCCCAATTTGTACCACTTAGAACTCTCAACATATCCAATATCTTGCTGCACTGGGTCCTCAAATCACGCACATGCGGACTCCATGAAAGTCTTTTATCTAATAAAAGACCCAAAAATCTCACATTATCTGCGGTCTGAAGCCGCGTACCATCAAGATAAAGAATAGGTTCCTGGTGTTGCCTGCGATGACTAAATGCTATACACTGGGTCTTCGAAGCCGAAAACTTGAAGCCCGTAGATTTGGTCCATTCTTGCAATTTGTTAATGACTAATTGTAACGACCTTTCCGCTGTTGCCATACTTCTAGCAGCCACATATATGCAAAAATCGTCTACAAACAGGGAACAGTGGACCGGTGACTGTACGTTTGAAGTGACGCTGTTAATGGCAACGGCAAACAGCGTCACACTCAAAACGCCACCCTGTGGTACATAATTCTCTAGTTCGTAACGATCAGAATATATGCCTCCTAGACGTACACGGAAAGTCCTGTTATTCAAATCATTTTGTATAAATGCAAGAATGTTTCCTTGTATACCCCATGATTTCAATACGTTCAAAATTCCTCTTCTCCACGCCATGTCATATGCCTTCTCGAGGTCGAAGAAAACAGCTACCAGTGTTTGTCGTAAGATGAAGGCATTCTGTATAGCTGACTCCAACAAAACCAATTGGTCAACTGATGAACGTCCTTGTCTGGAACCACACTGGACGTTAGTAAGAAGTTTGTTTGTTTCTAGGTACCAGACAAGACGACGGTTGACCATCTTCTCCAGTAGTTTGCATAAGCGCTGGTCAGAGAGATTGGTCTGTAAATACTGGGATTAGTTTTGTCCTTTCCTTGTTTTAGAAGAGGAATTATAGTCGCTTCTAACCATGCATCGGGAAAACCGTGCTCCCCGAATATACGATTGTATATCTGAAGGAGAACTAGTTTTGCCGACTGTGGTAGATTTTTAATCATGGAGTATACAATATCGTCCGGGCCTGGGGCTGAATCCTTCGTTGACAAGAGAGCCGACTCTAGTTCATCGATAGAGAAATGGATATTCAAACACGTGTCTCCTGACAATCCAACGGTGAAAGGTAAGGCTTCCTGTTTACATTTGTACACCTGGAAAGCGTCCTTGTATGCAGAAGATGAAGAATATTTTGAGAACGATAATGCCAGCACATTGGCAATTTCCTCACTGTCCGTGGTCATAGCTCCATCCGGATGCCTTAATGAAATTAATGGCATCGGAACGGAAATGCCACAGACGGATCGTAATTTCTTCCATACTGTTGATGGAGCTGTAGTTCTTGTAATAGTGCCAATGTACTGGGACCATGATTCTTGTTTACTTTGCCTAAATGTTCTCCGTGGAAGATTTTATATTTTTCCAGGTTTTCTTTCGTTGAATGTCTCTTGAACTGGTTCAGAGCTTTTCTCCGTTGACGAAGGATCACAGTGCACTCATCATTCCACCACGGAACAGGTGGTCGCCGTGGTTTTGATGAGGTTTTTGGTATTGCCTTTTCGGCGGCATTCAAAATAGTTTTGGTAATTGAATTTACGATGTCATTAATTGGAGCCAGGTCTTCCACTTCCAGTGATTCTAGATCTTGTGAGAATTGTTCCCAGTTGGCTTTTTTCAAGATCCAACGGGGATGTCGATCACAACAGGGTGAGGAGTCATACAAAGAGATCTCAATGGGAGTATGATCGCTGTAAAGATCAGGCAATGCTGACCATGTTAACCTTGTAGCCAGAGCAGGACTGCACAATGACAAGTCAACAGCTGTCCATCCGCCTGTAGACGCTGCTAAATGTGTCAGAGAACCGTCATTTAGCATGTATAAATCCAGTTCTGATCTGACACTCTCAACTAGATGCCCTCGTGAGTTGCATCCTGGTGAACCACATGAAACATGGTGGGCATTAAAATCGCCCACTAATAAAAATGGAGAAGGTAACTGGTTTATCAGGTCTATCAAGTCTCTCTGTTGCAGGTGGTCACATGGTGGAAGGTATACACAACAGAGAGTGAGTTTGTATAGAACAGCTGTTTGAATTGCTACTGCTTATAAGGGAGTTATTAAATTCAGAGAAACGGCGTCGACACAGTCACGGGCTAGGGATGGCTACACCACCTCTAGCTCGATTTTCTGTAACGAAGTCCGATCTGTAAACTGAATACTCCCTTAGTTGGAAATTGTGTGATTCATGGAGATGTGTCTCCTGAATACAAATGTACATAGGGGACACATCCCTTACAATTAATTTGAGATTCTCAATGTGACTTCTAACTCCGTTAATGTTCCACTGAATCACGGATTGTTTAGGTGTGGACATTGCTACTTAGTGAAAAGGATTGACCTGGCTTTCATTGTTAGCATTAAATGTTAATTTACCTGGAACGTCAGGAGACGCTTCAGGCAATGTATCATCGGATTCCATCACCGCTATTGCAGTGGTGGAACTCGAGGAATTTGTATGCTCAGGAGGTGAGATGGAATGGGCCCCTCCTTTGGCCTTTGCTTTTTTTTCTTTTTTTCCCCCAACTTTAATTGGGGCATTTTTTTAAAAATATCAAAATTTGATTTATTTTTCCTACCCTCTGATTTTACGGACTTAACGCTTTCAGACTTATTAATTGTTCTAAATGTTTTTCCTTTGTGGAGAGATACCTGTGCAGGAATGCCTGTATCGTCTGATTTGCTACGTACTAGCAGATTACTAGGCGTAGTCGCTGGTTGTACTACACTTACTGAAGGTCCATTTGTCACTAAAGACAGAAGGCATGCAACCTGATCAGTAAGGCCTTCAATTTTTCCGGTCAGGTCTGCGCAGTTGGCACAGGACGACTTCGTAGCGCTCGCGGAAGCAGCATAAGTTTTATTGACATTTGGTTGGGAAGCTTTAAAGATCCTCTTGGCTTCAGCAAATGATATCCTCTGGTTAGGCATAATGCCAAGGATTGCTTTCTCCTCCTTAAAGTGAGGACAGTTGTAAGATCGCGCTGGATGATCGCCCCCACAGTTAGCGCACTTCGGGGGGTTACCGCAATCTTTTTCATCATGACCTTCCATGCTACACTTGCCGCATACACTCTGTTTAGAACACGCAGAACTAATGTGCCCAAAATGCTGACACTTGAAGCATCGCCGAGGATTAGCTACGTAAGGCCTCAGTGTCAGCCTTTGATAACCTGCATTAATATATTCAGGAATCTCTGGTTTCCCAAAAGTAAGTATGAAAGAGGCTGTTTTAATTTTCTCGCCTTTTTCAAATTTAATAATAACAGCAACATCCGTAACAGACTGTGACGAGAGTTCGGCCTTGATTTCATTTATTGGGACGTGCATCAAGTCCCTACATGTAATGACCCCCTTAGAGAAATTAAACGATCTATGGGGAGCCACAGACACCTTGACTTGGTCAAAGAAGGAAGTCGTTTTCAAAAGAGATCTGGTCTGTTTTTCACTACTAGTAGCAACAAGCAGTGTTCCATTTCTTAATTTTTTGATAGATGAGACAGGACTTCCAGCACAGGCAGTAATTGCTTTATTTATAAGAAACGGCGAAACTCTAGACAAATCCTTTCCATCTTCGGCACTAGAAATTATTAAATATTTTGGCGATGGCAATGCTTGTGACGTTGCCACCATCAACTTCTTCCTCAAATCATCAACTTTAGGTTCATCAGGTGATTCCTGACGAGTCCTCTTTAAACTCAAACAATTTGACTTAGTGTTAGGATCCATAGAATGCTTTTAGCCAACCATCGTGTCTGGCTTTACGGGCGAGACTATAGGAACGGGTAAACCCTTGGATTACTTTCGATCATTTCCAATCTCCAGAACTCTGGAGCCTATAGTATTCTCCTTAGCTCGACTGGATAGGCATCAGTCGAGAACTCGTAATACTGTGCACAAGCTCCGACACCTGTGCACCACGGACACCCCCTGACCAAGGACTGAAGCGGCTGGTAGACCAGAAACCGCGCTTACGTCTTCAGCAGAGCAAGCTCACATCAGCGTCCCAGACCAGAGTTTGTCAAGCTCTGGAATTTTCAGTACTTCCGACACGCAACGGTTCTGACCAGTCAAATTCCCTAAGTGAAGATGTTAGTGTATGTGCTTGTGCGTGCGTGTGTGTGTGTGTGGTTATGCTTTGTGAGTGGTGTAGTGTTAGGCTAGGGTACCGCGAGGGACGCCAAATCCCTCGTAGGTGCGGCTAGTCCGCACCCCCCTGCGGGGTATATATATATATATATATATATATATATATAGTGATATTTTACGTTGTCCATTATTTTTCCGTTGCACTGATTTTATAAAGTTATTATTATTACTTAGTGGTGAAAAAAATTGTTTATAATTAATAATAACAATTAATATATATAATATATATATATATATATATATATATATATATATATATATATATATATATATATATAGATAGATAGATAGATAGATAGATAGATAGATAGATAGATAGATAGATAGATAGATAGAGATAGATAGATAGAGAGAGAGAGAGAGAGAGAGAGAGAGAGAGAGAGAGAGAGAGAGAGAGAGAGAGAGAGAGAGAGAGAGGAAATACAGCAAGTTATTAAAACATAAACTACAGCTAAATTTTATTCACAGTAAAATAACATTTAACCTACAATATTAATAAATGTTGAATACGTGTAAGTATAAATTACAACTATAATGCCCTTGTTTTTAAACTCACATGATTTATTCCTTCTAGTGATCAGTCTTACCTCAATTTGCTTTTTCTGAGGAAGTCCAGATTTTTCCCTTGAACTAGATTGGCCAATAAACATAATCGGTTTGATTGTTTCGCCTAGCTTTTTCAAAATATCAAAAACTTCACTAACCACTATACGATACTGAAAACAGAATAAGGTATTTTATCAATAGAAGTTTTTTAATATTTCAAAAGATTTTAAGGTTAAATTTTAAAATGAAAAATAGCTTAAATAGTAAAGTTGTAGTTGGCAATGTAGCTCAATCTACCACAATGAACTTTATTTAAACATATAATAACCTAAACTTATTATGTTACGTGTTATATAAAATAATATTGCTACACTAAATGTAATATTTCTATATTTAAAATCATAGTGATGCAGTTTGAATTTACAATATACAATTGCAGAATTATTTTTACAAATTACTAAATGAAGCGTCTTTTAATGAAATATAGCAACTTACTGCTTAATTTAAATTTATCAACTTTTATACAATAGAATTTAGTAATTTCTAAGAAGACTGATTAAATGTGTATAAGGCTAGTATTTCTGCCAATTTCCCAAAAAGGATCAATAATTTCTTGAAACAAAGGAAATCTAGCATTAAACATTATTAGCATTCCCTCAAAGGTATAACTGTCAAAGGTAGCAATTTTACAGTGTGTCTACCACTTTCCTTTCTTTACATGAACACTTCTCCAAACATTGGCAGAGATACCGAAATTCTCTGCTTCAGTAAATATAAAGTTCCACTGTTTACAACAAAACCTCAAACAGGATGTCTCTGCAGGACATTGAGACCTGATCAAGATATCTGAAGGATCATCAAAGACCTCATAAATCAAAATGAATTTAAATTTTGAATAATCAAAATTGATAATAGAAACAAAAATACTACCACACAAGTTAAGCTCTTGAATGTATATAATTATATGTCACACTTCTCTATAGTAGCGCTTCTTTTAATAAGGACAAACCTTTCAAGAGATGTGTCCCATTGTCAATCCAGACCATAACCCAAAGCTTGGCATATTAATATGTGATTAAGTGTAAAATAGTAACTCAAGTTGAAGACGAAACCAAATAACACCATACAAGTCCTAAATTTGAGTTTTTTAAGTATTTCAAGTAGGTTTTAGGAATTAATTTGTACTTTCAGATTATATCAGAAATAATTGTTTGGTCAGGGCTGACAATGTAAACTACTAAAATGGGATTATAACCTAAATTTGATTATTTTATGTTTTTATATAAATATCTAATATAATAATTATGTTAATATCAATACTTTCAATAGGAAAAAGTGTCGGTTTATGACAATTAATGAAGGACACTTGAGAATAGCAAATTTGAACAGTTTTAAGTTTAAGGTAGGCTACATAATGAATGTAAGGTCAAATTAAATAATTGTAAATCGGTTTTTTAACATGTATAGCTTTGAATTTAATATCTACACTGAACTATTAATATATGATAAAAGTAAGAATAATTAGAACATAAAGACAATAACTAACTGTAGGATGTGACAAAATTAAACATAAATAACTTTTAAATAGTCATGTTATTAGGTATGTCTATAAAATAGTCGAAATTTTAATAAATGTAATGTGATATGCATTTTTCCTTTTAGATAGTTACAATATGTGGATAAAATGATAAAGAGAGACAAAAATGTAAAATAATAATTAAAAAAGCTGTAGTGAAAATTATCAAACAACTATAAATGTAAAATTAGTTTAAGTTCAGTAAAACGGCAAATGTTGATCATGGTTAAATCAAGGCATTTGTGTATATGGAATATTTCACATAGTTAAAACAATTATAAATTACTTCAAGAGATTTATGTAATGAAGTTTAATTTATCTATAACGAAAAATAAAATCTTGTAATATAATAATTTAATAAAAAGACAAAAAAAATTAAAAAATTGTTTCCCAATTAGCTGTTATTTCATATAAAATGTTTCACTAGCGCCAAACCCTAACATAAGTATTTAAGACAAACTCTCTCTAAAAAAAACTCATTACCCTGAAAAGGCCTAAAGGGTTAATTGGTTTTTGTTAATAATTTTGGAGCTTATTCCTTTAAGAGATCTATCTCCTGGGATATAGCTATTGTATCAAAATTTGATCTCAGGGGATAAATAATTACTTTCTTATGGACAAGCAGTGTGTAAACATCAATGCAATGAAAGGAGGAGCTGGCTGCTAGTAGAAAGGTTGAGGGTTTGAAGAAGTGAGTAGAAGGAAGAAAGAGGTAAGGTCTGTAAGATATTGTAATGTATGGCTGTGTAAAAAGGACATATGACACACTTTCAATCTAAAGAATTTATGTTACATGACGGAAGATCTAATTTAGGAAGTTTGATGTGTGTGAACTGTGCTAGTACCTGCTTGGTCCCAACTGCACTGAAAGTGAGATATGTTCTTCCATAGACAAAAAGGTCCCTATTATAATTGAGACATAAACATAATATAAGATTGATCTTCTGATAGAATGACATTAGTAGCCTCATCAGGAATGACATATTCCAACACGTTGAAGATTTTCTTGGAAATCAGCACATCTTCATTTATGAATTACATGGCTATCTACACAGGGACTAGTAATTGTACTATTTCATTTATATACTTTTAGTTAGTTTAGAAAAAAAATAGACCACGAGGCAAAGAAGTAGATATTAAAATTAATTAATTAGTTTAATTAAATACCTGGCAAAAAATGATTGCTTTTGAATTCTTATTCTCTTCTGAAGCACAAAAATGCTCTTTTATCACATCAACCATACTTTCCAATTTTGGGTGGCTCCAAACTTTTTTCTGAAATCAAACGTTCAGATGACAATACAAATATGCTGTAATTAATTATGGGCAAACAAACACGTTGTAGTAAGACAAACTCATAGTTAACCTGAATACACACATGCATGCACACACGCACAAGCATATACACATGCAGCCACTTACATATGTTAGTGGATACTTGGCCATACACAATAACTGTAAAAAAATGCTCAATTAATTATGGGTAGACAAACATATTGTGGGTAAAACAGAATCATAGTTAAGCTGAACACACACATACATACACACACACACACGTGCACACACCCATACATGTTAGTAGACACTTGGCTAGACACAAACACTACTTACCTCTTGGAAAGGAATGTACATCTTAGTGAAGTCATCAACAAAGAAATTTTGTATATACACTGAAGTCCTGATAGAAATGAATGGGACCGGACCAATTTCGGATTAAGCAAAATTATTACCAAAATAAACATAATTATTAAATACAACGTACCAAACAGTACTAAAAAGCTACCGTGTAGCCTACAGTGCTGAAAATATGGTACAGTACATTATAACTACCATAATCAACACTTTGAGCGCAAGCAAATTTAAATTCATATTTCATATTGTTAATGGTGGTCTTAGTAATACGATTCACCGCTATCTAGAATGACTGAGCTACTCAACTGTTTGTATGTTTGGCAACCCCAATTAGTTGGAGGAGTTGGCACTAAGATCCTATCATGGCGCCAAGTAAATCATCTTTCCTGCAGATCCTGAGGGCAGCCAACCAATATGTAGCAGAAGTTGCCAAGCACACATTACATATGGTATCCGATGCAAGGCTCCAGCAACACAGACTACTTGGATCTGGAAGTGCCCCTTGCAAGACATTTGCATAGAACTTGAAATTTCAGGAGACCAATTATATATGAAAACTCTCCATTGCAACTTCAGAGTAATACACATTTCTCTTTACAGTATTCAATTATTCTGAAACACCAAAGATTGCATCCACACAAGCACAGCATGCTCATCAACTTCTATAAGTTTCTTCATTATGTGCTGCGCCTCTGTGATAGGCTGATGACTGAGCTAACTAAAATTCTAACTTTTGTTTCTGATACCAGTCATGAATCTCCTCTCAAACCCCACCTGACAGTGGAGAGAAGAAAGGTCCTGTCTCTTTAAGTTCTGCGTCACCTAAACAACCACTGGATCTCTAAAAGGCTACTTCTTGTAACTAAGAACTGCCTGTATACTGTAGATATACGCTTCAAACCAACATTCTCTATCAAAGCTATCAACCAGACTCTTAGTAAGAGAGTAAACCAGAAGGGGCCAGGTTAACATTGAAATGAGCACATTATTATAGATCCAAACCTTTCCTGAACCCAAAAGGGAAAAGCTGTTCACCTTTTACAGACCCGATCGGAAGGAACAATTAATAGCTATGTGAGGGTCTTGTTTCTTCTGCAATTGGACAAATTTGTCCAAGAATTTGAAGGGAGCCTCCTTCTTAACTGAAAGAATTTTGCATCTCCAATCTATAAGTCCATCCTGGTGGGCCCAAAGATACTTCCTCTCCTTTCCAAGGCCAAACATCTACACTTTGATAGTTGTATGTAAAGACACTTTGTCCAGTTGCAAAATTCAAGCACCTCTCTTAAAAACCAAGACAGTTTTCATGGAGACCTTCTTCAGCATTTCAAACAATAAATTAAACACCACAACAAAGGAAATATCTGACAAAGGGCATACATGAAACAACCCCTCCTCTTAGAAGAAAACAGTCTCCCACTCTCTTGACTGAATCCAGAAATATAGAGTTGTAGTAAGAAAATATTGAAGTATGCATCTCCAGTGGCACACCATAATGAAACAAGGCCATTTGTAGCAGCTTATGGTGAACAGAACCAATTTCCCTTTTGAAGACTCCGCTGAAGAAAGTTGTTCTTTTCCATCTAACCACTAATCCCTTTCAAAATGGTGGACCACAGCACCTGCAAAACCACTAGGAAACTTCCCGAACTTCCAGATTATATCAAAGAAGTGCACCATGAAATCCTGTAATGCTGAGCACTTCTTGTAGACCAAATAAAGTATACCATTCTGCCCTAATGCTGACTGGTTTCTAGTTCCTCTCAAAACTTCTGCCACTTCATTTAATCCAGGAGGACCTATGTTTGATTGAGAAACTGACATCAATTCAAATATATCTGAATAAATATGAGTGGCATAAAACTCCTTTGTGTATCTTTATATGTGTTCATGAAGGATTTCTCAGCAGGTTCTTCACCAAAGGACTACTCTCGATGGACATCTTTCAGTTTACCTTTTGAATACTTAAACGAGTCCTCATTTTAATGCTGTAGAATCTCATGATGGTGTTTAGCCTGCTGTCTCGACACCTCTTAAATTATCGTCAATAAGAACCCATAAACCTTTCCTAAACCAAGATACTTGAAACGATCCCCACTATATTTAGCCTCTCTCAACTCCTTTCTGATGGCTGATGTATTACATTATTAGTAAAACATAGAAAAAGAAACAGGAACGTTTTGTGTATATTCTAGTCATGTACAATGAATTGTTATCAAGAATTGGCCACACAATTATTTTATTACAAATCGTGAGTCGTACAGCTACATGATTATGTACAATTGGAAATTGGGGTTGTAATGTTTTTCTCTGGCCAATGCAAGGGTAAACATATTGTGATCAATTTCTAAAACAAAAAGCATCTATTTTATTTTTTTCTATTTTTTTATTATTAGTTCCCTAATCTCTATCTTCAAAAAACTGTGATAAAACTTAATAACATACTTTCCCTTATATATTCAACTTATTAACAGTAATTTTACACTTCTTTGCATATTTTTAGATAATAAATGAATCAAACTCATACATACAAAATCATTTAAAAAAATGTCTATTTACCATTAATTATTATATATATATAATTTCACAACTCATATTTTGAATTTTTATTACTGATAATTTGTGTTTGTAGATAAACAGTATTACCAAATAAGAAAATTACTGATACAATTATTATGCCATTAATCATTTTAAAATAAAAAATGAAACAAAAACTTAAAAAACGGGAGCAAAATGTAGCCATTTTAAACACCAAATGTCAAATTAAAACCTAAAATATCTATTATAGCTTATACTTTAAATTTTACTGTAACAATTATTTATTCTGCCCAAAATAGTTTTATTTTAAATACCTCAGTATTTGTTAACATTTTTTGAAGTTTGTCAAGAAGCTCGAACAGGTCACCATCTTTCTTCAAACGAGTGAAAACTGGTCCAGATTTATCATTTTCCTCAATCCCCGCTTAAAAATTAACATGAAAGAATATTTCTAAAAGTTACATACATATTTGTGAAGTTAGTAACTGTTAAAAATAATAATTTTCAAAACGTCACTGAACATAAAATAAGAAAATATATTTCAAAAATACTATAATGTAAGTGTATTATAGTCTGGCAGTAGCTTAGATTGTTTACAAGAAAATTTTATGAAAAGTAACAAAAATGAAATAAAATAAGTGTTAATAGCACTCTATTATTTGCCTACTAAACACAATGACTACTTAGCCTTCTTGTTTATTTGAGCACTCAAAATAAGTATTGAATAGATGATAAAACGCTTTAATAATTGTGTCAAGCTTATTTAATTAGTGCAACGTTTCAGCAACAGGCCTTTTCAAGCCTGAAATCAATATTACATTCCTTATAAATATGCATACAAAATACAAGTACACTCACTACAATAAATTAAAACTTTTAAAAAAACTCAATGAAATTTTAGTCATAATTGTAATAAAATAACTCACCAATGTAGTGAGAGTCATCAATTCATCTACAAAATGAGTATAACACTGAGAAAACAACAATATTTACATATAAAACACACACACACACACACACCAACAAAAAGATCTACCATAAAAATACCATACTTAGCCTTCTATTTCTTACCTAATTAGTCGTGTGAGATTTCGCTTACAGTCAATTTTTTTTAGATTTTCTTGTATACATTTCAAGTCAAGTTCATGTTATGGGGTATTTATGAATATCCATTTTTTTAAACAATTTTTTATAAAATATGAGAACTTGAAACACACTCAATAAAAACAAAGTAAAAGAATATGGAAAACAAATACCCCATTTGATACCCCATTGATTAAAAATATTACATAGACAGTTCAGCTTATGTCACATTGTCTTGCTCTACTTGATTCTAAAAATTTGGTGGATTGTTAAAGTGAGTTAGGCCTTTTCATATAAGTTTTAAATATTTAGTTGAATTGTTAACAGTCAATGTTCAGACAGGTAACAGACAATAATTATTAACATTGAAATTGTAATGTAACTAATTATTTCTGTGCCATACATATTATACTCTGACTGTTTAACATTAGTATTCAGAACAGGGTCAGCGGGTAGTTTTAAATTTCAACACTAATAGTTTATATAATTTTTTTGAAATTTTCAATAAAGATGATCATAGGTAGGCGCAAGGGCTCAGGGTGGCGTCTGCAAAGAGAATTGAGTTATTTGGCAGCTTTCCTTATAAGTTTCTAATATATATATATAAGGAATATATACATATATATTTTACTTTGTCCATTATTTTTCCGTTGCACTGATTTTATGAAGTTAATATATTACTATTGTAAATACTTTTATCCACCACTAAGTGCAATAATTTTACCTTGTGCGATGAGCACCTTTCGGCCATTTCACCATTGTCGAATCACTGATGAATTTTTCTCTATTTTTCTGGTGTGGATGTTTGGTCCGTGATGTTGGTATTTGTTGACGTTACACGCATTTTCTCTTGAGTTGCGTGCATAATGTTTTTGAATAGAATGTCTTCTGTATATGTTGTCTGTAGGTTCATTAAATTGTTGTGTATGTTTTTACAAATGTGGTATTTTTCTAGTGAGTTTAATTCTATTGGGTTATTATTTATTTCAAGTATGGTTAGGTTATTTTCGTAATTTGTTATTTCATGTTTATGGGAAATTAGGTGTGCTGCAACAAACATCCACACCAGAAAAATAAAGAATAATTCATCAGTGACTCGACAATGGTCAAATGACCGAAAGGTGCCACATCACACAAGGTAAAATTATTTCACTTAGTGGTGGATAAAAGTATTTACAATAGTAATATATTAACTTCATATATATATATATTGTAACATTTATAGAATGGGCTATATAATATTATTTAAGAATTGGAAGAATAGATTAGAAATAACTCACACAAAATTTAAAAAAGAAATTCATTAAAAGATTGATTAGATTAAATTGAAACTAAATTTAGGTAAAAGCCTAGAATTGTAAACAAGGTATTTGAACTGAAAAATGCATGAGGAAAGTTGTTATATCAAAAGCCCTAACACATAAATTAAAACAAGATAATCTAATAATAATTATATTCAAACAAAATTGTAAATATTAGTAATATAGGGCATAAGTAATTACTTGAAGGAAAAAGTGAAAAACTATTGTAAACAATGAAAGGTTATGTTTCTATGAATTCGGCTCAAAACACACACAATTCGAATTATTACAAAAGTAAAACACAAAGACACTTCACACACTAATAATAGTAATTAAATAAACACTGGAAGGTTTGTTAAGGATCGGAAAATTGAAACAGTATGTTAACAAAATTAAAACTGGTGAAAACAAGCGCGTTATTGCATCAGCTGTAAAAATAAATGGAAGTAGGTCAGAGACAGTCGACTCTAGTGGGAAGGAATCGAACTAAATTATAATCCACATGATTTTTTTTTAAGAAGGAGAAGCCGCCATATTAAAAAAACAAACAATTGTTTAAAAATCTAAGGACGCGTAGTTAGAGTAAGTCTGGCGTGGGGACGCCGAGGAAACGGACCTGCCCTGTGCAGTCAAAATTCAATTTGAAAGGAATTCGTCAAAATTATACAGTTTTGTGAGGAAACTTGGCCAGATTAAACAGGAATAAGTGAATTAAAAGATATAGTACAGGGTTAATATAATTTGAAGGAACTAAAACGAATTTAAGTGTGTAAAATGTCAAATTAAAGAGAACGGAATTCTACGTGTGAGCAAGCAGCCATTCGCCTTTTCTGTAGCTCAGTTTTATGTTCTGCAGCACACCTTGATCCATAGGCTGAAACAACGATGTCTCGTTAGGTGGGAGAAAAATTGCTATTATGTCTGTATATATCAACTTCATGTCTGAAGGATGTGAAGGAGTATTGTCTATAAAAAGGAAAGCTTTTGGTGGGAGTCTATTTTTTTCATTAAATTCTGTTACCGAAGTAACAAATTCATTTTTTAACCACACCTTAAAAATATTACTAGTAATCTACACGTTACACTGATTTCTGTAACGAACAGGGAGGGCATTCATGTTCATATTTTTAAAAGCTCTTGACTTGGTGGATTTTCTAATCACCATTAATGGTAGCTTAGTTGTTCCCGCGGCTTTACTGCAGGCTAAAACTTTGAGCTGCTGTTTGCTCTCTTTAGAGCCAGGCGCAGAAGATTTCTCTTTAGAAGCAATACTTTTAGTGGCAAGGGTATTAAAATTCAATCCAGTCTAGTCCGCATTATACATTTGCTGGAGTAAGTAAATTTCAGACGAAATCAAATCTGTGAATTCTCCTAAATATTCTTTTGCAGCAAGATTATCAGCTGATAACTTCTCCCCGTTTACTGTCAGTTGTCTAATTCCGGGGCTTCTCTTCCATCTATCCAACCATCCATTGCCAGCAGTGAAATTCAAATGGCCGTTCATTAATTTGTTCAACTGTTATGCCTTTTCTTCTCTACTGAGGAGTTTTCTTCAACTGTAATAGGCCTCTAATAGGAACACTTTTTTGCCTCTTTTGTGTAAACCATAAAAATACAGCCTCATCAAATTTTTTATTCACAGAAACTTTTGCGCTATTCTAAAGACTTTTCACTTGAAGCACTGCAAAACTGTTCAATTTTTGAAAAACTTTTTTCCAGTCACTTAGTGTAGCCTTACCAACACTAAATTCAAGCTTTGTCAAACTTTCCCCTTTGTCTAGCCGCATTAACACTTCAACTTTTTTTTTAAATTGCAAGAACTGCGTTTCCCTTTGCTCGCCATAATGCACTTTTAGAAAACTAAAATTCTCTATCCACAGAACAGGAACCCCACAGCACACACTGGACAACTAAGTCGCCTTGGTTAATCATGCTAGACAGATTTATTACATGCATTAGTCATTTATATTAATAGCGTACGTGTATGTTTCTCATATCCTATATATATCGTGATATATATATATATATATATATATATATATATATATATATATATATATTACGTTATCCATTTTTTTTCCATTGCACTGACTGTATGAAGTTAATATATTGTAAGTCATTTTATCCACCATTAAGTGCAATGATTTTACCTTGTGTGATGAGGCACCTTTCGGTCACTTGACCATTGTCGAATCACTGATATTTTTCTGGTGTAGATGTTCGGTCCGTGATGTTGGTATTTGTTGACAATACACGCATTTTCTCTTGATCTGGATGTATGATGTTTTTATATAGTATGTCTTCTGTATATGTGGTTTAAAGAACCTACAAACCACATATACAGAAGACATACTATATAAAAACATCATACACGCAGATCAAGAGAAAATGCGTGTAACGTCAACAAATACCAACATCACGGACCGAACATCTACACCAGAAAAATATCAGTGATTCGACAATGGTCAAGTGACCGAAAGGTGCCTCATCACACAAGGTAAAATCATTGCACTTAATGGTGGATAAAATTACTTACAATAGCAATATATTAACTTCATATATATATATCGGAATTTTTGGACTAGATAGGGGACTGGCAGATTTACCTAATAGCAATAGTCCAAAACTGCAATCTCTTGGAAATAAATAAATAGACGCATATAAAAACTTATCACACTATTGAAATATTTCTATCAAAAAGATCTTTGTCAATCAAAAAAGAAAAAGGTGCATAACATACAGACAGGCAATCAGGGGTAAGAGAATTTGTTCCAACGATATATCATTGGAGGACTTTAATAGAAAGACCTTACTAGCTTTCCAAAAAAGAGGATATCCTAAACAACTTGTTGAGGATCAAATCCGCTTAGCTCAATCATCTGATGAACCCAGACCACCTATGAAAGACAACAAGCTGTCTTTAGTTACAGATTACCATCCAGGCCTACAGAAACTGAACAAAATATTAAAGGATGGCTTCAAGATTCTTCAAGCTTCCACCCACACGAAACATCTTTTCTCAAATCCACCACATGTTTGGTTCAGACAACCTTTTAATTTGAAAAATATTTGAGTACATCCAAAATTACCAGATGCAAGTACTAAAAAATTACCTAAACTTTCTCATGACTCCTTTCCGTGCAATAGACCTAGATGCAAGACATGTCCAATATACATCCCAACAAATAGTTTCCATAGCCTAGCAACCAATGTGGACTTCAAGATTCAGGGTCATCATACTTGTACATCCAAAAATGTAATATACCAGGTGCAATGTCAATTTTGCCCGGCACAGTACATAGGCCTTACCACGGATGGTCTGAGCAACATTTTGTGTAGTATTATGATGTGTTTGTTGTGAATGCTAGGTTGATATATTACAAATATATCATCTACATATATTGTCCATAGTGAAATGTTATGTGTGTGTAGTACAGTGTTAATACAGTGTTATTATAGTGCATAGTGTTAATTGTTCGAAGTGTTGTAGATACATTTCTGACATGATTGATGATATTGGTGATCTCATGGGGAGTCCAGTTGTTTGTTTATAGTATTTATTGTTAAATTGGAAGCAATTTTGGTTACATATGGGTTTGATTAGTGTAATAATACTACTTATTGTGTTTTCTTTCTTGTTATTGTGTATCAGTTTGATTTTTATTATTTCTATGGTTATTTCTTTTGAGATACTAGGGTACACGTTGGTTATATCATAGCTAATTATTTTTGTGTTGCTGTTTGTTTCTATGTTTTTTTATATTAATAATTAAATCGTATCCGTTTTTTATATTGTATGTGTTGTTGATATGTATTTTAGATCTTATTATTTTGTCTAGTTTTTTTGCGATTATGTAAGATGGTGATGTTTTGAAATTTATTAGTGGTCTAATACAGAGCATTCAAAACTAAAAATAAAAAAACATGAAATGTAGCAGCACACGAAATTTCACCTAAACATGAAATAACAAGTTAGGAAAATAACCTAACCATACTTGAAATAAATGATAACCCAATAGGACTAAACTCACTAGAAAAATACCACATCTATAAAAACATACACAACAATTTAATGAACCAACACAACATAAGCAGACAACGTACTTTTCAAAAACATAATGCATGTGGTAAAAGAAGACATATACATGACATCAACAACATCAAGGACTGAACAACCACGCCAGAAAAATAGAGAAAATTAATTCGGTGATTCGACAATGGTCAAGTGACCGAAAGGTGCCTCATTACACTTATTGGTGGAATAATGCTTACAATTAACAATAACAACATATAGTATGTCAAAATACAAATACAATTATAATTGAATTTACAATTCAAAGCTTTTCGTTGGCTAACAGTACCAACATCATCAGGAATATTAAACAATTAAAATTAACATATGTGCAAATTAGATCAAATAAATAGCTATGCCAAATCAATTACAATGTTGTTAAAATTTTTATTTTGCTGCCCTAACATTACAAACACTGAATATATTATCAAATTTAGATTTTACTTGTATTTGTTCATTTATCAACTCATTATTAGTATTATATTTATGATATACATAAGATAACACAAGATAACAAACAAAAATTAAATGAAGAATTAGATAACATTACAAAAATACCAATAGAAAATGGATACAACAAACACCATATAAAAAACATATACAATAAATTTATAAAAAAACCTAACCTCAACACAACACTACAACCTGAACACAAAAAAAAATAAATAAATAAAAAAATTTACCTAAAATATAAATACGCCAATAACAATATAGAAAAATTAACAAATATACACAACAAAGAATACTACACTCAAACATACAAACCAAACAACAAAATAATAAAATATCTTAATAACACAAACCACAAAACAAATACAGAAAAACATAACCTGTCAGGGATTTACAAAATTACATGTAACGACTGCAACACATTTTACATAGGGAAAACGACCAGATCATTTAAAATAAGATTTGAAGAACATTACAGAGCATTCAAAAATAAAAATACAGAAGTATCAAATGTTGCAGCACACCTAATATCACATAAATATGAAATAACAAACTACGAAAATAACCTAACCATACTTGAAATAAATAATAACCCAATAGAATTAAACTCACTAGAAAAATACCACATTTATAAAACACACAACAATTTAATGAACCTACAGACCACATATACAGAAGAAATTCTATTCAAAAACATTATGCACGCAACTCAAGAGAAAATGCGTGTAACGTCAACAAATACCAACATCACGGACGGAACATCTACACCAGAAAAATAATCAGTGATTCGACAATGGTCAAGTGACCGAAAGG
Organism: Prosapia bicincta; assembly: GCA_036971475.1. Taxonomy (NCBI): domain Eukaryota; kingdom Metazoa; phylum Arthropoda; class Insecta; order Hemiptera; family Cercopidae; genus Prosapia; species Prosapia bicincta. Next base: position 178,626,093 of record JBAIZL010000005.1, on the reverse strand, counting down.
TGCCTCATCACACAAGGTAAAATTATTGCACTTAGTGGTGGATAAAAGTATTTACAATAGTAATATATCAACTTCATAAAGTCAGTGCAATGAAAAATAATGGACAACGTAAAATAAATATATATATATATATATATATATATATATATATATATATATATATATATATATATATATATATTGTTACATTTGTTATAAAACGCAATACAACGATGTTTTATACTATTAAATGAAGATATATTATTTCTCTTTAATAACCAAAAAACTACTCAGGAACAATTCATTAACATTTATTATCACAATTTTTTCTTTCAACATTTAAACACAATATACTAATTTCACTTTCTTTGATTTTTAGTTACAAATTTTTATATACCCTAGGCTAATTTTACGATCTCTTATTATCTCGGGGTTTATAGCATGGGCTATATTTTTTTAATTCTTAGGTTAATTAAATAAATTTTGAAAAACAATACTAAATTTTGAAATTAGTTTTAATAAATATTTTCCTGATGGAAAAACTTCAATTTGGAATAAGCAAAAAGGCGAAACTATTTGAACTGGATTATGATCTTATTACTATTAATCACAAGATATTCTAATGTACAATTTTAAACTTCCCTATTATCCTAAGAGTCCACTAAAGTTTATTTTTTTATATAGCGCTAGGTACTTAACTTATCAAATAACGGCGAATGGCTGCTTGCTCACACGTAGAATTCCGTTGTCTTTAAATTTCACTTTTTTCACACTTAAATTCGTTTTAGTTCCTTCAAAATATATTATCACTGTACTTTGTCTTTACATTTTCTTATTCCTGTTTAATCTGGCCAAGTTTCCTCACAAAACTGTATAATTTTGACGAATTCCTTTCAAATTGAATTTTGACTGCACAGGGCAGGTCCGTTTCCTCGGCGTCCCACGCCAGACAGACTCTAACTACGCGTCCTTAGATTTTAAACAATTGTTTGTTTTTTTAATATGGCGGCTTCTCCTTCTTAAAAAAAAATCATATGCTCTAATTGAACGAAGTTCCGTTCCTTCCCACTAGAGTCGACTGCAACTTGACCTATTTCTTTACTTTCTACAGCTGATGCAATAACGCGATTGTTTTCACCAGTTTTAATTTTGTTAACATACTGCTTCAATTTTCCGATCCTTAACCAACCTTCCAGTGTTTATTTAATTACTATTATTAGTGTGTGAAGTGTCTTTGTGTTTTACTTTTGTAATAATTCGAATTGTGTGTGTTTTGAGCCGAATTCATAGAAACATAACCTTTCTAATCTCATTGTTTACAATCGTATTTCACTTTCTCCTTCAAGTAATTACTTATGCCCTATGTTACTAATATTTACAATTTTGTTTGAATATAATTATTATTAGATTATCTTGTTTTAATTTATGTGTTAGGGGTTTTGATATAACACATTTCCTAATCGATTTTACAGTTCAAATACCTTGTTTACTAATCTAGGCTTTTACCTAAATTTAGTTTCAATTTTAACCTAACCAATCTTTTAATGAATTTCTTTTTAAATTTTGTGTGAGTTATTTCTAATATATTCTTCCAATTCTTAAATAATATTATATAGCCCATTCTATAAATGTTACAATATATATATATATATATATATATATATATATATATATATATATATATATATATATAGGTTAGTTCTAGTACAGCTTAAAGGTTATTTAGGTATTTTTGGACAAAATGGGAGACTGACAGACTTACCTATTGGCAATAGTCCAAAACTGCAATCTCTTGGAAATAAATAGACACATATAAAAACTTATCACACTATTGAAATATTTCGATCAAAAAGAACTTTGTCAATCAAAAAAGAGAAAAAGAAAAGACTGAAATGAACCACAGATGTGTATAAATATCCAAATGTCACAGATTAATAGTTTATGATATAGCACTATATGTGATTTGTATAAATATTGATTATTTGAAGCTAGATATTAATAGTGTCAGAAGGAAGGTAAATGGAGTTGTTAAAAATGGTAGATGTTAGGGGGAAGGTTAAAAGAGTTTTATCTGATGTTGAGGTTAGGAGGTTCTTTAGATTTGGTGTACCACTGGTATGATAACTCCCATCTTCTCTATTCTGAAGGGTTGCAATCAGAGGGGAAGGCCTTAATTATTTTTGTAATATAACATTCATTGAAAGATATGATGTTGGGACTAGCTGCGTGTTGAGCAGTTGGCCTGTCTATGTTAATGGTTCCAACGTCATGTCAGTGGCCATTCATTCTGTTGCTCAGACCATCCGTGGTAAAACCTATGTGCTTGTGCCGGGAAAAATTGACATTGCAACTGGTATATTACATTTTTGGATGTACAAGTATGATGACCCTGAATCTTGAAGTCCAAATTGGTTGCTAGGCTACGGAAACTATTTGTTGGGATGTGTATTGGACATGTCTTGCATCTAGGTCTATTGCACGGAAAGGAGTCATGAGAAAGTTTAGGTAATTTTTTAGTACTTGCATCTGGTAATTTTGGATGTACTCAAATATTTTTCAAATTAAAAGGTTGTCTGAACCAAATATGTGGTGGTTTTGAGAAAAGATCTTTGGTGTGGGTGGAAGCTTGACAACATATGCAGATGACGTACCATTCAAAAACATTATACACACAGCACAAGAAGAAACACGTATGACGTCAACAAATACCAACATCACGGACCGAACATTCTCACTAGAAAAATAGAGAGAATTAATTCAGTGATTCGACAACTGTCAAGTGACGGAAAGGTGCCTCACATTTTATTTGTTTAAAAAAAGATTTATTCATTGTTTAATTTTAATTGCTATTGTTGATTCATAGCTTATAAATGATTTACACCCTTTTTAATCGTTTCAACTGTAGAAAACTTTAACAACAATTAAAATTTGTGTTGTACTTGTCATTTTTTATCAAGAAACAGACAAACTAGAAGTAAAGCAGTTCTAACTGAATTACCTGTAAGATAATGTTGAAAAGCTCGAAGACCATAAACTTGTAGCAATTCTAGTGCATGCGCTAGAGACATACAAACAGTCATGTCGGATATTAGATAACCCACTGTCGTTTTGGACATTCCACTTGGAACATGTGATTTTACTTTTTCCATTGCTTTCAAAAGCTATATCAAGAGGATGGTAAGATATTAGATTACTAAATACATATTAAAAATTTTGAAAATATTCTTAATGTTAAAGACAATAACATTATGTCCATATTATTTTATTATTTACAGTAAAAACAGAAACGTTAAAAATTATCAACAGTTTAACATAGTCTTACATATACACAAAAAGAACACAAATTAAATGATCAAATCCATTTCAAGTCACTTTTTATTTTGTTCATTTATGAACAAATAAGTAATGCTATTATGATAAGTAATGTATATATTTCTCCTTTCTATTTTGAAACTTTATGATCTTTAATTTTTGACAGTTTGAGCAAATAGCTTTCATTTGAATGATACCACACGTTTTCATCAAAACATAGAACAAAACAACTTAATTTATTATAAATAATATTCGAGCTGGCTTGTGAGTGAAAGTTATAATTAAATAATAAAAATATATACAACTCACAAATATACAATTTTTTATTTCAAACGCGTTTCGACGACTACTTTGTCGTCATCTTCAGTGAAAATACACAAATGAAATTAACTAAAAAATATGTATATATTAAACATAACCTATGATAGGTTATGTTTAATATATACATATTTTTTAGTTAATTTCATTTGTGTATTTTCACTGAAGATGACGACAAAGTAGTCGTCGAAACGCGTTTGAAATAAAAAATTGTATATTTGTGAGTTGTATATATTTTTATTATTTAATTATAACTTAATTTATTGTTTATTTCTGAAATTTGTGGTACATGAATACACTTTTTTTACTCTAATATAAATATTTTTAATAAAACAAACTGTTTCCTCTGTTTAGTTATTTATAAATATATCTGTGACATAACTGAAGGTTCAATATGGAAACTGTCCAGTACAATACTATTATAATTAGATAAACGTCAAAATGTATTTCAGCAACAATGTATAATGCATCAAAATGCATTATATATAAAAACTAAAGAAGGTAATATAAATAACTGGTTTTCAATGCTTTATGCTTACCTGAAACTTAGTCATGTTGTTAACATTAGTAGTCATTATCCTGGCTTCTCTCAAACTCCTGGAATATTTGTCAAAAATCTGAAAAAAATACTTACACTTGTTAACATAGTCTTATTGACTTCTCTAGTTCTATGCCAATTTAATATAAAAATAAAAAATGTGAGGTGCATGAAATACATTATTAATATGAATTAATATGTAGATTGTAAAAATAGCTAATCTTTAGTTACTGTCTATTGCATGGACTCAACACATTTTTATTAACTTCTGCCTTGGTGGAATTTTCCAATCAAATTTAACAACAAATCTTCCAATGGGCTAGAGACTTGAAATTTTAAACACAGCTCAGCACTGGATGAAAATGCAAAAAACACTGGGTTATTATACTTTACCATTTCAGGCAAAGATTTGAATTGAAGTTATAATCAAAAAACTTGAGGCACATAAAATATATAATTCATTTAAAATGAAAAATATAATAATAAAAGAAATGTTAAATTCTTATAATTTAAAAGTTTCAAAAAATCTAATTTGTTTTAAATTATTATTAATATTATATAAATAATAAATAAAATTCTGGGAGGAACATATTTCTGAAAGACTTTTGAACTTTTTCCTCGTTTTTCTCTAATTTTTTAAATTATTGTACTACTTTTAGTATTTGTTATAAAAATATCTAATATTTAAAAAATTATAAATTTTCTCATAATTACTAGCATTCCACATTTTTAGTTTTGAATAGTCAGATATGGTAGTGTCGCATACTTTGTAGTTTTGAATTTTCACACACAAAGACGTAATATTTGTTGGTTTCTGTAAGAATTTTGTTCATCAAATCTGTCAAAAAATATTTTGAAAAAGTCTAATTCTTTAGGTTTTAGTGGGAAAACAAATTGTTAGAAGTGCCTGAATTATTTGTATCAAAATCATGCAACGATCTGTAAACATGTGACGCAAATACTAAACTTTGCCCACAAAAGAATGGTGACTATGTACTCTGTGTAGCATTTAATGTCCAGATAATACCAAATGTTATAAAGTATTATTTGTAGTAGAATACAAAGAAAACGAAGTTGTAAAAGTACGGCAATGCTTATCTCAGACAAATGATAGAACATTCACTTACAGTAATACTCCTGCTGCCCGTAGCATGATCTCACATACTGGAATGTGAATGCTAATCAAAGGTTATAATAAATAAAAAGATCTGTTATAATTTAAACTGAAAGAAATTTTTTTTTAAATTTATTTTGGTTCATTACTAACAATATATAAATAAAATTAAAGGCTATAAGAAAGTAGAAATTTAACAAAAAATTTGAACATGTTTTTAACCCCTGCATTATACGTGTAGAAAAAGTCACATAGCTACACACATGGCGGGGATTCTCTCACTTTAATTTTTTATATTTATTTGACTTGTTCTGCTTTAGCAATAAACATATTAATTATTTTTACAATCTTTAGACCCTTTACTATCCTTTTGTGCAAAAAGTTTTTTTTAGTAATAAATAAACTTAGTTAAAATATTTATCTAAATGTCTCAAATTCCACTAGCAGACCTATACTTTTGTAACACCATCACACACGTAAGCAGGGAATTCTTTATCAACTTTGGACTTCCATGTAAAGTTTTATAAAATACACCCTACATTAATAAAGTCCTTCTAAGTTATTATATTGTCCTTCTAAATAATGTATAATTTGACAAATGAAAATAATAATTTATATTACAAGATATATACATGACTAAACCAAACAATAATGTTTTTAACTTAAGAATTACACCATTGCACGCATATGGGGATTCTCCACCAAAACCACACTACACTATTATGTGCTCACTATCGTCTCAAGATCAACTGCATCAGATTTGTCTGGTGAGTAAAGGATAGATGTCTCCGAGTTTTATTCAAACACGATTACTCCCCGATTCGAGTTTGATTTTATTACTTTACGATTAACAATATTAGAAAATTAAGTAAAAGGGCAGGGATTCCACGCTAAGTGTATAAAATTGGTGAACTATAAGTTCCGCTCGAGGTGGGAATGGAGACACACGGGGCTGAGGAGGGAAGAATCAATGTTTTTCTGCAAACATTGGTTTTCTTGTAATTCTAACCCTTCTAATGACACTTGTCCTATGGCTAGCTCTCTCATTGCCAATTGTCAAGTTCATTGTGTTTCTACTGTTAAGTGGTGTGTGTGTGTGCATGCGTGAGTGCGTGTGTGTGTGTGTGTGTGTGTGTGTGTGTGTGTGCATGCGTGAGTACGTGTGTGTGTGTGCATGTGTGAGTGCGTGTGTGTGTGTGTGTGTGTGTTGCAATCTAAAAAAATTAAAATTTTCATAAATTTGAATTTCAAAAATTAAATTGTAACTAAAAAATGTTAAAATGATTATATTAAAGAAAAATTAAAGCAAATCATATAATTACAGAGTGGAAAAAACCAATATTTCATAGTCAATAATAAAAATTGTAATTAACAAATAAATTTGACAAACTGGAAGTGTAGTGCCGATAATCAAGTGCAAGAAAATAACTAAAAAATACTATCTAGTGAACCTGACCACCTACAACCATCACTGACATTTCTAAATAATGAGTAAAGTGTGAAAAAAATCAATAGTGAAATAATAAACCATAAAACTTTAGTAAATTAAAAATTACAGCTAATTAAATAAAATAGACATTTTAGGAATGGAAAGAACGGTAACGACATTTAAACAAGCTGATTCATCTAACTTACAGACAAACGACGACAAGAAAAAGCTAATAATGTTATAAGACCAAACAGCTGGAGGGGGAAGTACGGCTAGGCCAATATAAACATTAGCGCAAGGGTTTTTAAGGGAGTCCAAAAAAATAAAAATTTGACAAATGTCAAACAAAACTATGTCAGTTTTCAGCTAGACACAAGAGTCAACGGGCTAGATGGCATCTACAAGAATATTTCTATCGTCAAATCTATAATGCAAGTTATAAATAGTGATTCTGCATTGGTACTTCCATTTCGTAGAAATATAACTCAAATTGTAACGACTTACCATGATTTCACTGCCCAAAAATTGCAAAGGATTCAGGGAGAAGAAAGAAGACCTTAGCTTCAACCATATCTAAAGGCCAGAAATTGGGAATGGCAAGAAATGAGAGCTTTGGCAAGTCATTTTTTTAAGTCAAATTTATTAGTTAGAATTTAATAAACTTTTCAGAAAATTCTAATTCAAAATTTTGATTCATCAAAAAATAAACAATAGCTTCACTCTTAGTAAAATTGTTGAATAGTTTTTAAAAAATAAAACATTTTTCTTATATGTAATACTGAATTGTGTAAATAATCAAAAATAAATGAAATAAGTAAGTTTGCCAAAAGGAAAAGTTTTGCACGTAAATTATTCAAATGTCATATTGAAGTCACTAGACCAACTTAATCATGAAGGAACCAACAAATGAATAATAATTAAATTTATTAGAGTATTTTTGACTTTAAACTTGGTCATTTTCAATAAGATGAAAAAAAAAAAATTATTAAAAAAGTTTGAATAATTTAAAATATTAAATATGATTAATAATTTTATGTAATAGTGGTAAATGATTTTGAAAATAATAAATAATTATTAATATAACAGACCGTTATATTAACACTTAATCCAAATTAATTTCAGAGTTAAAAATTGGGGAAATAATTATCATATGATATACTGTGAAAATTCAAAATAAAATTTTAATTTATTTTTCAAGAATCAAAGATTAAATTCGTAATATAAATTAAATATATGTAAAATATTAATTTAATTGAATGTGTAGTGTTAAATAATGTCTGCATATTGAGAAAAGCAGTCGAAATCAAGAAGTGTAAAATTATGTTTAATTTTATTATTTTTTATCATTAAAATTGATATACAAAATCTTCTTAATTTACTTCAAAATATCCTGTGTTAGTAAATAAATAAAACTTAAAGTTTTCTCCAACTATTAAATTAAAGGTTGCCAAGTTATATATCAAGATTATTTAAATTCATAAAACAATAAACTCAATAAAATTAAAGCCTAATGTTATAACATGAGAGTTTCCTCCTGAGAGTTTCCTCCTGAGAGTAAATTAATTTAAAATATTTGAGCTATATCAAAAGATAGTTGGTTTTTAAATCAAAGTCCAGGGACAAGCTCCACTGGCAGATGCTGCTTAAAATAACACAGGAGCCTATAAAGAGGTAAAATTAAGCAGAATCATATTTTGCATGGCCCAACCTCGATCACCTGCTAATAATAGCACATGCTAAAAACTTATGTATGTGATAATTGTTCATACTAATATGTATCTTTTCAGCTGACAACATGACTATATAGCCCTCACAATATTAGTTAACAGTAGGGGGTATTTTAAAACAGCAAGTCAGATCAGCTTGTCGTTGTATGTGCTTGAGTGCATTTTAAACAGTAGGCAGGTGGTTAAGCGAATGTGGCGTAGGGGTCAAATCATGTCAAATCAACCAATGGTCTGAACCTCACCATCTCAGATTTTTATGATTTTTTGCATGATTGTTCCTACCATCAAAACTAACAAAAATGCAAAATATCAGATTTTTCAGACTTATTAGTTTTTTAATTATTAATTTTCAAAAATAGTAAAAAGTACGAAAATTGTCAGCACTTTGGTTACTGTAAACTGCTTTATTTTCAAAACTACTAAACATACAAGATTGAAATTTTCACCATTTTATTCTGTTTTACAAGAGCTTTAATTTGATACCATACATGATCATGTTGGTAAATTTTACCATTTTCCAAAAATTTTCTAAAACTAAATTTTGAAAAATTTCAAAAACATATTTTTTTATTTTTCTGAAAAAAATATATGTTATTTATACACTATTATAGTACATATATGGCAAATTTTAGAATGGGATGACAATGGGATCATATTTTAATAAAATATTTGTTGTCTAAACTCATCAATTTATCGATCAATCTTACTAGTCCCCAAAGATCATACAGTACTAGGATTTGTAAAATGTGATTCTATAAAATATAAAACATATTGGTAAATCTCGCTTGTTAGGATCAAAAATAAATTAGCCTATATCATAATATGTAAAATTGGTATATCAAACTTAAGTACCTAATGTAGGCTAAGTCTCCCAAAGCAATCTATAAATAATTTTGTTGTTAGCATTGACAAACCCTGGTTTCCACATTTTAAATGACAAAATAAACTATCTCAGATTTGTTTGACTCAGGTTACAGCTTCTCATAGTTTGTCTAGAGGGGGCTCTGAATTTGCTAAAATAAACAGGTCTAAACAAGAGACAAACAAACAGCCTGTGGACTGTTTACTTCATTCATATTTGATACTTCAAACCATACTTGATAAGTGTGTTATTGATGGTCTGCTCAGTCAATTGTTCGTTTCACAGTTACTCTTAAATATTCTTTAAAGAGGAGTTTCATTTGAAAATTGATCAAATCCATTTAACAGTATTTATTTAAACTTATTATTGTTGTGTGTGTTTTAATTGAGCTGAGCTAAATGCTCAAGCCTAGTGCTTTTTTTTTAAACAACCTACACTTAATAGTGTTTATTTTCCTGGTGTTTTAGTATGTAGTGTAAATCAAATGAACATAAATCTTTTTTTAATTACCTAAGATAAAATGGCAAGTCAAAGAGATAAAAAAAGGTTGGGCTGTTTTTTCTGGTAAGTGTTGCAATCCATTTGATGATGAAAAACATCCTGTAGTTGTAAAGGGTTCAAGAAATGTAACAGAATGGATGTGCTCACTTAATTTAGGCATAAGAATGGGCATGAAAATTTGTGATACGTGTAGGAAAAAACTTTCTCATTGTAAGAGAAATGATCCAGTCGAACTTTATAATATACCTGGTCCCAGTACGAGGGACAATACTTTTGTTGATGCCAATGCATCAATTGATTATCTCAATAAATCTTTAGAACTTATAGGTGAATCACCTATCAAAAAAAAAAAAAAATCAGGTTGAGAGTTATACAAAAAAGAAGATAAATAAAATCAAAATTACACTTGAAAAACATTTAGTGCCATCGAAAAATGAATCTTTTGATGAAAGTGATAGTGTAGAGGCAGCTGAGTCAGAAATTTTAAATCAGTTAAAGGAAACATTTTCACAAACAAGAAAGCAAAGTGAACAATTGACATTTTAACATTACTACCTAGAAGTTGGAGTGTTAAAAAAATTGAGGAAGAATTTAGAGTATCCAACTACATGGCTCGGTCAGTGAAACGCCTAGTAAGAGAAAAAGGGATTTTATCAACTCCAAACCCAAAACCAGGTAAAACATTGGATGAGGCTATTGCTACTTTAGTTATAGAATTTTACAATAGTAACGAAGTTAGTAGGATAATGCCTGGTAAAAAAGATTTTGTTACTATCAGAGAAAAAGGGTCTAAGTACCAAATTCAAAAGCGTTTAGTGTTAAGCAATCTCTCGGAACTCTATCAATTGTTTAAGGAAAAGTACCCTACTAATCGTTTAGGATTTTCCAAGTTTTGTCAGTTGAGGCCAAAAAACTGTATTTTAGTCGGTGGAAATGGCACACATACTGTATGTGTCTGCACAATACATCAAAATGTAAAACTAATGATGAGCAGTATAGGGCTTTCAAGCATCTGGTGGCATGGAGATAGTACCCCGTTAAAATCATACCATAGTTGTCTTGCTAAAATTATGTGCAATCCACCCTCACAAGAGTGTTACATGAGTGAATGTAAAGAATGCCCTGGTGTTGAACAATTGCATGATGCCTTAATAAATAAATTTGAAGATGAACTTGTCGATGAAGTGACATATAAACAGTGGATTACAGTCGATAGGTGTACAATGGAGTCTATAACAAAAAACATAGAAGACTTTGTTGAAGAATTTCTAGAAATACTCTTAAAACTGAAAACTCATTAATTCCTAACCAACATGCAAGAAGAATGCTTCTCAGAGAAGAAAGAACACTTGGCATCAGGGGGAACTTATCATTAACTGTGATTTTGCAGAAAATTATTCATTTATTATCCAAGACGAAATATAGTCATTTCATTGGACATCAACTCAGGCTACTGTACACCGTTTTATAGTTTACTACAATTAGGAAAACAAAATAAAACATTGAGATTATATTTTTATATCAGACTGCTTAGAACACAATACTGTAGCATTTAATGTATTCCAGACTAAGTTGATTTTTATACTGAAAGAAACTATACCTTTTGAAATCAAGAAAATAACATACTTCTCCAATGGTAGTTCGGCACAATATAAAAACAAGAAAAATTTCCATAACCTTTGCTTTCATAAAACTGATTTTGGAATCGAAGCAGAGTGGCAGTTTTTTGCCACATCCCATGGAAAAAGTGCCTGTGGTGGCCTTGGTGGCACTATCAAACGAATTGCTGCCAAAGTCTCCAGCGCCCTTATGATAATCAAATTTTAACACCACTGCAGTTGTATGACTTTGCCGTGGATAATATATCTGGAATTGATTTTGTATACTGCTTGCAACAAGAATATGCAGATATGGGAAAGAAACTTGCTGCACGCTTCAATGACTCAGTAGCCATTGTTGGAACCCAAAAGTTTCATTACTACAGCCCAATTTCAGAAAATCGCATCAATGTGAAGTATTACTACTACAGCCCCTACCAGTTTACTAAAACTTTGAGTATATAACACCGACAGATCTACAATACATCGAATCTGGCTTTGTGACTGTTGCCTACGATCAATCCTGGTGGCTTTCATGTATTCTTAAAAAGAATAATGAAACTTGTGAATATGAAGTGAGTTTTCTACATCCCAAAAAGCCTGCAGCATCATTTTTTTACCCAAAGGCTTGTGATACTTTAACTGTCCCAGGTGAAGCACTACTTCAAAAAGTAGAACCAACGACTACAACTGGAAGGGTGTACAAATTAAGCAAGGAAGAAAATTCGCTGTCTTCAAAGATTTTAGAAAAGTATCTCAAGAGAAACATCTAACTAAATATCAAGAGCAATATCTTATGTTGAATTTTGTTAAGTTTAAGTGACTATAAAAACCTAGTTCATTAGGTGGTGCCTACTTTTTTTATAAAAAACTTTTAAAGATGCAGTCATAAACATATTTCTGATTTTTGTGTGGAAATCCGATGAGTGTGACTGATCGATACCTACATGTTAGGGTGAATTTAGACAAAAAATATTTTATTAAAATATGATCCCATAGTCATCCCATTATAAAATTTGGCATATGTGTACTATAATAGTGTATAAATAACATATATTTTTTTCAAAAAAATAAAAAAATACGTTTTTGAAATTTTTCAAAATTTATTTTTTGAACATTTTTGGAAAATGTTAAAATTTACCAACATGGTGTATGGTATCAAATTAAAGCTCTTGTAAAACAGAATAAAATGGTGAAACTTTCAATCTTGTATGTTTAGTAGTTTTGAAAATAGAGCAGTTTAGAGTAACCAAAGCGCTGACAATTTTCGTACTTTTTACTATTTTTGAAAATTAATAATTAAAAAACTATAAGTCCGAAAAATCTGATATTTTTGTTAGTTTTGATGGTAGGAACAATCATACAAAAAATCAGATCATTCTGAAACCTTAAGTCCAAAATTATTTTTTAGTTGGTTGATTTGACATGGAATGACCCGTAGGTAAAAAGTGAGGGGTTTGTTGCAGTGTGTATGTGTGTGTGTGTTGTAACAGGCTTAAATTGAGAATTTAAGCATTACAATGGGAATTTAAAATTTTAAAAATATAACATTTTAATTATCGAAAATAAACATAAATATATAAGCAGCTATTCAAAGAAACTTTATAAAACAAAATCATTCTTAAAGGAGGGAGTTTTGTTTATTATTTTTGATTTGATGGAGATAAAAGTAGCAACAAAGAAAAAGGAAAGAAGAGTCAAAATTCATGTAGAAAGTTCATCGAGATTTGAAAATGTGAAAAAAAAATTATAAAGAACATCAAGAATAAGGAAATTGCAAAAATTTAAAGTTTAAAAAGTTACGGCCAGATTAAAATTTTTATACAAAAATATAGATATTTTACAAATACCGGAAATAGTGACGTAGGGATCAGACCATTTCCAGGGGTAAATCATATGATTCTACGACACTTTCTGAGAAGGTTGCTGATTGAATCAGGAACATCAGGTGAGATCCGAAAAAATGTAGGTGTGTAGAAAACAGAAGAGAAAGAGAAACAGTAAGTCTAGAGTGCAGTCAACGATGGAGGACACTCATCTTACTCCGGTTTTTTAAAAGTGTTAAATCATGTGCTAAGTACAGGGGAAAAGTGACTGCAACATGTAACTGTGCGATTCCCAAGCCTTTTTTAAAGAATTTCGGTCCCTAAAATTGGCTAAATTCAATCAAAATTTGGTCCATTTCAAATAGATCAATAAACGGAGGTTTACAAAGTTGATAAACTGTAAATTGCTTTTAGAAGATAGTGACATTACAATTCGCTAAAATAAATTTTAAAATTGTTAAACTCATTTAGAAAAACAAGGATATCTGTAAACTTTTAGAAATTAAATTTGTGGTGATGTGGAATAAAGAAACGACATGAGGAAAGAAGAAAAAATTTCACACCACCAAATCTGGGCAGCACAAACTGTGGAATCTAACAAGGATCCAGGAATCGGCACGAATTAAAAAGTAGTTGATTTCTCCTTGTTCAAATCTAAAATTTTGTAAATTTATTTATTTTTGGGGGAAATGAAAATTCAAGTAATTCTTTTAAATTTGAAAACATAATGAATAAACTATGTTATAAAAATACTGGATTTATTTATATTACAGGCAAAGAAAATGTATTAAAAAGGTTGTTCACAAAGTATATTGAAATAAAATTAATACAAAATTGCCTAAGGGTTTTATGTTACAGTAATTATGATTAGGGAACTGTTAAGTTTGTTTGAATACTAAAATAGAATAATTAAAACATTAGCTAGTTTTGGATAGGAAAAGATATAAAAATTAACCCAGCATAACGGGTTGCAAGTGAAACGGGTTAGGAATTGCAAATTGAGTTGAAATTTATTTAATAAACAATTTTTTTACATACTCCGACACCCTGGTCATTAAGCTAAGATGCTTATAAAGAATTCATTCCCTGGGAAACAGTACCCAAAGGTTAAATCTCTGCGAGTTAGGTTTTTTAAAATAAAGCCCAGAGACTGTTTCTCAGGCAGATTTTGGCAAGCGTTAGCACAGGGCTGACTTTGGTCAGCGATGCTTGTTCAAAAATTTTTATTTTTGTGATGGTGGGTAGGGTCGTCGCAGTGTGTGTGTGTGTGTGTGTGTGTGTGTGTGTGTGTGTGTGTGTGTGTGTGTGTGTGTGTGTGTGTGTGTGTGTGTGTGTGTGTGTGTGTGTGTGTGTGTGTGTGTGTGTGTGTGTGTGTGTGTGTGTGTGTGTGTGTGTGTGTGTGTGTGTGTGTGTGTGTGTGTGTGTGTGTGTGTGTGTGTGTGTGTGTGTGTGTGTGTGTGTGTGTGTGTGTGTGTGTGTGTGTGTGTGTGTGTGTGTGTGTGTGTGTGTGTGTGTGTGTGTGTGTGTGTGTGTGTGTGTGTGTGTGTGTGTGTGTGTGTGTGTGTGTGTGTGTGTGTGTGTGTGTGTGTGTGTGTGTGTGTGTGTGTGTGTGTGTGTGTGTGTGTGTGTGTGTGTGTGTGTGTGTGTGTGTGTGTGTGTGTGTGTGTGTGTGTGTGTGTGTGTGTGTGTGTGTGTGTGTGTGTGTGTGTGTGTGTGTGTGTGTGTGTGTGTGTGTGTGTGTGTGTGTGTGTGTGTGTGTGTGTGTGTGTGTGTGTGTGTGTGTGTGTGTGTGTGTGTGTGTGTGTGTGTGTGTGTGTGTGTGTGTGTGTGTGTGTGTGTGTGTGTGTGTGTGTGTGTGTGTGTGTGTGTGTGTGTGTGTGTGTGTGTGTGTGTGTGTGTGTGTGTGTGTGTGTGTGTGTGTGTGTGTGTGTGTGTGTGTGTGTGTGTGTGTGTGTGTGTGTGTGTGTGTGTGTGTGTGTGTGTGTGTGTGTGTGTGTGTGTGTGTGTGTGTGTGTGTGTGTGTGTGTGTGTGTGTGTGTGTGTGTGTGTGTGTGTGTGTGTGTGTGTGTGTGTGTGTGTGTGTGTGTGTGTGTGTGTGTGTGTGTGTGTGTGTGTGTGTGTGTGTGTGTGTGTGTGTGTGTGTGTGTGTGTGTGTGTGTGTGTGTGTGTGTGTGTGTGTGTGTGTGTGTGTGTGTGTGTGTGTGTGTGTGTGTGTGTGTGTGTGTGTGTGTGTGTGTGTGTGTGTGTGTGTGTGTGTGTGTGTGTGTGTGTGTGTGTGTGTGTGTGTGTGTGTGTGTGTGTGTGTGTGTGTGTGTGTGTGTGTGTGTGTGTGTGTGTGTGTGTGTGTGTGTGTGTGTGTGTGTGTGTGTGTGTGTGTGTGTGTGTGTGTGTGTGTGTGTGTGTGTGTGTGTGTGTGTGTGTGTGTGTGTGTGTGTGTGTGTGTGTGTGTGTGTGTGTGTGTGTGTGTGTGTGTGTGTGTGTGTGTGTGTGTGTGTGTGTGTGTGTGTGTGTGTGTGTGTGTGTGTGTGTGTGTGTGTGTGTGTGTGTGTGTGTGTGTGTGTGTGTGTGTGTGTGTGTGTGTGTGTGTGTGTGTGTGTGTGTGTGTGTGTGTGTGTGTGTGTGTGTGTGTGTGTGTGTGTGTGTGTGTGTGTGTGTGTGTGTGTGTGTGTGTGTGTGTGTGTGTGTGTGTGTGTGTGTGTGTGTGTGTGTGTGTGTGTGTGTGTGTGTGTGTGTGTGTGTGTGTGTGTGTGTGTGTGTGTGTGTGTGTGTGTGTGTGTGTGTGTGTGTGTGTGTGTGTGTGTGTGTGTGTGTGTGTGTGTGTGTGTGTGTGTGTGTGTGTGTGTGTGTGTGTGTGTGTGTGTGTGTGTGTGTGTGTGTGTGTGTGTGTGTGTGTGTGTGTGTGTGTGTGTGTGTGTGTGTGTGTGTGTGTGTGTGTGTGTGTGTGTGTGTGTGTGTGTGTGTGTGTGTGTGTGTGTGTGTGTGTGTGTGTGTGTGTGTGTGTGTGTGTGTGTGTGTGTGTGTGTGTGTGTGTGTGTGTGTGTGTGTGTGTGTGTGTGTGTGTGTGTGTGTGTGTGTGTGTGTGTGTGTGTGTGTGTGTGTGTGTGTGTGTGTGTGTGTGTGTGTGTGTGTGTGTGTGTGTGTGTGTGTGTGTGTGTGTGTGTGTGTGTGTGTGTGTGTGTGTGTGTGTGTGTGTGTGTGTGTGTGTGTGTGTGTGTGTGTGTGTGTGTGTGTGTGTGTGTGTGTGTGTGTGTGTGTGTGTGTGTGTGTGTGTGTGTGTGTGTGTGTGTGTGTGTGTGTGTGTGTGTGTGTGTGTGTGTGTGTGTGTGTGTGTGTGTGTGTGTGTGTGTGTGTGTGTGTGTGTGTGTGTGTGTGTGTGTGTGTGTGTG
Source organism: Prosapia bicincta (assembly GCA_036971475.1). NCBI lineage: Eukaryota > Metazoa > Arthropoda > Insecta > Hemiptera > Cercopidae > Prosapia > Prosapia bicincta. The sequence goes on along the minus strand of JBAIZL010000005.1, from coordinate 178,609,503 downwards.
TGTGTGTGTGTGTGTGTGTGTGTGTGTGTGTGTGTGTGTGTGTGTGTGTGTGTGTGTGTGTGTGTGTGTGTGTGTGTGTGTGTGTGTGTGTGTGTGTGTGTGTGTGTGTGTGTGTGTGTGTGTGTGTGTGTGTGTGTGTGTGTGTGTGTGTGTGTGTGTGTGTGTGTGTGTGTGTGTGTGTGTGTGTGTGTGTGTGTGTGTGTGTGTGTGTGTGTGTGTGTGTGTGTGTGTGTGTGTGTGTGTGTGTGTGTGTGTGTGTGTGTGTGTGTGTGTGTGTGTGTGTGTGTGTGTGTGTGTGTGTGTGTGTGTGTGTGTGTGTGTGTGTGTGTGTGTGTGTGTGTGTGTGTGTGTGTGTGTGTGTGTGTGTGTGTGTGTGTGTGTGTGTGTGTGTGTGTGTGTGTGTGTGTGTGTGTGTGTGTGTGTGTGTGTGTGTGTGTGTGTGTGTGTGTGTGTGTGTGTGTGTGTGTGTGTGTGTGTGTGTGTGTGTGTGTGTGTGTGTGTGTGTGTGTGTGTGTGTGTGTGTGTGTGTGTGTGTGTGTGTGTGTGTGTGTGTGTGTGTGTGTGTGTGTGTGTGTGTGTGTGTGTGTGTGTGTGTGTGTGTGTGTGTGTGTGTGTGTGTGTGTGTGTGTGTGTGTGTGTGTGTGTGTGTGTGTGTGTGTGTGTGTGTGTGTGTGTGTGTGTGTGTGTGTAAGTGTAACTATTGATACTGCCATGTGTGATTATCAAGCCTCCTGTTGTTAGTAAAATAAATCCAAAAACATTTCATAGTCAGGCCCTTGAGATAGTTTTTGTGTATTAAGAGTTTTGTGAAGAAGAATAGGAGTTAATCATTCTGTGTAGAAATCACATAGATATAGAGGGACGCTAATGAACTGGAATTTCATAACCGTCAGCTGTACATATTTTTCCAACGTTGAGTGTAGTCAGAACATTCAAGAGCAGGATCATCGTAGTATGCAGACTGGTTAATAGAGGACAAGCCAGAGTGGAACTTATAGTGCGCAAGTAATAATGGGGAGTTAAACTATACCACAAGGTAAAAAATCATCAATATGAAAAAGGGAATATCCTAAACAACTTGTTGAGGATCAAATCTGCTTAGCTCAATTATCTGATAAACCCAGACCACCTATGGAAGACAACAAACTGTCTTTAATTACAGATTTACATCCAGGACTACTGAATCTGAACAAAATATTAAAGACTGGCTTCAAGCTTCCACCCACACCAACGATATTTTCTCAAATCCACCATATATTTGGCTCAGACAACCTTTTAATTTGAAAAATATTTTAGTACATCCAAAACAACAAGATGAAAAACCGCCTAGTACTGAAAAACCGCCTAAACTTCCTTATAGCTCCTTTCCATGCAACAGACCTAGATGTAAGGCAAGCCCAATACACATCCCAACAAATAGTTTCCATAGCCTAACAACCAATGTGGACTTCAAGATTCAGGGTCATCATACTTGTACATCCAAAAATGTAATATACCAGTTACAATGTAAAATTTGCCTGGCACGGTACATAGGCATTACCACGGATAGTCTGAGCATCAGAATGAATGGCCACAGACATGACGTTGGGACCATGAACACAGACAGGCCAACTGCTCAACTCGCTGCTAGTCACAAAATCATATCACTAAAAGCAATGATTGTTATACCACCAAAATAATTAAGGATCTCTTTCCCCCGATTGCAACCCTTCAGAATTGAGAAGATGGGAGTTGTCATACCAGTGGTTCACCAAATCTAGAAAACCTCCTAACCTCAACATCAGATAACTCCTTTTACCTTCCCCCTAACATTACCATTTTAAACAACTCCATTTACCTTCCTTCTAACAGACTATTAATATTATTATTGTACTCATTTTCATTTCTGTTAGGAATATTTCTATATGTTTGAGTATTGACGTGTTTCGGATTAACTCCAATTTCAAAACTTCAAGATTACTATTGAAGTTTTGAAAATGGAGTTAATCCGAAACGTGTCAATAGAAGAGAATATTGAAAAGCTAAGAATGTCAGAAAAATGTACTCAAACATATAGACTATTAATATCTGGTCTCAATTAATCAATATTTATACAAATAACATATAGTATTACATCATAAACTATAAATCTGTGCATCTGTGACATTTGGATATTTATACCCATCTTTGGTCCACATCAGTATTTTCTTTTTTGATTGATAAAGATCATTGTATGATTGAAATATTTTAATAGTGTTATATAATTTAATATGTGCTTATTTATTTATTTGCAAGAGATTGCAGTTTAGGACTATTGCCACTAGGTAAGTCTGTCAGTCTCCTATCTAGTCCAAAAATTCCTAAATAAGCTTCTAGTTCTACTAGAACTAACCTAATATATATATATATATATATATATATATATATATATATATATATATATATATATATATATATATAATATGTTTTCTTGTTTAATAATCTAAAACAAACATATGTTATTCAAATACAAGAATATTTATTAATTTATATTTAAAGCTTTTCGTTGGTAAACAGTACCAACATCATCAGAAATGAAAAATACTATAATGCCTAATTTATATTCAAAGCTTTTTGTTGATAAACAGTACCAACATCATCAGGAATGAAAAATACAATAATGCATTACTGTATTTTTCATTCTTGATGATGTTGGTACTGTTTACCAATGAAAACCTTTGAATATAAATAAATATTCTTGTATTTGAATAACCTATGTTGTTTTAGATATATAAATAAATATATTCTTGATATTTTACGTTATCCATTGTTTTTCCATTGCACTGACTTTATGAAGATAATATATTACTATTGTAAGTAATTTTATCCACCAATAAGTGCAATAATTTTACCTTGAGTGATCATTCAAGGTAAATTCATTGCACTTAATGGTGGATAAAATTACTTACAATAGTAATATATTAACTTCATAAATAAATAAATAATATATATATATATATATATATATATATATATATATATATATACATACATATATATATATAGATAGATAGATAGATAGATAGATAGATAGATTTTCTGGACTAGGAGACTGACAGACTTACCTTGGTAATAGTCCACTCTGTAGTCTTGAAATAGAAACACATAAAATCACTTAACCAATGAAATATTTCAACCACACTGTGGTCTTTGTCAATCAAAGAGAAAACACAAAAAGAAATATGAGAGAATGAAATAAAATAAAGTAAAAGTTGTAATCACAGATTGTGTCGAAATCAGATGTCACAGAATAAAGATATATGTATTGTTTTAGCCAAACAACAAAAACGGTCTTCAAAATACAGGGTCATCATAATTGTACATCAAAAAATGTCATATACCAGCTACAATGTAAATTTCGCTCATCACAGTACATAGGCCTGACCACGGATAGTCTGAATATCAGAATAAATGGCCACAGACATGATGTTAAAATTATGAATATGGATAGGCCAACAGCTCAACATGCTGCGAGTCACAACATCACAACTTTTGATGACTGCTATACCACAAAAATAATTAAAGCACTCCCCCCTGATTGCAATCCCTCAGAACTGAGAAGATGGGAACTATCATACCAGTGGTATACCAAGTCCAGAGAATACCCTAACCTCAATATCAGATAAATCCATTCACTTTTTCCCCTAATAGCTTCATCAGACGTCTCCAATCTCTTTTCCCCTGACAGACTTATATAAACTATAATCACTCATATGCTCATGGAAACAATACATATATCTTTAATCTGTGAAATCTGATTTCTACACAATCTGTGATTACAACTTTTAATTTATTTTATTTCATTCTCTCATATTTCTTTTTGTGGTTTCTCTTTGATTGACAAAGATCACTGTGTGGTTGAAATATTTCATTGGTTAAGTGCTTTTATGTGTTTCTATTTCAAGACTACAGAGTGGACTATTACCATGGTAAGTCTGTCAGTCTCCTAGTCCAAAAAATCTAAATAATCTTTACTAACCAAAACTAACCTAAGAAAATATATATATATATATATATATATATATATATATATATATATATATAATACTTACATTAAGAAATTGTTCTCTGATATCCAGTATTTCAGGACTTGGTTGAACCACAACAGTTTTTATATGTTTTGCATGTGTATATTTGGCAACATCCAAAGATTCCTCTCCTCTTATTTCAAGTTTTGAAATTCTCAAATTTTGAACTACCTGCCAGAAAAAAATCAATAAATATTTTTAGGGTTTACTTCAGTACCAGTAAAAGTTATGTATATATATTAAATTTTGTTATGTAACCATCTAGGATAAATTTATTTATACTCTATTAATGAATTTGAGATAATTCTTGCACTCCATATAAAATGTATGTTTTTATTTGAAATATATATTGTGTGAATTTCAACTAGATCAAAATCTGCAAATTATGGCAAAAAAGTGATTTTGTACTGGTCCATTTCATTATGTTGACGCCATCATTTAATACACAAATGGTAGCTTATTAAACATATAATAACCATCAGGTATTTATTTTTAATATTTTAACTAGGGCAAGACATGGGTTTCAATATTACATTTGTTTTTGTAAGTATCATATATCTTGAGACAAACTCCTGTTTTAATTCATATATCGCTAGCGTGTAAAAATGTTTTTTAACTAAAATCAAATCAGTCAATAAATACCTCAACAACAGCCTTTACATTGTTTCCAGGAGTTGCAGAAAGAGCAAGGATTCGAAAGATAGCACCAGCATCTTCTAAGCCCCTCACAACCTACATTCAAAAGTTAAAAACAGTATTGTTAGAGTTAACTAATATTACAAACAATCCTCATTATAATAATTATAGAAACAATGTATTTTGCATTCAATAATCATTAACACATTATTAGTGTGAAGTTAGTCTCTGTATTTATTTACACATGAACAAGGAACTTACTTTATTTTTTCCTGGCTGTCGAAAAAAATGGTCCTTCATTTTCAACAACAGTACTGTAGAAAACACAAGGTATACGAGAAAATATGTTGTCATGTGATTTTTATATATATTAATTTTTATTTTCCCAGATAAGGAATAATTGTTTAACAAGTTTATTTTTACTAAAAACTTGTAAATATTTACAAACTTGCCTATAGTAGCACTTACTAATTTGTTGAGGATGGCCGTTCGGGAGATGTATCCCATTGTCAATTCAGACCGTAACTAATCTCATGGTTTACTTAGGTTAGGGTATTAGGGTAGGGGTTGGATATTATGGTAATGTGGGTATACGAGGTGTGTTCAAAAAATACCAGGATTGTTTAAATTTTGCGCGTTTGGAGAGTCCGATTATCAAAATTTTTTTTATTGTGTTGGTATACATGCCCCTGAAGTATGACACAATTTTCAGCTGCATTGATTGTTTACTTTATCTGTGGCAGCCGCTAAGATTAGACGTGTTTTCATGAGCTCGGCGATTATCGATTGTTAAAAAAAATAATTCAAAGAATTTGTATTAAGTTTTGCGTAAAAAATTAAATAAAGTGTAACAAAGTGTACGAAATGTTTGCAAAGGCCTTTGGTGAGTCTGCTATGAAAAAAACAAGTATTTACAAGTGGTCTAAGCGTTTTCAAAATGGTCGTGAAGACGTTGACAATGACGAACTCCCCAGACGCCCCAGCACATCAACAACCGACGAAAACGTGTAAGCAATGGTTATGAATGATCGCCGAATCACAATCAGAGAAGTCGCTGATGATGTTGGCATATCGATTTGCTCATGCCATGACATTTTTGCGAACATTTTTGGTATGATACGCGTAGCAGCAAAATTTGTCCCAAAATTGTTGAATTTTGAACAAAAACAGCGGCAAATGGAAGTTGCTCAGGAATCACTAAATGAAGTCAGCGACAATGCAGAATTAATGAAATTTATTATAACAGGGGAAGAAACATGGGTTTACGGACATGATGTCAAAACGAAGGCTCAATCGTCCCAGTAGAAGCATTCTGGCTTTCCAAGACCGAAAAAGGCTTGGCATATGAAATCGAACGTCAATGTTATGCTTACTGTGTTCTTTGATTTTAATGGCATAGTGCATCATGAATTCTTGTCACAAGGTCAAAACAATCAAAAAAGTGTACTATCTACAAATTCAACGCTGTTTGCGGGAAGCAGTGAGAAGCCCGTCCGGATTTGTAGCGAAACAATTCATGGCTTTTACATCACAATAATGCACCGGCTCACACATCGTTGCTTGTTCGTGATTTTTTGGCAAAAAATAACACTGTAATGATGCCCCAACCTCCATATTCGCCAGACATGACCCCTTGTGACTTTTTCCTTTTTCCAAAACTAAAAAAAACCTGAAAGGGTCGTCGTTTCACAAGCATAGATGACATTAAAAGTGCATCGCTGAAAGAGCTCAAAACTATCCCAAAGATCGAGTTCCAGAAGTGTTTTGAGAATTGGAAAAAGCGCTGGCATAAGTGCATAATATCTATTGGGGACTACTTTAAAGGAGACAATATCAATGTAGATGAATAAATAGGTATTTTTTTCAAAAAACGAAAATTCCGGGTATTTTTTGAACACACTCGTATTTTGTGATTATTAGGAGTTATGATGTCAAAAGGTGTGTATGAGTTGTAATGTAATTGTGTATTGAGTATGTGTGTAGGGTGTAATTTGAAGTGTCTGTATATTTCGTATTGTTCCGTTGTATAGCGTTGGTTATTTTTGTGTTGTTTATGAAGAATTTGTAGGTTAGATGTTATGTCTATGTAGTCATGTTTTGTGGAGTTGAGATGATCGACAAAGTTTGATTGGTCGTTATTGTTTGTTATTGCTTTTATATGTTCTTGGTAACCTGTGTAGAAGGACCTCCCTTTCTGGCCTATGTAAAAACTGGGGCACGAACTGCAAGTTAGTTTGTAAACTCCAGTGGCATTGTAAATGTCGTAGATTTTGTTGTTGGGTTTAAATTGTTTATTGTGAGTGTTGTGTGTGGAGTAGGCTATTTTGTAGTTGTATTTTCATAGTGTGTTGGTTAGATTGTGGGTTTTGGATGATCTGTATGGTAAATGATAAGTATTTTATGGGATTGTTGTGTTGTGTGTTTGTATTTGGGTTATTAGGTTTATTTTTTAGGTAGTTGTATAATTTGTCAATCATTGTTGTGTGGTATCTGTTAGTTTGTGTTAAATATTTTATGGTTTTTAACTCCTGGTAGTGTTCTTCTTTGTCTAGCGGTGTTTTAAGCAGGCAATGTATCATGGTGTTGTAAGCGGCTAGTTTAGGTTGGTGTGGGTGGTTTCAGGAGCTGTGAATGGTCATATTAGTACTAGTGGGTTTCGGTATATGTTAAATTTATGTGTTTGTTTGTCTGTACGTATTTTTAAAACACCTTAATTCCTACACCCAAAACTAACATACACCATCGAAACAGAACAACAAAACTCTCTCAACTTCCTAGACCTTACAATAAAACTTGAAGATGGAATCAACAAATATGAAGTTTATTTTTATGTCAAAGTGTGAATCTTAAATTGTGCAATATTCAGTGTTCAAAGTAAAAAATTATATAGGGACAAGAATGCAGAAGGCATTGTCCTACTCTAGGGACTAGTCATTGTCCAAGTAATCTAAGAAGGTCTATCACAGCAAAACATTCAAAAAAATCTTATGAATATTCAAAAAGGTTTCTCAGATTTCTTTGCTTAGGTAGAGCTTGTCTGGAGTATCTTTTACTTTCTTTTTATTATAATACTTTTATGGTTCATATGACTGAATTTTCACCTAATGCTAACTATTATTGTCTTTCACTGTATATTCTACATAAAATATGCATGAACATCTATATTTTTATTTGAACTTGGTAAAATATTAACTTGCCAAACTTATAATTTAAGTCAGTAATTTTCAGACACTAATGAAAAACATTTATGCAATAGAAAACACTGTCTCAGATAGTTTTCTATAAATTAATTTTAATTATAAGTTCAGGAAATAATTTTACTAGATTCTTTATAAAAATTGTTTACCAATTGGTCTTTAGTCCTGTAGTCCTGGGTCCTGTAGTTTACAGGATAAAATAATTTTTTGTAGGTTTAAGGTGACCAGTCAGTATAACATCTAATGTTTATGTCTTTGGTTTCCATATAAAAAAAAACAATTTCAGTAGATAAATACTGCCATTTTAAATTATATAAATTTCAATAACTTTTCTAAAAATTTACAAAATATTCAAGTTGATTGAAGTTATAATTTATACTTGATACGTTTTAAACAATTAATATTAAAATGTTAACATTTGACAACCTGGCAATATGCATACTCCTTGGTAGCACGATGAGCTTCATCAACCACAATACACTTGATAAATATTGCAGGGCATGCTTTATTTCTTAGATCATTAGCAAGGATTTGTGGTGTTAAGAAAAATACTCTTTTTGTCTTCCAATATCCTGCTCTTTCAATCGGATTTAATGTTCCTAAAACAATGACAATTAGAATTATGTAAACTTTAATCATAATATATTTAATGTACTTATTTTTAGAACTGTCAAGCTTAACCTCCATTAATAAACTGGCATATTTCTTTAAGAAGAGATAAACAGACAAATATTGCCATTAGATTAAAATTTATTAATAAGAATCTTGGATAAGCTGTAGCAGTCAGTCAATAAAAGAAGGTCCTCTAGCTATGGGGGTTTGGCATAACGCCATTCAAGGATATAACCCATCCTTGAATAATTACTACTTTTGGTATCACTTGGGAAAAGAACCACTACGTATTGATATTTTTTAGCAGACTCGTTCCGCACTAGGTTGGTGCATTGACCAATGTTGTGAGTCACTGACAACACCGTGACTCACACCATTGAACAATTCACTAACATAGTGTGGAACATGTCTGCTGGAAAATATCAGTAAGTTGTGTGAATTTTGTCCATAACTCACAGCATTGAACAATGCACTGACCTAGTGCAAAACATGTCTGCTGAAAAAAATCAATAAGTAGTGTAGTTTAGATAAAAAATTTCAAAATGTACAACACAAAAACTGCAAGTCTTAAATAATTATGTATTTTAACAAAGATGCACAAATCAATAAAGAAATTGTTTACTATAATAATTGGTGAGGAATTATGTTGTGATTGATGCCTTGATTAATTCTGTATAATATTATGTTAGCAAGAAAAACATAAAAACCAGAGATCATCAATGTGGCATAAGTAAAATAGTTTGTCTAACAACCAGCTGTTTGATCTTTAATAACTTGAATAAAATATATCAGATTTTCATATACTTCTAAAAGACTTCTTAAATCTTTATTAGAATTTGGCATTTTTTTTAAAGCTCCGAATAAAGAATAAGCCTATTTCTGGTAGGAAAAATGTATGTACACTCATTCAGTCTTCGCATAAAAATGGGTTTTGTTTTATTATAAATTTTATTTAACTTTACTTTGAAATATGTTATTACATTACTAGTAAAAACTTCACATAGAAAAAAAATATCTGATTTTCACTTACATTTACTATTTAAATATTTGCATATAACATTACATTGAGAGAAAGACAAAATTTTAAACAAATTTATATGGAAACTAGTTCAGAAATATTTATAGGATAAACTAAAAACAATATATCAATATAGTTTTCTCTCCAATTAGCACAGTCATATTGCTTCAACCTCCAGTTTTTGTATTGCGCGTGATTCAGGTAATAAAAAATTCAGGCGTGTGATTCCTCATAAGAATAGTACAATAACTTTAATTTTTTTAACAGATAAAATTTTGAATGAATATCATTAAGGACAATTCTACTTGTGTCTGCTGTAATGCAAAGCTGAAAAAGGGAAAGAAGTCTCAGAAAAATGAGATTACCATAATTTTGATCTAATAACTATGAATAAATTGGCCCCTCAATAAACAGTATATAAATACCTTTTTTATACTCAGAGTTTATCACAGAATTACTTTTTAGAATACCTATTAAGGAGATTTTTATAGATTAAAAGTTTAAAAGATTTTCTTGTTAATTCGCTTATTTTCTGGGTTTTTTTTTACTTCTTCAATTAAAGATACATTGATACTGAATGTCTTATAGTCCATCAGATTGTAGTAAGTATTTCGTTGGAAATTACAAAATTAAAATGAAACTATGGCAAATACTGATGCCCATTACATGAGTGAATGACTGGAGTCAGGTAAATGTTTTCTCAATACATGCAGCAGTTCTACGTCCCTCCAACAAGATATATTGCAGTTTTGTTCAATCAAGTTAAAATAATAATAGCATTTTGATTGAGAAAATCAATAATCATTCAAGTATTACATTAAAAAAAAAATTAATGTTTAAACAGTTATACCTGTCATTTCCACTATATCATGAAGAGGAATTGCCATTACATCACGACAAGCTCTCATTTGCTGTGAAACTAGAGGTCTTGTAGGAGCCATAAATACAATTTTACCTCGAGGAAACCATCTGTAGTAATTGTATATAACCACAGCAGCAATAAAAGTTTTTCCCAACCCTTAAATGAAAAAAAAAATATATATATATATATATATATATTGTAAAGTAATTATAAAAAAGACGCAATGGGGTTTTATTATTATTATTGATTATTTTATTTAATTATATTTAATTTCTATTTAAAACAAAAAAAAACTACTCAGGAACAATTCATTAACATTTATTATAACATTTCATCTCAACATTTAAACAATAAACACAAAACAAAAATTTATAACTTAACAAGTTTTAACAAACTCGGTTTAACTCTTATTTCTTTTGATTTTATAGTTACACAATTTTAATACCCTTGGCTAATTTTACGATCTCTTACAATCTCGGGGTTTATAGCATGGGCTATATTTTTACTTCTTTTGTTAATTAAATAAATTTTGAAAACAATATTAAATTTTGAAATTATTTTTAATAAATATTTTCCTGATGGAAAAACTTTAATTTGGAATAAGCAAAAAGGCGAAACTATTTGAACTGGATTATGATCTTATTACTATTAATCACAAGATATTCTAATGTACAAAATTAACTTCCCTATTATCCTAAGAGTCCACTAAAGTTTATTTTTTTATATAGCGCTAGGTACTTAACTTATCAAATAACGGCGAATGGCTGCTTGCTCACACGTAGAATTTCGTTCTCTTTAAATTTCACTTTTTTCACACTTAAATTCGTTTTAGTTCCTTTAAATTATATTTACACTTTATTAACTCTTTCAATTCACTTATCCCTGTTCAATCTTGTAAAGTTTCTTCACAAATCTGTATAATTTTGACGAAGTTTCTAATAAATAGAATTTTGACTGGTCCTGGCAGATTCGCTACATTACTCGGCGTCCCACGCCAGACCCTAACTACGCGTCCTTAGATTTTAAACAATTGTTTGTTTTTTTAATATGGCGGCTTCTCCTTCTTCTAAAACACATGTTGCTATAATTTAGTTCAATTTCTTCTCACTATAGTCGACTGCACACTTGACCTACTTCTTGCTTTCACCTCTGTTTTTACAGCTGATGCAATAACGCGATTGTTTACAATGGCGTTTTAATTTGGTTAAACTTTAGTTGAAACTTACTGTTTCAATTTTCCGATCCTTAACAAACCTTCCAGTGTTTATTTAATTACTATTATTAGTGTGTGAAGTGTCTTTGTGTTTTACTTTTGCAATAATTCGAATTGTGTGTGTTTTGACTGGATTCATATAACATAACCTTTCAATTTGTTTACTACCGTTTTTTTCACTTTCTCCTTCAAGTAATTACTTATGCCCTATGTTACTAATATTTACAATTTTGTTTACACATAACTATTATTAGATTATCTTGTTTTAAATTTTATTTGATACAACAAATTTCTTTATGTATTTACAGTTCAAATATCTTTTTTATATGTTACAACCGTTTTATAACCTTTCTAGGCTTTTACCTAAAATTAGTTTCTATTTAATCTCATCAATCTTTTAATGAATTTCTTTTTAAATATTGTGTGAGTTATTTCTAATATATTTTTCCAATTCTTAAAGAACATTATATAGCCCATTCTATAAATGTTACAATATATATATAATACAAAAGTATGAGATATGTTTAAAACAATATTTAATATCTGTTTTTGAAGTATTCAAGATACTTAGAAACAAATAATTCTTATGACTGTTTAAAAGATCTAATAAATATTTCACTTATAAAATAAAATGATTTTATAGAAAGATTCTTGACACAACTTATAATTTTATGACTACTTCCCAGCAGTTTTAAAATACCTGAGTTTAGGAAAAAAGATACTCCTCGAGGAGGTTAACAACCTCTTTCGTATAGTCTGTCCCTTAAATAGTTAGAGTAAGTTGAATTGAACAAATATATTTCCTATTTGTTTAAATAGACATGAGATGGTATATGTAATCGTATAAACAATTTACATGTATAGGAAAAAATTAGTAGATACATTACCTTTGTCAGGTTAGAGAAGAAAAACTATTGATATCTTGAAGAATTTTAAAATTTTGATATAGTTTTCTTGAAGGGAATGTGTTTACATTTTATTTTAACTTCTTATTTTAAATTATTTTAAAACAATTTATATTAAATTGGGTTAAATTTCTAATTAGAAATTACTTTGAAAAATATAAAAGGAATTTCTCTTAAATCTCACACTGTGTTCTGTGTTCACCTACAAACTTGTTCAGTCAAAACTTTGTTTAGAATAAATATAACTTTACTATTGAATAGTTATGATTTGCACAAGGACAGCGCAAGGAAATTTAAAGTTACTTTAATTAAAATCAAAACCTTAACGTATTTTGACAAATCAGCTGATTCCACAGTTTACTAAATGTACAAGGTGGGGCAGGGAACTATCCCTATTTTTTGCGAGTAGTGAATGGAGAGGACATGTTAGAGGAGTGGGGTTCTAATGACTGTAGCCTTTTAAGTTTCCAATAAAGCTGACATTCGTTTTAGACATGACTTGATCAAACAATGCTTTTTTGTCATTTAGGCATATTTTTCCCAAAACAGTTCTATTGTAGCAGTGCAGCATGAAGTAATTGTTATTGAATTCCAACTTGTGGGTAGATAATTTCCGTGGCTGTGGTGGTGTTGTGAAAAAGAGAGTTGGAGCTCAGAGAATCATCCAAACTCCAAAAAATATTGGTCATGTAAGAAGATAGATTTTGCAGTCCCCTAACCATCACGCTTGCAAGCATGCATCTTTCCTGGCATTTTCTAATTGTACTGTGCCCCTTTCACTTCCGTCTCTACAAAATGGTCATTGTTCAAGAACTCTCATAGCATGAGTACCAAAATTGACTACCAACATGTGAAACTTTGATTCAAAGTTTCAAGATGCACATGTTTTGCAAAGATGATCCAACAATTTCTTGAACTACAACTTAACAGAATAATTTTAGAGAATTGTGGTGTTAGCAGGATAGTTCAACAACACATACTGCTAGAAATTCGATGAGTGTTTTAAGAGAAATGGTGTCTGGGCACTTGATCTACCAGTTTGGTGAAATGCCATGGTCCACTCGCTTGCCGGATTTAACTCTGTTAGGCTATTTTATTTGTTGTAGTATCTCAAGAGTAAGGTGTTTCAATATTGACCCAGGACCCTAGAAAGGCCTTCAATGTGCCTTGAATTTGGTCGCATTTTGCAACAGATGCTCCGCAGAGTTATGCAGAACTTCCAAAACTTGTTACAGCAGTGCATTGATAATAAAGGACATTGCTGAAAAGCCATGTTTAAAACAAAGTAAACCTAACTTCCAGATGCATCCTTCTAATGCCATAGTAAAGTTTCGTTGTAACATTTTTTGTTATGTTTAATTTACCTTCAAATTTAGGAATACTTCCCTGCCCCTCCCTGTACAACAACAGGGTGTCTAGTAAAATAGCTTGAAGAAATTCCCTGAGTTTTCCCTGACTTTTCCTCTTTTAGATGTCTATAGAAAGCCCAGTTTACATTGGGCCCATCCATTGATATCTGAAGGATCTTGGATAAATCCAGACTTTGAACACCTTTTAAGAACGAATTGAGTACCTCTTTTGCTTTTGTGTCTGTAAGGAACACAGAACCAAAATATCGAGCTTTCACTTCATCCGTCTCTGCATCCCAATACCTAACACTCAAATCCATTTGGGCTCTTTGTGATATTTTGTTTAAACTTTCATCAAACCCAATTACATAGTTAGAATTTGAATTTAATGATGTAAGTAACAGATCTATAAAATAATTTGATAAACCGAATACAACACTATAGGAAATGTTATCTTTCCGCAATCTCATGTTCTGTGCAATGTTGCTATCAGGGAACATCCTTGGAAAGAGGCACACACTACCTTCTGCATTGCGTAAAGAAGTGTTGCATTACTAAATTCACGCACCATATAATCTCTGCTTCGGTCACTTCATCTTTCAGTTTATATTTATCCTAAGGAAGGAGGGGAGGTAATGAAAACCCGGAACATTCTATGTTGAAATAAACAGTGTAAAAATAATCACCGTCAAATAAAACACATACTATCACCAGTCTAGACAAATAGCTGGCTATGAATGTTTACACAGCTTTCTGTGTGGTCAGAAACAGACTGAGTTATCTGTTATCCCAACCTGTCCATATGATAACAGAACCACTGCGCACCCCAAGGCCACGGTCCAGTAAAACTTCCCAGCTGTACCAACTCGACACATTTAATATTTATTGACATAAGTCCTGAAGTCATAGCAACAGGCTTATCAAATAAATAATGGGCATCTAAATAAAGAAGTGTTATTTCCTGACTGCCCTGCTCCTAAACCGCTGGCTTACAATACCAAATATTCGAGAGCAATGGCCACTAGTTTTGTTTCTAATCAAAATAAATATTTTCCCGATTTTTTTAAATTTTCCCTGACTTTTCCCTGAATTTTCCAGAATCTTAAAATTCCCTGACTTTTCCAGGTTTTCCCGGTTTTCCCTGTCACTAGACACCCTGAACAATTATCATATTGTTTTTGCAAATAAATTAATAATGAAATGAAGCTAAAGCTATAAATTATTCAAAAAACTTTTGTTAAACAAACATTTACTTTTTAAGATAATTTATTTTGGAAATCATTTATTAAGAAAAATAAATATTCCCCAAATGACTGACTTGGTGAAAACTTATTAACTTGTGATAACGAGTGATAAAATGACCTAAACTTCCTAACAATCATATATTTTTAAATACACCGTTTTTAAGTACTACATGAATTATTTCTTTTATATGAAAACACCAAAAATGTAAATATTAAACCACATTGTAAAGCGTAAAGTATCATTATATCTAACTTTCAGGATAGTGCCTATGCACAAAATAATGTAAGAATTATTCCCCCCTTACAATTTGTATAGCAACTTATATCTGTATCATCATGTGCCACAAGCCATGCTTATTTATATAAGTGTATCTGAAAACGATAATTCAGAAATCTCTTATAAACTATTTCAGACCCATGAAGAATATTCTGATACTTCATTTTGTCTAAAGACAGGATTTCCTGAGTCTCTAAAATGAAATTTATTTGAAAATGTTTACTTTGATCTCTCAAATACATGGAAAACGTGAAAGGCAAAATAATTTATATAAAGAAAAATTAATGATCTTATTTCTTACAACAAAATCAAAGGAATAATAACTGAGGCAAAAGTAAAATAGTCCTTATATTGGAGAATTAAATTTGACATTACTTAAACATTTGCATACCATGTACAATAATTATAAAGCTAAATACTTTTAAACCAATGTCTGTGTGAGTGTATGAAAATTTTTGTAAAATATTTTGGACAATGTTGCATATTAATAAATGACTACAATAATTCAAATTCAATGTACGTTGAAGGTGTCACTGACTGATAAGTGATTACTGAGAGGGATGGAGGATCCGGCGATCTAGGATCGGGGTAAATCTCAGTGAAATTCTTGGGTTTCTGGGGAAATTCTTGGGTTTCTGGGGAAATGTTGGGGAAATATAGTTTATACGTCAGATTGATAGGTTAGAGTTCGTATATTTTTTTTTTTAATCTTGGGAGCGGATTTAAACTGCACGAAGCACCGCTACCTTAGGTATATTGTACTTACCTCCCTGATCTAGTCAAATAGCCCCTTCCCTCTTACCAGGTTTAGGAGTTTCCTGACTAGTGTTTTACCTTCAGCATCCACCAGAGCTGTACTATCACCAAAGATGTTGAAGCGCCTCTCGGCAAGTGCTTCACTTCTATAAATGATGTGTGTGGCAGTCTCCAGTTCTTGCCAGCATAATCTGCACACTGGTTCATCTTTGTAGATACCCATTTTATGCAGATGTTTCCTTAGTCCACAGTGTCCCGTGAGTAGACCTGTGGCTATCCTCAATTCCTGCCTAGACAGATAGATGAGACTCTCCTGCAGCCCCAAGGAAGGTTTCCTAAGAGTTAGCTTTCTGTGTCTCATCCCTTCAGCCCTGACCCAGTGCTCACAGTGACTTTCAGCCATCCACTTTCTCACTGGAATCTTGACCATGGATTTGGAAATACCTACCGCCGGCTCCGGTCCAATCAGGGGAGTCGAGACCCCTCTCTGGTCAGCGCATCTGCGGCTTCATTTTCAAATATTCCCCTATGCCCTGGCACCCAACCTATCTTGATTTGATTGTACCTTGCCAGGGCTTCTAGGTTATTTAGGCACTCCCAGACTATGGCCGAGGTGACGACATGTCCGTTTAGTGCCTTAATTGCTGCCTGACTGTTAGAGAAAATAGCAATCCGGGTCCCATGTATTCCCCTTCTCGCTATCTCTCCCAGACAGGCATTTATAGCATATATTTCGGCCTGAAAGACAGAGGTATGCCTCCCCAAGGAAAAAACTAGTTTTACCATTGGGTTTTTACAATACACCCCCACTCCAGTGCCGAAGTCCATCTTGGAGCCATCTGTGTACCAGATCTGAGCTCCCGATGTTACTGACCCTGACCATTCCATCATAGTTTGGTGGGCCTGGTCAGGTGCAAACGTCCGAGTAAGGTGGTCACTGCCCATTTCCAAGACAGGTTCTTTGACCACGCACTCGATACTCATATGTCCCAAAAGATCTGGGAGATTAGCCCAGTTGTTCGAGTTACGCAATCTCCATGCCGCCAGCCTCGCCTCTCTTCTAAGGACAAGCTCAAGGGGAGGGAGGTTAAGCATTACTTCCATTGCTGCACCAGGTGTAGTTGAGATCGCTCCCAGTGTGCACAGACAGGCCAATCTCTGGATAGAGCTCAGTTGAGCTCTTGTCTGTGCCTGGTTGGCCTTTGTCCACCACACCAGAGCTCCATAGGTAATCATAGGTCTTATCACCCTCAGATACATCCAGTGCATCATTGATGGCTTCAGTCCCCATTTCTTACCCACCATTCTTCTCACTGTCATCAGGGCCCTTTTGGCCCTGTTAACTGTCCTCTCAAGATGTGGGTTCCAGGTGAGTTTCCTATCCAGAGTAACTCCCAGGTACTTCACCTCCCCCACAAACTCTAGGTATTCACCAAACAAGCGAGGCATCCTGGTCATCAGATCTTTTCGCTGTCTGGTGAAGTTAATAAGAGCAGTCTTTTTCGGATTTACCCTAAGGTTCTCCTTATTACACCACTCTTCAATCAGTCATAGAGGATTTCTGATTACCTCAAGGACTGTATCAGGGAATCTGCACAGGATCAGAACAACTATGTCGTCCGCATATCCCAGACAGAAGTGCCCCTGTTCATTCAGGAGTTCAATAAGGTTGTCAACCACTAGGCACCACAACAGAGGAGAGAGAACCCCCCCCCCCCTGTGCACAGCCCAGACTTGTCTCCACCCTTCTGACCTCCCCTGCCATCTCTACAGAAATTCTTCTGTTTGTTAACATGGAACTTATCCAGCCACAAGTGGTCGCAACCACTCCATGACGTCTTGCACCATTTACCATCGTCTACACTGAGGGGTTATTGAAAGCCCCTTCAATGTCGAGGAAGACACCAATGGCACAACCTTTCTTGGCGATCATTTGCTCTATCCTACCAACCTCTTGATGGAGAGCTCCCTCGCAGGATTTCCCCGGTTGATAAGCATACTGGTTTTAATGCAGTGATTTCATGGCCAAAGCACCCCCCCCCCTAATATGCCTATCAACCAGTTTTTCAAGTCCCTTAAGAACAAAGGACATGAGAGTAATATGTATGTATCCTTTCCCTTCCGATTGGTTACCGGTAGGCTTAGGTATAAAGACCACCTTACTAGATTTCCAGGCTGCAGGCACATGCCCTAGAGCAGTGCTTAGCCTGTATAATTTAGTAAGTACTAGCACCAGCATGTCCATTCCCTGCTGCAGCAGCACAGGATAGATCCCACCATACTCCAATCCAGCCTCCTCAATCCGAACACATAGGTCCCTCCTGTAGGAGTCCCAGCCTGTTCTTGTTGGATCTCTGTTTGGCCAAAGCATGGCTGGATTGAGGGAGATATCATACCTAATATGTCTATGGTCAGAAGAAGACGGTTTAGAATTCGTATTTAGTTGTCTGTTATTATTTTCTTGCAACTCCAGTAGCGTATCGTGTTCTCGATTCAGCAGTGTGGAGCAGCTCGGCTTCACACGAACGCAAGATTACACCTGACGTGCAAAAACTGACGGGCTCCTCACTGGTAAAATAACACAGGCTATGCACACAGTTGTATTGTTACAAGCTGACAAACAAACTGCTGACAGGGGAAGTGATATTTTTCTAAAAGCAAACTCAAAATGTATAAAACATCAAAAGTTATTGACACTATGCAAAAAGACCTTGACAGTTGAAGTTTCAGAATAACTAATAATTTGTGAGAATACACATATTGTATTTGATTGTTTTTTATATTCACTCTAAGTTTACAAAGACTGACAGTGATATGAGACATAAGAGGTTATGGACAATATTCAAATCACAAAGACAATGGCTGATTACTGATTGAAGTATCTTAATAAATATATAATTTGTTAGATGAGGTAATAAAGCAAACACTGTATTTGCCTTTGTTTCTAAAAACTAATTTTGTTTTTTAACATAAAAATTAAGATTAGGTTAACACGATACATCAGCTTATTTTCCTTAACAAATATCTAGATATGCTATATGCTGTCTATTGACTTTTTTAAATACTGCATTACTTTAATTTCAAATTCGTAGTGTACATAGGAGAATAGGCCTACTGTAAAATTATCATTACAATGGTAATAACATAAAACTTACATAGGCTTGTAAGCATCTATCTATATGTTCCATAATTTTCAGGGAAATTTGAAATGTCCATATACGAGATTGGGGGAAATATTGGAAGTAAAAACATTTTCTGCACTCCAGGTTACTGACTGACTTTCTACTCGTCTAACATCTGATTACATTTGAACAACTGTTGACAGTCAAGTAAAACATTTGTAGCCTATTGTAACATTTATAGAATGGGCTATATAATGTTGTTTAAGAAGTGGAAGAATAGATTAGAAATAACTCACACAAAATATGAAATCGGAGAAATTCATTAAGAGATTGGTTAGATTAAATTAAAACTAATTTTAGGTGAAAGCCTAGAAAAGGTTGTAACATTTAAAAAAGATTTGAACTGTAAAATGCATTAGGAAATTTATTGGATCAAATAACCTAACAAATAAAATTAGAACAAGATAATCTAATAATAATAAAATTAAACAAAATTGTAAACTTTATTAACATAGGGCATAAGTAATTACTGGAGAGAGAAGGTGAAACACGATTGTAAACAATGAAGTGAGAGGTTATGTTTGTATTAATCCATGCCAAAACACACACATTTCGGAATTATTACAAAAGTAAAAAGCAAAGACACTGCACACACAAATAATAGTAATTAAATAAACACTGGAAGGTTTGTTGAGGATAGGATAGGTGAAGCAGTATGTTAACCAAATTAAAACGGGTGAAAACAATTTCGTTAGTTCATCAAATTAAAGCCAAGGAAATAGGTCAGTGTTACAGTCGACTCTAGTGGGAAAAAATCGAACTTAATTATATAAAAGAAAAAGTTTGGAGGAAGAAAGGCCGCCATGTTTTAAACATTTTAAAAATAAAAACGACGCGTTAGTCTAGCGTGGGCAGCCGAACGAAGCGAAGCCATTCTTAGAAGCCAAAATCCCGTTTGAAGAATCTCATCAAAATTATACGAGTTTGTGAAGAAACTTGGCCAAATTAAAACGAGAATAAATGAATTTAAAATCTATAATACAGTATTAATATAATTGAAGTAACTAAAAGGAATTTAATTGTGTGTGAAATATAAAATTTAAAGAGAACTGAATCCTAAATGAACAACCAGCAAAACACCGAAAATTGATAAGTACATAGCGCTATAAAATTAACCTTTAGTGAACTTTTAAAATTATAAGAAAACCTACAATTGTACATTATTAGAATATCTTGAAATCAAATAATAGTTTAGTAGTAAGAAACCTAATCTAGTTCAAACAGTTTAGGGACCTTTTTGCTTATTCCAAATTTAAGATTTTACATCAGGAAGCTAATTATTAAAACTATTTTCTAAATTTAATCTTGTTTATTAAAATTTATTTAAGTAACCAAAGAGTTAGAAAATATAGCCCATGCATAAAACCCCGAGATATCAAGAGATCTTAGAAAATAGCCTAGGTTATAAAATCTTATAACTAAAATATAAAGGATTAAATTTAGTCTATTGTGTTAAAACTTGGTAAGTTTTATTTCTTGTTCTGTTTATTGTGTGAATTAAAAAATTGTTATAATAAAGAATTTAAATTCATGAGTTTTTTTGTCTTCCAAATATTTGTATAAAAAAAAATTATAGTATATTGTTAATTATAGTATATTGTATATTTTTTACATTTACTTCACATGTTATAACTTACAAACAAAAGTCAGTCCAAGCTTTAGCATCTGCTGGATGGATTCCAACATAATTTTCACATGCTGATACATAATAATGAACTAACTTACAGCAAATTTTGTATTTATTATTGTGTTTTTACTTATCTTATTAAACTGTTGATTTACCTTGACAACCAATTCTAGTGTTATCATGAAGTTAAATCAGTCTATATCACAATTCAGGGTTTCCATCAAAGCTCTGATCACAAAGCTCATATCATCCCTGTTTAAGTCCAGCGTGTTTAATATAGATACATGTTTTTTTTAACTTTTTGCCCCCGTAGCCAACTATCATGAACACTTTCCTTGTTGATTTTAATGTGAAATCAAAACTTAGTGAATAGTTAACTTTTTTTAATCCATTGCACGTTCCGGTTCAGTCCAGCTGATCAAAACTCATCATTGGTAGCAGGTACAATGATAAGCCCAGCTTGTCATGAAAGTCATCTTTGTTTGCTTCAAAAGAGTTTTTTTATGTATGTCCTGTACAAAACTAGAGTCTGTTCAGTCTAAGAGATATTTATTGCCTCTAGAAACTTCCAGCATAGATAAGAATAGATATTTGTAGGCGATAAATTATCTCTCTATCAGACACTCAAGACATAACAGAACCTATCGTCAGTTTTTATGTCAAATGGAGCTTCTCACTCAGTACAGTTTTTACTCGGTACCAGTCAGTAGCTTATGTTTCTTGTGTGTTGTATTACTGAGTGAAATTTGAATATCTGTAGTCATCCAAGGTGGACAGTTAAATGAAACAGAGTGAGAATGAGTAAAGTGACACTGATAGTGACATTGAGGATTCACTATGACTCTGTCCACATTGGTTCATGGACAAATTTAGTAACAGTGAAGATAGACTTTGTAAATATTGACAATATTCCAAAAATACATCCCTAAAATACCTCCCAAAACTAAAATAAGGAAGAGGAAAAATAGTGTTTATGAGAAAATAATGTAACCAAATTTTATTATTGAATAAAATAACAGCAAGTTTGGTGTTGATACAAGGGATCACTAGTTTTTCTATAATGAGAAGAACGATCAAGGCCAATAAAATTTAATTTTCATCTATTAGATTTTGCAATTTACAATTCATTTACTATTTATAATAAATTGAAACCTGCAACACCATTAGAAGAGAAATTATTCAGACTAAAAATAAACCTAGCAGAAGAGTTACTGTCAAAATCTGATCTCTTGGAAGAGCTTCCTCTGGCCATAAAAAAATAAGATAAAAACCATTACATCTGCAAGCTAAAAATTTGTTTCACTTTTCAATCTAACTTGTATTATATAAACAGTACAATTTCCTACAAAAATGTGTAAAGTTTGCTACGGCAAGGAAACCAGATCTGGGACAAGATATGAGTATGAACAATGTAAAGTTGCATTAATTATAGACAGAGTGCTTCAAAATCTATCACACAAAAATCTAAATTTAAAAACTAGTCAGTGTAAATACATGTAAATATTTTTATATTAGTGCATTTTTGTGTAAAATTTAAAACTGTTTAAATATTAAAATAAATTTAGGTTTAATGCCTTTGAGAAGCACTGCTAAGCAGTTTTTTTACAAAATACAAAGGGATATCCCATTTTAGTGATATTTAGTCTACAAATTTTAAATAATGTGTTTCTTTTTTAGAAATGTCTTTTAGAAATTTAATTTCCTAAATATATTTTATAAGTAACAATTACCATTTTCAGAAGTTGCTACATTAATTATTCCATTAGTTAACGGAAGACAGGAAGAATATGCACTTTATAACAACAAACATCTTCATTACCTAATTAATGCAGTGAAAAAAATATATAGCTATTTTACATGTACAATTTTAACATTAAAACTCTAAGATCAAGTTAAAAATTTCACTTAATACAAGAAAAAAGAATACTATTGTTATCATGTCCATTTTTTACTTTGCCAAAATTTAAAAGTGATGAAAACCATTTTGTCTTTTATTAAATACTACTGTTTAACATCAAAACTATTACAATTATTGTTTTAACAAATCTGTTAAATCTGGAATTATTCTAATTAAAATAATTCAAGAGTGAATACTGTTGTTCAAAAGCCACTATTTTTCATTCCTAGAAAATTAAATAAATCATATATAGACAGCTAAACTGGTGCATCTGTGTTTTTGAAATATATTCTATTTAAAATAAAACTTCAAATACAAAAATAAAAAATTCCACAGAGGCAGGCTCTCATTTGATTATTAGGATGATATTAGTATATAGTAACTTGCTTTATTTCTATTAATTACGTCTTTTTACTACAAGTTAACAGAGTTAATGGTTACTAATATCAAGACTAAAATTACCTGTGGGTAAACAGACAAGAGTATTATGAAACAATGCAGAGCGGACAATGTTTACTTGATATTCACGTAGTGGATAATTAGTAGGGTAAATGTATGTTTGTCCAGCAGCTAAATGAAATCCCTCAGATCCAGGTTCAGAACCTCTATAGAAAACATCATTCCCTGATAATGGAGCACTGAAAACAAAATTTACAATTCTTCTAAGCAACAATTCACAATCTTTTTTACCATTTCTTAATGTAAAAGCAGCATAATTGAAAAAATTGGCTTGTACTGATATAGAATGCTCTAAATGTGTTTTAACATTTACGCACCTAAGTGTGGTTTGATGAGAAGGTGGTATAAAATTAATGCAACTGCAACCCATATATAACTTCTAAAGCCTAGGTTAATTTTTTATTTCAAAGAAACATCATCAATATGGTAAAAGGGGAAAAGTTTATTTATTGTATAAAAACTGGATTTGTGTTAATAAACACTGTTTTATTAATTATCATCAATAAATTCAGGTTAAATGGATGAAGAGGATGCACATACAATGATAGAGACAAAATTTGAGGTATACAATTAATTACATTTATTCTTATTGTAATTTTGAGTTCACTTATCTATTAATCTAAATTTCAAAACTTTAAAACAAGTAAAGTTATTTATATAATTTTAAGAGTATTACATAATATTCTACTGAAATTATTTTACATTTAAATCTTATTCTTTGCTTTATAATTTTTTTTACAAAACAGCTTTGATGAATGTAAAAAATCATTTACTATAAAAAGAAACAATACCTTACTAAAACAAAAATATTATGCTCATGGATTTTATTACCAATGACAATCAGTAAAACTTTTAAAATAGAGTCAAACAATTTAACAAATTGCCAAATTTATAACTAAAGTAAATTTATGAAGAATTTACTTTGACAAAATGTTTTCAACCTCATTCAAGGATTTTTGTCAAAACTAGGTTGCCATTATGAAGAGGTATCAAGCTAGGTGGAAGTGATTTTAAAGGTAGTTTCTATAACGTAGTCAAAAAGCAAAGGTGTCACTTTGCATTAAGTTTGCATATGGTGTATAAAATTTGTTTTCGATATTATTTTAAAAGAATTTATGTTATTCACACTTTTGGTATTAACGGCCAAAATAACTGTTATTTGTTTTGTGTTTTGGTATAATTGTAAATTTTATATTGTTCTAGTGAATTGAGATTTTTTGTTGATATGTTGAATTTCTAGGATGTTGTAAAAGTGTCAATTTTTGTTTGTGATTAACAAAAGATGAGTCAGTGCCATATTTAATAGTGTAAATGTTTTTAAAATCTTTGTCGAGAGCTACAACCTGTTTGTTTAAAGCAGAATTTGTTATAGTCAGTTTTTATATACCTGGGGCTTGGAGTTATCATTTTTATGTAATCATTTTATGTATCATTTTTAAACTTGTAACTTATGTTGTATTGAAGTTTGTCATTAGTTTAAACGATACATTATGTTTTTTTAAATACAATTTCAGATTGTCATTATATTTGTGCCATACTTTATCAGTTTGGTGTTACTGCATCCTTTTTCCATCATAGGTATTTGTTTGGTGTTACTGCATCCTTTTTCCATCATAGGTATTTAATAATGTTGATTGTTTTCTGTGGAGATTGTTAGCTCTCCAAGTCTTTTGGCCATAGATCTAAAATGACAACTGAGAAACCCACAATGAAACACACTCATCCACTTCATCTTAAACCATCCTCTTCAACACAAATATTTTGCTTTAGATCCATGCTCCATAGACATATAAAGAAGTACTAACGTCCTCTAAAATCATCAACATAATTAAATACCTAGCACCTGCAAACATATGCAGTAATGTCGTAATTGATAAACTATGGCACAAAATACAAAAAAAAATAACAGAAAAGAAATTTGTCATACTCAAAGTACTCCCAAAATTTCCAAAAAAAAGAGTATATGGCAGCATTTAAAACTACAATACAAACATAAAATATAAACTCCTAATACCAAGTATATACAAACTAAACTATCCACACTGTAAAACATTCTGTATTGGGCAAACAGATCAGAGCTTTCAACAAAGATTTTTTTAAAACATATTTACTTTAATAAATATGTTACTGATGCTTTTGAAAATCACATAAAAGAAACAGGTCATTCTTATAAGGGTAGAAACTATAATTAAAAAAAATTCAATATCAACAAAAGATCGTATCTCAACATATAAAATCAACATAAATATACAAATGTATCAAAACAAAAATATATTATTAAAAGATAAAGAATATTCCTTAAACTTCAATTTTAAAAAGAAAAAATTAACTTTACAATAATAATAGATGGTAAATAATTACTAGTAAAATGACAGAGAGGAATACGTTCTCAAGAGATACCTAATAAATTTATTTATATAAAATACTTACTTGTCAGATTCAGTTTCACCATCATCAACATTAACATGAGGACCATCTCCTCTATTCAAATTTCTTTTTGGTAACTCTACTTCATTGTAATGCCTAATAACAACAAAAACATTTTTTTTAATTGAAAAATATTTATAAAAGTAATCAACTTCTAAAATAACAAAAATTTATAATTTCTAGCAAGTCATTAACATATACAATATATAATTTTGTGCTTGAGTTAACCTGCTTTGGTTTTATTGTAACTGAAATATTTATTTATGTGCTTTTTTTCAAACATCGTAAAAACCATTTTACAAACAGTAATATATATTGACTTTCATTTGAGTAAGCTTTGGTAAGAAGCTATCTCTTCAAAACTTATAACAAACTCTTCAGACTTTAAAGGTGGAAACATATTTTTAGTACTTGGTAAAAAGACCTTTCTCATGCTAATTTGTTCTTCCATCAGATATTTTTTTTCAAAATATTTGCTATCAGTCATTCTTGTAATTTAAACAAAATAGTAAAGTTAAAAGCAACACACACACACCTTGCATACACACATTCAACCAAGATAGTTACTATATAAGCTATGCTATTCTAATTTAGACTCAAAGCTTCTGAAAAATGCTCAGACAACAGTACTATAATAGTCATTTTATCAAGCCTTAACAAACTTCAATCTTCGAAAACAAAATCTGCATAATATTCTGGTTGAACAACAACAAGATAATAAGAATCTAAAACCACTGAAAATGTAATTGGTTTTTTGTTGTTCAAGTAGCACTTATTTTGTTTGAATGAGGAAGGTCATTTCAAGAGATATGTTGACCCATTATTAAATTGAGTTACAACTGTAAGTATATAAACATCATATATATTTTATTTTTTTTAACTCTTACAAAAACGTTCCACTAAACAGGTAGTGTTTTAGTCTGTTCTATCTAAATAATAAATAATACCTACAAAAGATACACTTCTTTTAACTAGTCACCAAAAAATGTACATTTTAAAAATTAATTCATAACACTAACCTGAGACTCTCTTCTTGAATTTTTGCAAAAACAGCATCTTCATCTTCATCCTCACACACTTCAGTCCAATATTTTGACATTTACTGTAAATAATACAACTTGAATAATTCAGATTATAAATAAATTATAAAACTAATTTAACTATGAGTTTAACATAATGTAAGATAATTTTCAACATTTTGCTAGAGACAACTGTAGTATAGCTTAGCAAGGACTATTTCTTCACCTTTGCACTGTATATATCTAATATACTACCTAAACTATGGGTTTAACATAACGTAAGACAATTTTCAACATTTTGCTAGAGACAACTGTAGTATAGCTTAGCAAGGACTATTTCTTCACCTTTGCACTGTATATATCTAATATACTACCTAAAATTAAACACCTTGATACCCGCTAGGTATATACTGATACCTTGATACAATCCTCTCTATGGAATGATTGTATGAGAACTGTGTCTCAGGGCTGCAAAGGATGAAGTTATAAAAGTAAAGGTGATTACCAGGTTGCCTGAGAATATAGCAACAACAGAATTCCAATGCAGCGTATATTGGCGGCTATAAAAGCAGAAGAATTACTTTAAAACTCTAGTAGTGACTGGAGATTTTACAAATATGTAAAGTAGTTTTCCCACAGCTTTTAGATGGTAAAATTATCTACAGGTATCTATGCTTATTTATATAATTCCTAAGTTTAATATGGAAAGTATCACAAATAAGAATGCAACATACTCTTCAATCCCCAAACTAACCTTTTGATCCCCACAATGGAAGTACTTGAACTGAAATAATAGAACTTCAGATCCTGCTTGTTAAGTAATTTAGATTGGTATTGACAGTAATAGCCAACAAAATCTCTGAAATGGAGTTGCTTTTACCCCGAGAGAAGCATGGTAATCCATCAGTTAGAGATTCCAGGAAAAATCAAATCACAAAATATATGAATGTTGAGACAAATCTTGTTGCGTACTTATATGAATACTTTAACATTTAAAGAAAAAACTAAACTGAACATCTCCTCAACTGAAAGGTGTCATTTTTATGGCAGTACTCCTACCATTTAGCTCAAGTATAATGAGAAGGGGTAAGACCTTAGCCATCAGATATAACCATTAAAATTATCTCTATTCTAAAATGATGTTTAAAGTATTTTAATGTAAATAGTTATTATTCAGAATAAGTAGTACCTCAGAAGATCATAGAGGCAATCTGAAACTTTATTAGCCATAGAAATGGCATTAGTTGCTTTTATGAATATAGACCATCTCCTTAAAATAAAACTGACACATTTTTAATCAATTTATTTCTTTGTATTAATCCTTTTATAATTTTTCTCCATTTAATTTATACTTTAAAAACTTCCCCTGTTAGATTATGAATCGGATGAGTCATACTTTCGGAAAAGTGATCTCAGGAGAGTGTTACCTTAATGTCGGGTATTCGGCAGTTTGTGCCGCGAAACAGGGGCAGCTGTTTCTAGTCAAAGTTCCAAATCATGATGAAAAACATTGACTAGTGAAATTTTAAAAACTGGATTGAGCCGGAATAACAATTAACCACCACAGCGCGCTGTATAATAGTGACCACCATATAATATGTAAGTACCAACATTTAACATTTGTCTCAAATCTTTAGTTCAGGACCTAGGTCTGTAAACAATTATTTCCATACAAATGAAAAAAAAATATTTTGGATCAAGGTATATGCCAAATAGTATGTGATTATATTATTATTTTGTTTGTGACAAAAAAAATAGTGTATCATACAAAATGTTTATGCTTGATACATTTTTTGAGTTTTTTAAAATTCTTCTATTCATCAGTTATCTTGGAATCTGTGCGTAAAAATAAATTTTGGATTTGTTTAAAGTTCTTTTTAAATTTAAATTCTTTCATGCATATAAGGATGGTAAAATATTTTTAAAAAATGTGTTGAATGATTTACATATTTTTTATAACCAAAAAAGAATTAAAATGTTTTCTGTAGGATAAATTTTGAAGCATACGCTGGGTGTGGTACAGAGTTAAATACATATTTAATCATCCTAACAAAAGTCTAATAAATGTTTAGGTTTAACAGAACTCAAAAACAAAATCCCATCTAGCTCAGGGAAGAACAAGTGTCCAATGGATTCTGAAAATTCACTTAAAATGCAAGTAATGACAGATACAGTATTAAGTTGCAGAATATGATAAATGAAGTGTAGATGTTAGTTTATAGCAATCTGACTAACCAGCACCTCAATTAATTGTTTTTAAACCTCAAGTACAGATGTTAAAACTTGTAAATATAAGATATCACGTCATACATGTTTGGCCAAAATTTACTTATCCAAGATATTTTGTAATACATGTGATTAAGGTTAAACATATGTTATTTGGCTTTGCTTAGCCACAAAAACAAATATAAATTTTGTGCCTGCAATACATATATATATTTATGCACAAATGACATCTACTGCTTACCTTCACTTTATAAAAAAACATTTGAATTTTGTTAATAGCTAAATCTATCCTAACTGGGTACTTTGTAGGTATATTTAAATATACCTGTAATGGTATATTATAGTGATAATGCTACAGAAATATTTAATAAATGGTTGAGTTTACAATAAAATATCATGTTTGTATCAGGTCTTTATTACGTTTCAACCTCTATTAATAGTTTTCAATATTTATAATAACGTTATTGTTGTTGTATTTTTTAGTTACATTTGTAAAAATCGAATTATCTAAGGTGGTGGGGTTAAGTATCAACAATTGCCATCCTTATCATAGATTTTCTTTAAACAAAAACAAAATAAAGTTGTTAATTAGACCAGCTGGTTGGCAAGTGAAGTATCTCTACTTTTATTTTAATACCTATACAGAACGTTATTGCAACTCTGCATATAACAAGGATGAACTTCCATGCATAAACTGTTCACCTTGTGCACCAGTATAATTGATTTTTTTTTTTTTTTAAAGAAATGTAAAACTATATTGCAACAAGGCCAATACCTTAATGTTATGATAAATAAAAAAACCTTGACTTTATAAATTTTTGTGAGTAATAATTGAGGTTAAACATATACTTTTCATAAAATTTTATTTTTGGAATATTACTTAAAAATATTATTATTTTATCCATGGATCCTTAGGTCTACATAACGAGATAAAATATTTTTAAAATATATTTGGATTGATATCAATATAAATATGCCCCTAATATTTTCTTGTTACTCCACTACCTTATATTTGTTTGCTATTTATAATCTAAACAACAAAAAAGTATCAAAAAATTTTGAAACCATAAATAGTTCTTAAAAGTTTGTTTCGTTAACCCTAGATTCCCAAGTATAAGTAATTCTTACACCCTATGGCGTTTCCCTGCTTCAAACCCATACCAAACAATCTGGACATCTTTCCCGCCACAGTGCTTTCTTTTTTTAGTGTTAGTTGAGGCGGTAAAAGATAAGGTTAAGTTGTGCTCTTTTTCTGGCTACTACACTCATTTTTCAGTGTCACCACTCTCATTTTATGTATTAAGAGGGTTTTTGTACACATAATTATGTATGAAAATCTTGTTGCTGTTCATGATGAGCTGGTTGTAAATTATTTATTACACTTTTGCTATTACTTGCGACCAGACTTTTTGTTAACTAAAGTTGTTAAATTGTTAACTTACACTTGGAGGAAACTCCTACGAGGCTGAAGAAGTCGTAAGACGAAAACGTTTCCTCCAAGTGTAAGTTAACAATTTAACAACTAGTCTGGTCGCAATTTAACAATTTAGTTAACAAAAAGTCTGGTCGCAAGTAATAGCAAAAGTGTAATATATAATTATGTATAAGTAGTTTTCAAAGTTATGTTTTAGTGCATATAAATAGTAAAATACATAGCAGAAACAACTACGTAAATCTGGAGTATATGACAAAATTGTAATAAATATTTATTGATTGAAGCCATACAATTTCATTTTCCAGCACCATGGCTAGAATTAATGATGGTGAGAGGATCGCTAAACATATCAATGAGGTATCTGAAGGTGAAGGAAAGATCTTGAAAATGAAGACAATGTTGAAAATTTTTTTCACTCAGATGATACAGATGCGGATTTCCGTCCTGAGATGAGATTGTTGCTCCTGATTATTAATATTATAGGTCAATTGCAAAGAGACAAGTTGATTGAAATAAAAACCAAAAAAGGAATAGAGGTAGCGACGATTGTTCATCTAAATCATCCCAAGAGTTCCTTTTCAATGCTGTTCAAGATTCTCATCCACAACCTTCTATAGTTATAAAAATACCTAATGACAGAGATCTTCTTGGAAAAAATGAATATTGTTGGATAAACCTGTTCACCTGCAGAGTAAAGTACAAAGTAAAAATATCATCCACATTTGACCTGGCCCTAGTTAAATGTCGTATCAGATTTTGGTAAATGTTTTAAACTGTTTATAAATATAAAAGAGGAAATAATTAATGAAATTTTGCTTTATACTAACAAATTCTTAATTAGCACACAGTAAAATTTTAGTTGAGTAAATAATTATAAAAGATGTAGCTTCTTTAGTTGGAATTTGAAAAAAACACTTTTTACAGACAACTGTGAATGGATTTTCACCATTATTTGATATAATTATATGTGCACACCAAATTTACGTATGGTTAGTAGAACAGTACAAACAATAATGTTAGTAGTCTATGGTTAATTACGTACATATACATAACCTCACTTTACAAATATAGTCTACTACTGTAAGAATACATTGTTAAAAAATGGCTGCATTGTTTTGACTGATATGAATGGAGTTAGATTAAAAGAGTGAGCCAATATATAATTGCTGTCTTTAAGCAAGTATTGACAGTAATCACACAGTATTAAAAACACAGTAATCCGAAAGGGGCTATACAATTTTGATCAAAAAATTTAATAAGGAACTATTGTCATATAAAAATTACTAAAGTAATAATAGTTTTACAAACTAAAAATGCCATGAGACTATTCTTGTAAGCATAAAAAGAAAGATATGGCTATGTTTACAAACATGAACACATTTAAAGAAAAACAATCTATCCCTAACCTATCTTATATTATTTTTCTAATTATAATTATTATGCATACCACAAACATAAAAAAAAACAGAAATACTATTAAGAAATCATAGTTTAGGTAACAATCTTTTATTTAGAAAACTCTATTTCGTGACTTAAGTTCAAAATGTTTTAAATTCACAATATATTCCATATAATCACATAAACATAGTATCACAACACCAACTGAACCAGGTTTTAAAAGGACGTAATCACAGATTAAACAGATTTTCAATATTAAGGGGAGTGCTGACGACATAAGAGTG
Source organism: Prosapia bicincta (assembly GCA_036971475.1). NCBI lineage: Eukaryota > Metazoa > Arthropoda > Insecta > Hemiptera > Cercopidae > Prosapia > Prosapia bicincta. Next base: position 178,577,434 of record JBAIZL010000005.1, on the reverse strand, counting down.
CCATGTTACATTTATGTCGTGTAACTAACTAACTAATAAACCTAGAGCCTTACTTTTAATTTATCCTTAAAGAGGGGTCTTTTATCTAGTACCTAGGGGAGGTAAATTTTATTTGTATCAAAAAAAAAAATTTGCCGGTAATTTTTCAAAAGTGCCAAAATTTATACACAACAAAATATTTAAAAAATTTATATTTCAAAACCTAGTGGCATAATTTTAATAAACTCCCACAGGGCACTAGGTAATAACATAAATAAGTTACCCTGAAAAGTTCATACAATTATCTGTAGTAGTTTTTAAGATACAGGACATTAAAACTTTAAAAAGTTAAATTTTCGGAAAACCAATAAAAACGAACAGTACGTCGATTGTAGTAAGTGCACTCAAAACATTTAGTGTTCCCCAGCTTCATATGATAGGTTGTCTGGGACCTCAGCCTTATCAAACTGGTCCTCAAGTCTTCTTTTGAGTAGGTTTCTACTCTGCCTTATTTTCTTCTCAAAATCTTCTACCGCTTTATCACTTTTATATATACGTTCGTTGTCCATACGTTGCATTTCTGTCACAAAACGGCTACCTACTCTTAGGCCTAATTCCTCTAACACTTTACACTTGCTATAATATCCATCATTGAAGGATAACACTGCATCATGGACAGCAAATGTTAAAACATTCAGTCCTACAAAGGTTTGTTTAGGTACTCTGACCCAAATTACATTGTTCAACTACTCGTTTGGATTTTGAGTCTTCTCGGCCAAGCATTTTCGCAATAATTTAGGATTGGCCAGATCTTTAAATATTGGTTTTATCTGCTCATAATAATTTCAGGTAGATGAAAGTGGGCATCATGATCATAATCTTTGCCTTCAATCAGTGAAATATTGTACTTACACCAGGTTGTAGGCTCTTTAGGGCACAGTTCGTGACGCGGGTCACCATTACTAGACATGACATAGTAATAAGTAGCCCAAACTGCTGTTTTTATTTCTGTTAGGCTATGGCAGTTTCTTCTTATTGATAGGCCATAAAACAATTGCAGTTTACCTACAGCTACTTTTGTTAGCCGGTTTTTACTCGGAAGTTCCTTTCTATCGGCAAGTTTAGTCTTTGTTGACATTTGTTTCAAGGTGCGTAACCGGGTTCCCATTCTTTTTTTTATATGGCCTATGCACTCTAATTTGTCAATTTTGACTTGTTCTCCATAAGGTTTAGATTCTGAAACAGATTTGTAGGCATTGGAATCCCTGTTGTCAAGGTAATCTACATACCTTACATTGTATTGGTCAACAGATCTTTTGAAGATTTTTATCGCAACGTCACATTCCATAGCCCCACATGTTCCCAAAAAATTAGCTTTGCAGTTTGGCAAATGTATGCTGTCAAATTTGTTAGGGCATAAGCAGTGATTACTCATGCTATGAATATCCAATACCTAACCGGTATCAACAGAAGTCACGGATACTATTCCGTTCAGTGATGTGTGACCACTCTTTTGCCATGAGAGTCGTATATTTGTAGCATTCTCTATAACGTGTTGCCAACACAACAGCACAAAATTACAAAGCCAATTTAGAAAAAGTAATACTATATAAAGTACAATCATCGTGCCTGGAAACTTTCGGCGTGAGAGACAGCGAAGAATTGCTGAAATCTTAAGTGAAAGCCTATATTAAATATTTTTAACATTTGTTGATTCCATCTTCGCGTGAGCTACTAGTAATCACTTACAACTTTTTTAAAAAATGTTTTAACTTGCCTATAGTAGCACTTACTTTTTTTGTTGTTGAGGACGGCCGTTTCGGGAGATGTGTCCCTTTGTCAACTCAGACCGTAACTCTACGTTGCGACCGAGTTACGGTCTGAGTTGACAAAGGGACACATCTCCCGAAACGGCCGTCCTCAACAACAAAAAAATAAGTGCTACTCTAGGCAAGTTAAAACATTTTTTTAAAAAGTTGTAAGTAAATATTTTTTTTCACATTTAAATATTTTCTTTTGTACATTGTGTTATATATCAATAGAAAGAGAATTTTTTGGAGATTATTTATCATTAAAAAACGAAAAAAATAATTTTTGGCCTTCAGTACTCCTCTTAAGCACAATATGTGATTCAGTTTCATTATTCATTTTGTAATTTCGTTTGCATATAGGACCTATTATGAGAAAGTTAATCACTTACAACTTTTTAAAAAAATGTTTTAGCCTATAGTAGCACTTACTAGTTACGGTCTGAGTTGACAAAGGGACACATCTCCCGAAACGGCCGTCCTCAACAACAAAAAAAGTAAGTGCTACTATAGGCAAGTAAAACATTTTTTTAAAAAGTTGTAAGTGATTACTAGTAGCACACGCGAAGATGGAATCAACAAATGAGAAAGTTAATCTTTCGTTAGCCTAAATTGTTTGATATTTTTATTGAATATTTTCTGTTCTTGTAATATTGCTTTTCGTGCAGCTGGTGTTTCGTTTTTAATGCTATTTAGCTATTGTTAATTTGTTTGTTTATTATGCTAAAAAATTATAAACTAAACCAAACTCTATACAAACTACACCAAATTCATTGGAATACTATACCACACCAAAGACGAAAATATCATTCAATATACCAAAGATCATATTACACAAACAGATTATCACACAAAAACAAAAACTACATACCTCGCAACTAAATAACTAATACCCTCCATACCAATCACAAGTTTCACCCACACATAAAGAAAAACCCAAAAACAGCAGATTTAATGAATACAAATTACAACTGTTAAACATAAAGCATGTATATAACTTAAACCCTAAACAATACGACCACAAATATATGATAAACATACTTTTGTACAAAGAAACAGAATACTAAATCCACTTACCATGAATATATTAGACAAGACATTAAATTATTAATCACTTGAACAATAGTTTATGACTATCCGAACTTTAAATTTTTAAAAACTCACAGAGACAGAACGTTTTCGATCTCTATATACCGATCTTCATCAATGTCTTCTGCTTGGAGATGTCGGATCATGCGGTGACGGTTTTAAATATATATATATATATATATATATATATATATATATATATATATATATATATATATATATATATATATATATTGTAACATTTATAGAATGGGCTATATAATATTATTTAAGAATTGGAAAATAGATGAGAAATAACTCACTCAAAATTTAGAAAGAAATTCATTAAGATATTGGTTAGGTTAAATGAAAACTAAATTTAGGTAAAAGCATAGAATTGTAAACAAGGTTTTTGAACTGGAAATGTATTAGGAAATTTGTTATATCAAATAACCTAACACATAAATTAAAATAAGATAATCTAATAATGGTTATGTGTAAACAAATTTGTAAACTGTAGTAACATAGGGCCTAAGTAATTACTTGAAGGAGAAAGTGAACACGTTTGTAAACAAAAGAAAATTGAAAGGTTATGTTTATGAAAGACCAAGCAAAACACACACAATTCAGAACTATTTCAAAAGTAAAACACAAAGACACTTCACACACTAATAATAATAGTAATTAAAGAAACACTGGAAACTTTATTAAGAATAGGAAAATTGAAACAGTAAGTTTCAACCAAAGTTTAACAAAATTAAAACTGGTGAAAACAAGCGCCTTATTGCATCAGCTGTAAAAACAAATGGAAGTAGGTCAGTTGCAGTTTGACTCTAGTGAGAAGGAATCGAACTAAATTATAAACCATCTGATTTTGTTTTTGAAGAAGAAAGCCGCCATATTAAAAAAACAAACAATTGTGTAAAATCTAAGGACGCGTAGTAGTAGAGTTAGAGATAGCGTGGGGACGCGACAAGATGGATCTGCCAGGACCAGTCAAAATTCTATTTATTAGAAACTTCGTCAAAATTATACAGTTTTGTGAGTAAACTTGGCCAGATTAAACAGGAATAAGAAAATTGAAAGAGTTAATACAGTGAAAATATAATTTGAAAGAACTAAAACGGATTTAAGTGTGTAAAAAGTGAAATTTAAAGACAACGGAATTCTACGTGTGAGCAAGCAGCCTTTCGCCGTTATTTGATAAGTTAAGTACCTAGCGCTATATAAAAAAATAAACTTTAGTGGACTCTTAGGATAATAGGGAAGTTAAAATTGTACATTAGAATATCTTGTAGTTGATTAATAGTAATAAAAAACTTAATCCAGTTCAAATAGTTTCGCCTTTTTGCTTATTCAAAATTAAAGTTATTCCATCCGGAAAATATTTATTAAAACTAATTTCAAAATTTAATATTGTTTGTTCAAAATTTATTTAATTAACCTAAGAATTAAAAAAATATAGCCCATGCTATAACCCCGAGATACTAAGAGATCGTAAAATTAGCCAAGGGTATTAAAATTGTGTAACTATAAAATTAAAAGAAAATAAGAGTTAGTATATTTTGTTAAAAGTTGTTAAGTTTATTTTTGTTCTGTTTATTGTGTTAATTGTTTACTTGTAGAATTAATAAATAATTGTAATAAAGAATTTAAATTACAAATGCCTCAGTTGTGTTGTGTGTTATAAAAATAACTTTACATTTGGCGCCCAACGTGGGGCTCGATAAAATTTATTTAGAGAGATTTTGAAATAAAATTAATTTAGAACTTTTTATATAAAAAACATTTGAACTGGAAATAGATTTAGAAAAAATTTTGTAAAATTAAACACTGAGTTGAATAGTCAAGGCTAGGTTGTTTTGTAAAATAAGTTTACTAATAGCTTAAATATGTCTGATGAGAGGGAATTATACAATTTGCGGAGAGAAAAAGCTAAAAAAACAGAAAAAGGGGAACAATTAGAAAAGAGTAGGCGGAAAAGGGCGATAGAAACAGAAGGGGCTGCTCAGGGGAGATTTGTTAGTTTTCAGGAGGGGATCGAAAACAGGGAGGAAAATATTATAGGCGAGCTGGTAGTTGTAGGGGACCAGGAAAAAGGGACAAGCCTAGAAATACAAGAGACAGAAACGGAAGGCACAGATATGCCTATAGAAGAGAGTGAGGTGGAAACACAAGTAGATGAAGCTAGGGGACTACTACCTATGCAAACCCAACAACAAAAACGGGGAAATAATGAGAATGAAGAATTGAGGGAAATGATGAGATCTCTCATGGAAATGAGTCTAAAAGGGAGAGAGGAAATGAAGGAGGATATGAGAGAATTAAAAAAGGAATTAAAAGAGAATATAAACGAAGTAAAAGGAGAGATAAAGGAGGAAAATAAGGAGATGAGAGAAGAGATGAACAGAGGATTTGCCTCAAGTAGGTTGGAAATGAGTAGGTTGGATAAGAAATTCGAAAGCCTAAAGGAAGAAAATAGGAGAATGATAGAGGATATGAGGGAACAGTTGAGAACAGAGAATAATGCTGTAGTAGAAGTTATGAGAAGAGACTTAGAGGAGAAGATTAAGGAGAATTTAGAGGAAACAAAAGAAATAATAGCTGATGTGACAGAAATTAATAAGAAAGAGATAGAGAAGGTAGAAAAAATAACAATACAGAACAGGGAAGAATTAAGAGTTTTAAATAGGGAGATAGCGATTGAGAAAAACAATAATAATGATAGAATTGACCGATTGGAAACAGAAGGAAGGAGGAATAATGAGAAACAAGGGGAATTGACCCAGAGAATGGAAAAGGTAGAAAAGAAGGTGAAAGAAAGTAAAGGAGGAGAAGGCCTAAGGATCATACAGGTGTCATGCGGGAATCAGGAGGAGATGCCCAAATTTAATGGGAGGAATGGTAACCCTATGGAGTTCCTAAAAAGACTGGATAGGTATGTGGAGAGAAAATTTGAATGTAGGACAGGGGAAAGATTTGAAAATGAATGGAGAGGAATCATAGATAGAGTTTTGGAAGTAGGAGCGGCTAGATGGTGGGAATCAATCAGAGAGGAGGTGGAAGATTTTGCGGATTTACAAAATAGATTTATCGAAAGATACTGGGCCAAAGAAATACAGGAAGGCATTAAAGAGAGAATGGAGAATGAAAGGTATATTGAGGGAAATGGAAGAGCCAGGGCAGATTATTTCATAGAAAGAGTCATAGTTTTAAAGAACATGACACCACCGCAAAATGAGGAAGAGATAGTCCGGAGATTAAGCCGGCATTTTAATGAAAGGATACAGTTGTCAAGAAGGGTACAAAATATAAAAACGATCCGAGAGATGGAAAAGATGCTGAATGAGGAGGACATAGAGGAGAGAAATAAGGAAATAAGACAGAGGAACAGGGGACCATGGAATAGGCCTACCCCTAGAGAGGAACAGAATGGAAATAGATTTCCACCCAGAAGGGGTGAGGAAGGGATGAGACAGCAGGGAAATAGAAGATTTCCAGGACCAGGAGAATTGTATAGAAGGAATGAATATAGGAATGAAGGGCGGCCATATGTCCAGTTTTTTAACAGAAGAATAGATAATCATATGAGGGGGAATGTCGAACCAAGACAAGGGCAGGAAAATAATCGAGAAAACAGGGAGATAGGGTACAGGGGTCACAGAGATGATCCAAGGAATATAGGAAGCCGAGATAGGCCTATAAAAGAGGTAAATAGCATACAGGTACGACCAAAGGAATCGACCAGTGGAAGATGTGAGGGAGACCAGGGGACCTCGGAAAACTAGAGGGCACTGGTGATACCTCTCTGCATCATGGGAACACTACAGGGGATGCTGAAGAGAGAAAGCCAGTGCTAAAGAGCCTCGGAAATATTAATTGTGACAAGAATAAGGGTAACAATCAATTTAATGAAAATACGGATTTGGGGTTAGGAATAATTAACAACGTATTAATAGATAGGGAATTTTTGGAAAGTGAGGGGACGGAGCGAAATTTGAATTTAGAGCAAAACAAAATATATATGAGCCCAGAAATAGAGATAGAATTTAAACAGGTTAGGGTTACAGCCTTAATAGATACAGGTAGTAATATTACATGTATTCAGGAAAAATGGTATAGTATAAATAAGGGAAAACTAGGAAGAGTAGAAACGTTGCCAATCAGAGCAATGAGCATTAGGACAGCAACAAATAAAAAGAGTAAAAAAATTAATAAAATTGTTCTGATAATGGGAAGATTAGGTGGGATTGATTACCCATTTCAATGTTTCATCATACCAGGACTATTAAGAGAAATGATCATAGGGATGGATATATTAAAAAATACAAAGGCTGATATAAGTTGTGAGGATTGGAGTATAAAATTGAAATATTTGGAAAACTATATTAAAATAGATATGAAAGAAACGGAGGGTGAAAATGATGACGAAAGAATTAATAACAACGAGGTACAAAATTTAGAAAGGGAAGATAATGTAATTAACGAATTTGATCAAATTAATGAGGAATGGGAAAATTTAGATAATTTAGGACAGGGGGACCAAAATTATGAGAAACAAAATGAAACAGAAGGGGAAATTAGTGATAGAGATATTATGGAAAGTATCGGAGATGACCGTGTAACAGATAGGCAAAAACTGGAGTTGGTAGAGATAATAAAGCAATATAAGGATGTATTTTCAGATAGGCCTGGAGTGTGTAAAGGATATAGACATGAGATAAAAGTAAGAACAGATTTACCATTTTATCAAAGAAACTATCCTGTGCCCACAAAGTATCAAGAAGCGGTACAAAGAGAAATTGACAAAATGTTGGAGATGAAAATTATAGAAAAAAGTAATAGCCCTTATATTAACCCTATTATTCCTGTCATAAAAAGTAATGGAGAAATAAGATTGTGCCTGGACGCAAGGAAACTGAACGAAATCATAATACCAGATTACGAGTGTTACCAGGGTATTAATGAAATATTACATAAGGCAAGAAAGGTAAAATACCTGAGTTCTATGGACCTCACGAATAGTTTTTGGCAGGTGGAGTTGGAGCCAGAATCCAGAAAATTCACAGCTTTTCAGTATAATGGAAAGACATATCATTTCATTGTGACACCTTATGGGCTAAAAACATCATTAGCAGCTTTAGCAAGAGCTATGGGTAGAATAATGGGAAATGAATTAGAACCATTCACTTTAGTATATGTAGACGACATTGTATGCATGTCACAGAGTTTCGAAGAACATAAAAACCATTTAAAAAAATTATTTATGACATTTAGGGAAAATAATATCAAAATTAAATTATCAAAAACTGAGTTTTGTAAAGAAAACATAGCATTTTTAGGTTATAGGTTGACAACTGAGGGAATAGAGATAGATAAGGACAAAATTAAGGCTGTAATGGAATTCCCCACACCAAAGAACGTTAAGCAATTAAAAGGGTTTATAGGCCTTGCCAATTATTACAACAAGTTTGTACACCACTATTCGAAATTAGTAGAGCCACTCCTGAAACTTTTGAGACATGAAACAAAATTTAATTGGACAGATTTAGAGGAACAAAATTTTAGAAAATTAAAGGAAGCATTTATAGATACCAACGTACTAAAACACCCTGATTATTCAAAAACGTTTTATCTACAGACAGATGCAAGCGAATATGCTATTGGGGGGCATCTGTACCAGATAACAGAGACTGGACAGAAACAGGCAATTATGTTTATGAGCCGAACCCTAAAAGGTAGTGAAATACGATATTATACGACTGAAAAAGAATTATTGGCTGTGTTGTTTTGTCTACAGAAGGCTAGACAGGTTATACTGGGGAGAAAGGTAGTAATACAAACTGACCACCAGGCTTTGACTTTCATAAAGACTTGCAGAATATTAAATTCAAGACTATATCGTTGGATATTGCTCATGCAGGAATATGATTTTGAGATTGAGTATTGTAAAGGGAAGGAGAATGTGGTGGCAGACATATTAAGTCGTAACCCATGGGATAAGATAGAGCCAAAACATATAAAGAATCAAAATAAGTTTAGTATCAATTTAATGGAAAGAGTAATAAGTAGGGAAGTAGTGACAAAATTGACAAAACTTAATGAGCTTCAGTGGGGTGATTTAGAATTAAGAAATATTATTGAAAATGTCCAGGAATACAATTCGAAATTCAAAATTGAAAATAACATACTATATAAAAATTGTAAAACAAGTTGGAAAATAATAGTACCCAGAGAGTTAATAAATGTATTAGTGATATCATGCCATGAGTACTATATGCATATAGGGGCCAAGAAGTGCTATAGTATAATAAATGAAATATTCACATGGAAAAAGATGTATAAGGAGATTAAATACCTTTTAAAATACTGTGACACTTGTCAGAGGGTGAAACACACAAATCAAACTTGTTATGGGGTGATGAAAGGAATCAAGGTAGAAGGGCCTAAAGAGCAACTATCTATTGACTTTTGTGGACCATTTCATAAAAGTGAGGGATTTAAATATATTTTGGTTATTTTGGATATTTTTACTAAATTTATAAAAATTTATAAAATAAAAAAAGCAAATACTGCTACAGCTATTAGATGTGTAGAAGATTATTTAGAAAAATATGGACAGGTAAAAAGGGCACAAACAGACCATGGAACTCAGTTCACAAGTAAAAGATGGTCAACCTTTTTAGAAAATAAAGGAATCAAACAAATATTTTCACCAATTAGGCGACCTCAAAGCAATATAGTAGAAAGGGTAAACAGGGAGATAATGAGATGTCTTCGCACCTATTGCCATGGGAACCATAAACAATGGGCAAAGTTTATACATTTAATAAATGAGATGTTGAATGAAGTACCACATGAGACCACAGGGTTCACACCTAATCAGTTACAGTTAGGAAAAATAGATGAGAGATTTTGGCATAAGTATATCAAAATTCAAAATTCAAACGAACAAAGCGTTAATACCCAACTAGTAATAGATTTGGCAAGGGGGAGAATGAAAAAAAAGGCAGAACTTAGGGCACAAAGTTTCAATAGAAATCATAGGCTTTTCACATTTAATTTAAATGATTTAGTGTTAGTAAAAGAAAACTGGCAGGCAAAAGGCATAGAGGGAGAAATGGGGAAATTATTTAATATTTATAGTGGGCCATATAGAATACACAAAAAGTTAGGAGAATCGACATTCGAACTATGGGATGATAAACATGATATAAATAAGGGGATGTTCCATTCAACAGAACTAAAAAAGTACCATGATGCAAGGGAGATAAACTCAAACGAGACAAAATAAAATAAGAAGGGAGATATTAAATATAGGTAAAGGAAGCAATATGAATAAACTCTAGGTGACTATGTGTATAAGAAAACGTTAGCAGGAGATAAGTTTTAAAGGATGGTAACTATATCTACGATAATTTATTGGAAACTTCGTCGAATAATGAATAAAGATAAAATTAGGTATATTTAAACTTCGTCGTATTGCAAGGGAGAATCTGCGTTGATAAATAATGGAACTTCGTCGTATATATTATATATTATAAAAGAAATATAAATCTATGATAATAAATATTAAAGCATCGTTGTAATAAAAATATGGTAATTGTGTATTTAAACTTTGTCGTATTGTAAGGGAAAATCTGCGTTGATAAATAAGTATTAAAACAAAATTTATATTCGTTGATATAGGGACACTGTAATCGAAGGAACTGTAGATATGATCAAATAGAGGATATGAAATTGCAACCTTTAAAAATATTAGATGTTAAACTTCATACAAAATAAACTGAAATGATATAAGAAAATAATTGAACTGGATGTGAGATTGGAAGGGGAGATAAAATACTAACTTAGAACTGAGAGTTAGATGAAGCTAAAAGCAAAATAAATATGAGATCAATAATAAACAAGGAATAAACAGAAATAAGGGAAAGAGAAATGTTATAACCAATTTGACCAAATCTAGACATACTATAACTCGGATAGGCTGGGATTTAAAGACACGGTATCAGAGAATATATGTTAAATAAATATTGAATCAGACTTATGATTGGAAGGGTTCCAATTGTAATAAATGTAAAAAAATAATAATAATTATGGAAGGAATTGTAAATACCAGAACATGATTTATTGTTAGAATTGTTAAAGAATTGTCGATTGAATGTTAGTTATAAGTATATTGTATTGTTAGAAGATAAGTTAAGAAATATGTAGCTTGAAGTTTTCAGCTCAGTATTTGATTGTTAAAGAATTAAGATAAAATTGTGTCGTAGGAATTAAGTATAAATGGACAATTTAAAGTATAAATGTTAATTTAAATTTAATTTAAAAAAAAAAATATGTATATTTAATCAAGCTTGTAAAATGTAAAGAATGTGTAATGTAGAGATTAGTAATATTTTTTTTTTATTTAAATTAAATTAGGGGACATTGTAACATTTATAGAATGGGCTATATAATATTATTTAAGAATTGGAAAATAGATGAGAAATAACTCACTCAAAATTTAGAAAGAAATTCATTAAGATATTGGTTAGGTTAAATGAAAACTAAATTTAGGTAAAAGCATAGAATTGTAAACAAGGTTTTTGAACTGGAAATGTATTAGGAAATTTGTTATATCAAATAACCTAACACATAAATTAAAATAAGATAATCTAATAATGGTTATGTGTAAACAAATTTGTAAACTGTAGTAACATAGGGCCTAAGTAATTACTTGAAGGAGAAAGTGAACACATTTGTAAACAAAAGAAAATTGAAAGGTTATGTTTATGAAAGACCAAGCAAAACACACACAATTCAGAACTATTTCAAAAGTAAAACACAAAGACACTTCACACACTAATAATAATAGTAATTAAAGAAACACTGGAAACTTTATTAAGAATAGGAAAATTGAAACAGTAAGTTTCAACCAAAGTTTGACAAAATTAAAACTGGTGAAAACAAGCGCCTTATTGCATCAGCTGTAAAAACAAATGGAAGTAGGTCAGTTGCAGTTTGACTCTAGTGAGAAGGAATCGAACTAAATTATAAACCATCTGATTTTGTTTTTGAAGAAGAAAGCCGCCATATTAAAAAAACAAACAATTGTGTAAAATCTAAGGACGCGTAGTAGTAGAGTTAGAGATAGCGTGGGGACGCGACAAGACGGATCTGCCAGGACCAGTCAAAATTCTATTTATTAGAAACTTCGTCAAAATTATACAGTTTTGTGAGTAAACTTGGCCAGATTAAACAGGAATAAGAAAATTGAAAGAGTTAATACAGTGAAAATATAATTTGAAAGAACTAAAACGGATTTAAGTGTGTAAAAAGTGAAATTTAAAGACAACGGAATTCTACGTGTGAGCAAGCAGCCTTTCGCCGTTATTTGATAAGTTAAGTACCTAGCGCTATATAAAAAAATAAACTTTAGTGGACTCTTAGGATAATAGGGAAGTTAAAATTGTACATTAGAATATCTTGTAGTTGATTAATAGTAATGAAAAACTTAATCCAGTTCAAATAGTTTCGCCTTTTTGCTTATTCAAAATTAAAGTTATTCCATCCGGAAAATATTTATTAAAACTAATTTCAAAATTTAATATTGTTTGTTCAAAATTTATTTAATTAACCTAAGAATTAAAAAAATATAGCCCATGCTATAACCCCGAGATACTAAGAGATCGTAAAATTAGCCAAGGGTATTAAAATTGTGTAACTATAAAATTAAAAGAAAATAAGAGTTAGTATATTTTGTTAAAAGTTGTTAAGTTTATTTTTGTTCTGTTTATTGTGTTAATTGTTTACTTGTAGAATTAATAAATAATTGTAATAAAGAATTTAAATTACAAATGCCTCAGTTGTGTTGTGTGTTATAAAAATAACTTTACAATATATATATATATATATATATATATATATATATATATATATATATACATGTGTGTGGGTTTTCGATAGTATCAAAGAGTATGTGTGATTTGTATTGTGTTTGTTCGTTTAATATGTTTGTACTCTGCGTTTTTGTGTGTCTGTAAATTTCCTACTGTTATAGTGTGTTGAGATGTGGTCCTTTTTTGTTGATATGTAGAATTTCTGGTTATGGTAAATGTCTGAGTATTTCTGTCCTGTTTCTTTTATGTGATTGTATAATGTTGAGTTGGTGTTCTGTTTGTGTTCCTCGAATCTTTGTTTAAAGCTGCGACCTGTTTGTCCAATGTAGAATTTGTTACATTCTTCGCAGTTCAGTTTGTATATGCCTGGTGTTTGTAGTTTATCTTTGTTGTTGTGTTGTATTTTGTATTGTAACTTGTTATTAGTTTTGTATGCTATTTTGTATCCTATTTTTTGAATTTTGCGGGCTATTTTGTTTATCGGTTAAATCATTTAGGTTAAATCATTGCACTTAATGGTGGATAAAATTACTTACAATAGTAATATATTAACTTCATAAAGTCAGTGCAACGGAAAAACAATGGATAACGTAAAATATCAAGAATATATATATATTGTATTTATGTATGTAATATGTATGAAATGGATAATAAACTTACAAAAAAATATATTATTTTTTTACAAGGAATTGAAATAAAAAATTGTTCATTAGCAAAACTGAATTTTATTTGAAATTCACTAATCAAAGAAATATACCAAGTGTATATTGTATTGAAAAATGTATATAATAAAAGTGTTATCTAGTACAAAATTGGATTAAATTGTTTTGTTTTAAAACTTAATATAAAATATTAGTGAGAATATAGAACCTAAAATGTAATGCAAGTTTACAGTGAAATCAAAAATATATAACGGACAATTTCTTACAATTACATTATAATTTCTATCTCTATGCTAATTACAATAGTTAACTATCTCCATGTCAATGTTCAATGAATTGAGCTTGCAAATTGCAATCACCACACACATATGAAGCCACATGCTCCAGACATATATTTCCTGCAATTAGTGCACATAAATTTTGTTAGACGGTTTTTTTCTGTCACAGAAAGGCATTGGTAGATTTCTTGATAGAATCTTGCTTCTAAGAAATCTTCTATTAGTCCCTTGGCTAGTACTTTCATAAATTAGTTTCTTTTGATGTCTAAAAGCTTATTTCCCTTGTACACAACATAAGCATTTATTGCCCCAATGTTTAGTAATGCAAAGAAAATTACTAATGTCCATCTTCTCGTGATTCTTGCTACAGAATATGCCGCCTTCATCTCATCTACTTGATCAACACCTGACTTTGTTGAGTTGTAAAAGAGTATGATTTCAGGTTTATCGATATCACTTTCAGGAATCTCTGGAATTTCACAGTCGTCAGGATGGAGTGTATAAAGAGATGGCACAATTTAATTTTTTTAGGTTTGAAGGAAAGAAGCGTCAAATTATCTTTATATGCAAATATGGTAGAACCTACTGGGCGGTCTTTAGAAATTTTCATAAAATCTGGAATCCTCTTTCTGTTACCTGATTGTTCCAAATATGGTTAGTTTTTTACTGTGCATGAGGTACTGTGCTAAAGGTATGGACGTGAACCAATTATCAAATGTGATATTTTGTCCATTGTTTGATATGGACTATACTAATCTCTTGAAAATGCTATATGCATCATTGTCACTCGCATAATGGCCATCAGGTTGTTTTCACAATGTATTTTAATATTATTAGTATAAAACATTTTTGCCTCACACAGTGAAAAGATTTTAATCCCATACTTAGCGGGATTACTTGGGATATATTGACAAAAGCTACACCTTTCTCCGAATGCCTCAAGCATTTCATCAATAGTAACATGTTCGGTCAGACTGTAATACGTTTTACAACTGTTATTGAAATGGTCAACCAAATATCTGACAGCAGCTAATTTGTTAGTTGCTTTTCTTTCATTGCTGGTTCTAAAATTGTCAAATTTCAAATTCCTAAGTATGAATCTGAATCTATTTATTCCCATATTTAACCTAAAGAGTTCTACTCTGGTTCTGTCTGTTTACCATAAGTCTTTGAGGTCAGTATGGGACATTTTCATAACTCATCCGAGAAAGAGCAAGCCTAGACTTGTCTAAAATACCACTAGTGTAACGCCAGCAGCATTTCTTTCCCTAGAATAATTCTGCCTTATAGATTCAATATAAATATTTGTACACTGAATTATCTCCTCTAACATTTCATCAGGGAAAAACAATTGCAATTCTTTTAGAGGAGAATCAGCATTCCTTGCCTCATTCTTGACGCCAGGGAGATGACGAATCAAATCACAGCGTCGAGCCTTAGTTCGACTACGATGCTTTAGAGTAAGCCTCCACATAGTTCCATCTTTGGCTATATAAGTTCATTAGTATTAACAAATGCTAGCTCACGGATTTGTTGTTGATGTATCCCTTGTTGGGGAGGTTCAGCTTCATCAATTTCCATTCCTTGAGCATTGGGCGAATCATAATATTCAGACTGCTCACTATCCGTGTTGTGGTCGCTTTCCTCCCCTTTGTCCTCGTCAATGTCATCAGATCCTCCGATTTCATCAAGCCATTGTTCAATTTTCACATTATCCATGACCAGTCACAATAAAACACTAACTTAAACGTCAACACAAAACTTGAATATCCAAAGCATTAACACATGCTCACGGACTCACAATTCAAATATCAGGTAAGGCAATACACGAGTCTGGAGCCACAGTCCATGACTTCGACAATCGAACAACTGAAACAAAGTGGTGGCAGCCAAGGTCAAAACAATGATCCCCTTCTCTGAAAAGTGGAGGGATGAAGGTAGACGACCGCAGGGGAAAGCTGGGACATGATTAACTGAAAATATTTACAAATACAAGTTTTTGCGGACTGTGAGTCGGTGGCGTGTGTACTGGAGGGTTAATCTATACTATTATATAAAAATCTAATGGTGTCTGTGAGTGTGTTACTGAATAACTTAAAACTAAGACCCATTGAGCTGAAATTTTACATGGACATTCTTAGGATTCTTGGTTAACACATAGGCCTATTTTCAAATTCCTTCTATTAGCTCACACTCTCCTGATATACGAGGTGAGGCTAGAAAAAAACCGAACTAGCACAGGTGAAACAATAAAACGAATGCAATAAGGCTGAACGTCGCCTGGCCTGTCACGTGACTCTTGCTCTGCCGACTGCTCGAGTTTCATCTGCCTCCTGCACTCAGTCTGCCCGTGGCGTCTGTTCTAAGTAGTTGACGTTTTGTCTGTGCGTCGGAAAAATGTTGAGTGTACAGAAAGAACAGCGTGTTAAAATCAAATTTCTTTTCAAACTTGGAAAATCTGCAAGTGAAACGTTTGTAATGTTGCAACAAGTGTACGGCGATGATTGTTTATCGCGAATACAAGTGTTTGAGTGGTTTAAACGATTTAAAGATGGCCGCGAAGACACAAGTAATGACGCTCGCACTGGCAGACCATTGTCAGCAAAAACTGATGCAAACATTGAAAAAATCGGTAAACTTGTTCGAGAAAATCGCCGTTTAACAATCTGAGCAATGTCTGAGTTGACAGGAATTGACAAGGAAAGTGTTAGGCAGATTCTTTATGAAAGTTTCAACATGAACAAAGTGTGTGCAAAAATGGTTCCAAAGTGTCTCACAATTGAACAGAAGGAACGCCGAAGAATGATTCGTTCTGACATCCTACAAAACATTGAAAGTGATCCCACCTTTTTACAAAATGTTATTACTTGTGATGAATCGTGGTTTTTTACTTACGATCCCGAAACCAAACGCCAATCGATGCATTGGAAATCTCCTGATTCTCCACGACAAAAAAAAGCACGAATGTCAAAATCGAAATTCAAGGCAATGATGATTGTTTCTTTTTATGTCAAAGGGATTGTACACATTGATTGGGTACCAGAGGGACAAACAGTGAATCAGCATTACTACATTAGTGTTCTGACTACCCTACGTGAGCGAGTACGGAGAAAACGGAACGATTTGTGGAAAAAAAGACATGGATCCTGCACCAAGACAATGCCCCAGCTCACAATGCGTTGTCAGTGAAGACATTTTTAGCCAATCACAACATTCCCATCTTAGACCATCCACCCTACTCACCTGATTTGGCCCCCTGTGATTTTTTTCTTTTCCCTAAAGTCAAGTCAGCTTTGAAAGGAACTAGATTTGAGAGTGTTGAAGCAGTAAAAGAAAAAGCGACGGAAGTATAGATGTGGGCCGGGCAAATGCCCAGTGGGCAGGACATTTATAAATGGGCATTTGCCCAAAGCAGTTTCAAGCGCCCAATATCTGGGCATTTATGAAAAAGTGTGTTTTTTTACTTTTTACTATTTTTGATTATTATTTGTGCTTCTAAAACATAGTATAAACTATTAATTAAAGGTAAATTTCATGGATAAACAAATAATGCCTAAATTTGTTTATTTGTTGATGTGTATATTATTATATGTAATAAAAAAATTATTATTGTTCAAAAAAATAAAAAAAATAATACCTAACTTAAATATTGCTAATAATAATTTAATCATCCTGTGCTGTTGTTCTCAATAACACTTAATGGGAATTATGTATATCTAGTTTGAATAAAACATTGAAGTATTGAGTTAGGACTGCAGTAGGAGTTTGATTTTAGTGTGAATAGTGTTTTTTGAGTGGTGGGGGAGGGTCTGGGCCCTGGGCAGCCATTGTGCTGTGACCTTGGAGTGGGGGTAGGGTGGGCGTGGCCTTGAGATTGGTGAGGCATTCTAGCACCAGCAGCTCAGCCCTGAGCCCAGTTAGTTGTGAAGTAGAAATGTCTGTTGAGTGATTGAGTCTGAGATAACCTCACTTATTTGTACTATTTATATTTTTAAGGGTTAGATTAAATCATTACAAAATGGTTAAAAAAAAGGGACCTATTTGGAACTTTTTTAATTTGAAAGGGAAAGGAGTAACTTGTAAATATTGTAATAAGGACTATAAACAGTCACATTGTAACAAAATGGAAAAGCACATAAAAAAGTGTTTCAAGTGCCCTCAGGATCTAAAGAAAGTGCTTCAGTTAAGTACAGTCACAGTGGTTGAAAAACCTTTTCAAAAGAAACCTCCTTATGAACCTTTACTAGTTGAAGTGGATGGTTTCAACAACAAATCTGCAGTACCAAGCACAAGCTCAGCCTCAGAAGCAAACTCAAGTTCTTTTAGTTACTTCCTAGAACGTTCGCAGCCTATATCGACCTCAAGTCCAAAAGGAAAAGGACCCCGAACAGGCCGAACCCCTTCGTTTTTTGACCACATGGACCTCCAAACTAATGTAAGTAAATAAACATTATGAAAATGTACAAACATTATTAGGCCTAGGCCTGCTTCAAATTTTTAGACTATAACATTTTTTTAACCTTTTACAGACTGTAAAGCTTTTTTAATATTTGAGGCCATAGGCCTAATCCTTATTATGTTTCCTAATTTATTAGCCTAATGGTACGCTATTAGACTATTTATTTACTTAAAATGAAACTTAGTTGGTAGTTTACAACATCAAATCGGAATGACAGTTTTATCAAAAGAAGGCATATGTTACAAAACTAGAAGATTAGTTAGGCTAGGCTTGTCAATATCTGCCAGATCAGATATCAATAAGCCTACCCTAACTGAGGTTCTATTAAAATTGATGATGCGATACCAGGTAGAGATGACAGTAACCTACAAGAAAAGTGTAAATTAAAAAAACATTTGTTTAGAAATAAAATGGTTAAAATTCTACCCATAGCCAAGATAGCAGTTAGTATAAAAAATAGGTTATATTTTGACGTTTTGTGCACTTAACGTTGACGTTTTGAGATAAACATTGCACTTAACCTGCCACATGAGGTGAGCAAGAAAGATCATGTACAAATATTAAAAACAATAACATTAAACATGATTCAATCTCAATACAAAAGCCACATAAAAATATTCACAGATCGCTTGCTCGACCAGGAGAAGAGCTTATCGGGGGCAGGCTACTATAATGAATCGAACGGAGACTGTTTTTACATCCCAGCCAATTCCAATTTTAGCATGGATACTGAGCTTTTGGCTATAACTGCAGCCCTGACTAGCTGTGTGCATTTAAAGGGCAATTCAAAAATATGCATCCTATCGGATTCAAAAGCCACCCTTCAGTCATTGTTAAGTAATTCTACAAGTTCATACTCGTTTTGAATATCAGAAATAAGAAAAACCATCCTAGAACTAGTGGACTGCGGGAAGGAATTAACTCTTCAATGGGTACCTGCCCATTGCGGAGTACCCGGAAACAAAAAGGCTGAAAAAATTGTGAAAATAGCCTCAACCATGGGACCTACAGATGAAGGCAAACACTCCCTGCTACATTGCAAAAGTGTAAGCAGGGAAGTTTTCCGAAAACTTTGGTGTGAAAATTGGGAAAAAGAGTCTACTGGTCGACACCTTTACCAGCTCCAACCAGAACCACCAGTCGAGGACAAATGTAGGGAAGTAGCACGATCAACACCATCTTTTGCTGCCAGAGCAAGAACCGGCCATCTGGTGACACAGGAGTACCTATTTCGTTTTAATCTCACAGAGACTCCGCTGTGTGCACTCTGCGGTGTGGAGAGTGAAACAATTGAACACATCCTGCTGAACTGCCCTTACCCATTACCTACAAGAGACATCCTCAGACCAACTGTGACAAAGTGGCAAGATATTCTACTTAAGAAGAACCTGTGGGCCATAGCATCATATATATATCGTGGACATCGGGCCATCGTCTATAGTTAAGCTGGACGCCTGCACGAAGAAGTAAGAAGTACGTATTCATCCAATTAAGTTCAAATACATTTTTTAAAACCTAGAATGAATGACAATTTATGTTAATAAAGTTTTTTCAAATATTTATTCAATACAAAATTATAAAAATTTGGGGGTCTATCTGGATTTGAACTGTGAATCCTAATTTTCAAAGTCTTGCTCGCTTTGGCACTGCGCCAACTTTCCAATACCAAGAGTTGAATATCTTAAAGACGTATACAAATTTTTTCCCCCATCTGGTTGTTGTCACTTCATTGTACAACCTTAAACTGTTGCCATGGTTACCACAAAATATCATAAATAGTGCTGTAGGGTTAAGAATGAATGATAAACAATGGTAAAATTTGTCTTTCTTGATTTCAGTAGGAGTTTACTTACAATTTTTCTTATTTCTTGTTATTTAGAAATGCCATCAGGGCACTGCCCCATTGGTCTTGAAAACTCCCTTAACACTCAATTATCCATTATATACTTGGCTTAATCAGCTGATAATCACCTGTAAAAGTCACTTTTAAATACAATTAAACAGGTGGTAGTAAATGTTTGTTGTTATTCATATTTCAAGTTTAGTTATACTTTACAAATGCCTTGTTATAAGCAGAAGCTTTTCCTCCTCTCTGTTTTTCAAGATTAAACGGATATAGTTTATAGTTTGATATATTTATTGGGATTTAACTTCAGTAAATTAAATTCACTCCAAACACAAATACAAATTAAATCAATACAAATATACGTCAACCCTGTTCGAAGCAGGTACTCTGCTAGTACAAAATAAACCTATACAAGAGGAGGAAATGAAACTATTAAACCAATTATAAGGACTTTTGTTTAATTTATAACATGATCTACAAACCACTTCTAAACTGACTTGTTTCTAATATTTCATTTTAATACACCATTTTTACGAGTATAAACCTGTACCTAAGTTATAAATGCTGAAACAAATTATAGTAAGAAAAATTGCAATGGAAAGTTAAAAAAGTAAATAAATTATAACTTATAATTGTCTAATAAATAATATAAAATTAGTTACAAACGTATATAGAGCTTTCACTTATTCCCATAATGACCTCTAGCCAAGTCAAATCTTGTTAATACTACTTTACATAAAATATTATCTTTGCAAGTGAAAATGTTGGAAAACATTCTGTAAAGTAAACAATATCAGTTAATTAATAAACAAGTAACAAATAATAGTATTAAATGATAGATTTTAAATGGAATATTTGATACAAAAAAAATTATAAAGGAAAAGAAGGAATAGAATCAACCTTTTATTTACTGCTTAAATAACTTATCTTTGAATCAATATGATATAATTCAAAGTATTATAAAAAATCAGCATAAAGAAATGAAAATTTTACTTGACTAATTTAATTAAATTAACAATTAAAGTTTCTTCAAAGAGTGAATTGGATTTTTTATTTCAAATTCACGATACCTGAATTTTGTATTTTACCATTGGACAGAATCAGCCCAACAAATTACGTACAAACAATTAAAATATACTAAAATTTTAAAATCAGATAATAACATTAAGCGTATTTTGATTAATGCTTAGAGCAATTATAGAAGAACAATTTTTACAACTTACTTTTATTCTTGAAAATATAATTTCAATTAACAAATTTATGATTGTATTAATACTAATTTTTCATGTTAAAAAGTGCTAGAATATTATTAGAAAATCTGTTTCACAGAAAATAGTTTTTTTTTTTAGTATCTAGGCTTGTATGTAAAATAGCACTATTATGTTTTTAAACTTATATGATCTGCATCTGCAATGGTTTTAGAAACATACACATCTTATAATAGGTTTAGTATGTCATTGTATAGAGTACGTCTTGTAAATGTCTGGATAGAACTAATAAATTGAATAATTCTAATTAACTTGGTTCAAAGTGGAACTAATGAAATGCAGGTAATTTTATTAAATAAAGTCAGAATATGTGCTGCTAAACAATTTAATAAGAGAATAATCCAATTTACAAGTGTTTGCTTGTTGATTTAAAAACAAAGTTATATAAAATTTCAAAATATATGTATTAGTTAGTTCTAATTATGAATGAAGTTTAACTGGTTTCACAATTAAAGAAATTACAAGAACTCAAGAAAAGTCACCCTTATATTGAACACATACATTATTACTTGTAGTTTTTGAGTTATACATCTTGAGGTTTTTTCAACTACTGCTATTGGTATCACTCGTTATATACATTATATTAAATAAGTTAAATTTATGATAATTAACTAAACAAATTTTATCAGAATTAAAATAAAATCAAGGATGTAAATAAACAAATATACTAAAGACTGTATCTAATGTGAAATTCAGAGGAGAATGTCTGAACTTTTCAAAATTATAACAAAAACTAAATAACACGATAACCCCTCTCCTTTACTTTTAAATTACTTTCTAGAGTAATTCTATTAAAATAGCAGAAGAAACTAGATAATACGTAAAGTGTACAATCATTCGAAGAACAAGTCATTGATTTTTCTCTTGAAGAAAACTTTTTAGTGTTTACAGGTGATCTACATCAAAGACCTAAATAATTAATTATTCTCAGAATAAAAATAATAAAAGCAAAACTTAAAATTTCAATCATAAAAATTAAATTTATTACATAAATAATAGCTGCAACGATCACACAACTCAGTGGTTGAACTCTATAACTAGAGTTATGAGAAATATGAACATTCCACGAATAGAAACATGAGGATAGTTCTAGATTTAGTTGAAGAAAAAAAGAATTACAGAAAGTAATAAATATTTCATTATGGCATGAAACATTAATATAGATTTCAGAAATCTAGAATATCTTTTTGTTCATATATAGTATGATTAAATAACATAATAGAATCTTCATCTGTTTAAGGAGCAAAAAGTAGATAAAAACCCAATTAACGAAAATAAATAATGAGTTACCGGAACAGGAAATCTAGAACAAAGACATCCTGAAGTTTACCAGTTTTACAAATTCATAGAGAAGGTGCTATAATTGAAAACCTAAGAAATATAAATATAGAGTTGAACTAATCTTAGCTAGCATAACATACATTAAAAAAATTAGCCATAGAAATATTTTTTTGAATTGTATTTATTCAAAATGAAATAGTATTATCATTAACTAAAAAAACTAATACTAGATACTTAAAGAGAAACATTTATGGATTCAGTCGATTTGCAACACAAAGCCATGAGTAATTTAAATGTTATGATATACAGAAATCACCCTTCTCACACATATTATTATGTATATATTCAAGTACATATGCTTGTATTTGGTTTTACAAAATAATAATCTGTGCAAAAAGGCAAATATTGCACTTGAAATATTGGTAACACTTTAAAGAATAAAATTTAAAACTATAACAAACAATAAGGATAAAGATAAACAATCTAAAAATTAACACCAGTAGTATGAGAAAAGTATACAAAATTTTGAATTAATATTTTTAAAACATCATAAAAATTTAATGATCTCGTGATTATACAAGATCTTATATATACAATATTATTATATCTGATAAATTATAACTTGAACAAGAAATGAGAAGTTGAATATAGTAATATTAAATTGTTAAACATGTATAATGATATAAGCCTAATATATAAAGAAGGTTTATTAATAAGGTAAATATTGTCATGGCAGAATTACATATCTACTTCTACTGATCTAACACTGATTTTACTATCAAGTAAAATAAAAAATCTAATTACATTGCAATGACTAAGTAAACCACATCATACATTTCATCTAAAGTTGAGGAAAAAACCTGATAGTAAAAATAAAAATCTTCTTAGGTTTATACATAGTAGATATTGAGAAAATGGCAAATGGAATAATTAGTTACATTTTTTTAGTTAAATTTTATGGAAAATGTTTAGTTAAAATTAAAATAAATATATTTATTCATAGTACAAAAAAAAAATAATGTATTAAATTATAATTTTATATTATTTTAATAAGGCACTGAACTTTAAGTTCGAAAAAGGAATTTTTATAGATGTCAGGTAAAAATCTGAATATATTGTTATCATAATGTGTACCAGCTACTTATGTAGTATCTAACTGAATAAACATTGTGAACAAAGAGGGGAATACTAGCAGCACAGTAATATTAGTTCACATATTTTTCACATGCAACTTTTGCTCCGTACAGTAGTATTGCTAGTATTCACCTCTTCGCCACAAAGTTTACTGGGTCTAGTAACAGAGCTTGATTTTAGTTTTTGGTTAAAACACACCAAAAAAAATCAATAACTAAATTATTGGGTTTTTTATTTCAAAAGTAAATAAAGACAGAATGTATTAAACACTAATTTAATTAAAGAGACATTTGTCATTCCTGAATAAAATCAATATCTGAATAAAATTTGTACATAAATAGAAATTTACCCTTTGAATACTGACAGCCTATAAATAGGCTCAGAAAGTAATGTTATATAAGTAATGTTAGCCACTGCCAAAGGCTTATATATAGGCACACAAAACTATTCACAAACCGCCAAGACGCTATCTATATACATGCCCCAAGCTCTTTGACATGATTTTCTTGCATATTTTGATGTGGAATAATATGAGCTATAATCAAAATAATGATTGTTTGATGCTAGCTACGTTTTATAATAAATATTATTTAAATTTTATATAATTAAACCCATTATATGAGTGAAATATGGTTTATTACAAAGAAAATAATAACACTATGTAAGATAGTTAATTTTGAACCAAATAAAACCTCTGGAAATGGATAACAATTAGTACATACATAAAAATATTATTTTTTATAAAACTGTTATAAGTGATTTTTTTTAAATCTTAACTTTTATAGTATATTGTAGAGTTTACCAGCTATAAAAACATTTTTGTAAGATACAAAATTATTTGTAAAATTCTACAGAAACAATTTTTTTCTTACTCACTGAGATTGGTAATTGCAAAAGTGCAAATTTTGTTATTGATTGGCAATAAGTGCAAATACTATTTTAATCCTTTAAATTTTGTTATAAAACCAACTTAAAAATACATTTTAAATAATTCAATACACAGTTTATCTATTAAAAAACATGCAGTTTTTGTGTTGTACATCTTGATGTTTTTGTAACTTTTTTACTTACAAAGTTACTTTTTTGTATTAATTTGGCAAAAAAACCACTACTTACTTATTTATTCAGCAGACGCATTTCACACTAGATCAGCACATTATTCAATTTTCACACCATTGAATAATGCGCTGACCTAGAGCAAAATGCGTCTGCTGAATAAATCAGTAAGTAGTACTTTTTTTCTACCAAGTTGATACAAAATAAGTGTAATTTAAAAAAAAAACTTAAGGAATCAAAAAACGCTAAAAAAACTATCCCTTTAATTTTTTTGAAAATTATATTATTTGTAAAATGTAAAAACAAATTTATAAAAGCCACTTTTGCAAAATCTAAACAATTATAAACAAAAAGAGACTAAAAGCATAGTTCTAAAGTTGGTGAAATGACAGCTTTTTTGCGTAACAGTTGAAAATTGCCAAATGTCTTAAGCTTGGCATATTATAGCTCTGGCAGCTTAACAAACTTCATGCACTGGCAGTCATCTGTTTGATTAACAAGTTAAATTAAACAAGTTTAATTATAAAGTAAATTTGATGGTTTAGTTCTTTACAATATTTTTTAAAACCCTTTTTTTTAACAGAAATTAAGAGCTATGTTGTCTAATACTTATGATCACAGCAATTTCAAAAACACAATTTTATAAATATCAAAAGTAATAACAGACCTAGAAAAGGACTAAATTTTTGTGTATGAGGAAAACTTTAAGTGCCAATAGTTTTATGATTTTGTAAAACCTAAACACTTTTACACATTTTAAATTCTTTTGAGGTGATGGTTGAAATTATTATAACTAAGACGTAAATCATCGATATTTCCCTATTTCTAATCAACAATGGCAGTGATTGGTAGTGTTTACACTAAAAAATTGATCTACTTGTAATAGAAAAATGTTTGTTCACGATAAATCAGATTAAACACAAACAATTTTATATGCAACAATTTATTTTAAAAATAATCTGCTTGTATAGAAAAAAATGAAATAATTGTTTTTTATAACATATTTTTACAAATAATTTATACAAATAATATATAGTAATTAAAATAGGGGTTGCTCATATTGACAGTTAATTCCAATATCTCTTGTCTTGATTTTTTATCTATTGCAAAACATAATAGCTTGAAACTTCAGTAAGAGAAATTAAAAATAAAATTTTCTTGTGTTAAGTTTATTTATTAAAAGTAGAAAACTTGTTTAATGTTTGTCATCAACTGTACAAACATGAACAATATATGATTTGAGAGCATAAATCACAATGTTTTGAGAGAAATTTAATCCTACTAAAGAGTACTTAGTTTGACAAATTTACTAATCATTTAATATATCAAACCTAGAAAACAATCTGATGAATTAAAAAACATACTTGGAAATATCAAAAAGAAAATAGATACATTTACAACAAATTTCTTTTTGATATTTCCTTTTATTTATTTCACTTCCCAGATAAATTTTCATAGGCCTGGTATTGCCCAAAGAGTTTTAATTTAGATAATATTGTAAAACATACTCTTATAAAAAAAATAATAATTTAAAAAAATAAGATTTATACTCTTGTTATGTTTTATATCCATATGATAATAAAAAACATTAAAAAAATAATAAAAATTATATAAAGATAAGTAAAAGTATTTATTATTATTTCTTTGTTGTATTTCTTTCTATAATTTAAAAATTAAAAAAAGGTCTATTTACTAAATGCACTAATTATACAACAAAGTAATATTTGTTTATTGATAAGTTTGGCCTCAGTTACAAAATGAAGACAGTTGAAGGTGATTGTTTGATTTTGTACATGGCTAAGGATCTATCCTACATTAACTAATTATGAGGTGTGTGTGGTCTGGGGGGAGGCAATGCCAAGGGTGTAACTGATGTATCTAACTTTCTTGCTTCATGTTCAAGTAACATTGCATCTAGTGAAGGATCTTGTGAAACTGTTCGTAATGAATCTCCAAGAACTTGTCGCAACTCTTGCATTTCTCGGCCTGCTCTGGAACTCCTAGATACATAAAGCTGCCTTCTCTTTGCTTCATGCAGTAATTGGTCTTTCAAATGTTGAATCTGTATTTTAACAAATTTAAATGTATATAATCTTTTTAAAATGAATTTGCATGCTATTTAAGTAAAGAATATTTTAACAACTTCACAAAATATTTAGTGTAAGAAAACAAGAAACAAAATAGTTCATTGAAGAGAGTTTAACAGTCATTTTTATAAAGAATTAATACAAAAATTTAAAGTCAAATGTTTTAAATAACATGTTATTTAGCTCTGTTTCTTTTTGAATTTTGATTAAAAAAATTAGAAACAGATTTCCTAACAATAAATGTTAAAATAAGTCAAAATTTATTTTGAAATTTTATAATACACAGTTAATGATTTGATAAAAAAACTTATACAAAAATTTTAAACTTTAATAAACAAAGCAAAAGACAATTCAAAGGAAATATTTGAAGACTAAGAAAAACTGGTGATAAAGTTTGTTTAACACTTCCATCATGTTTACTACAGAATAACACCAGAGATTTTTGTTGTTCACCAAAATGTGAATCTAACTGATAGATTTACAACAATTGAGCTATTTGAAATACAAATATTAGTACTTTGAAATATTTATTGAATTTAGTTGACATGTTTAATACAAACTGAATTCAAAAGCTAATTTAGATTTAAAGTGGGAATACTATGGGTAAATACTGCATTTGTACCAAAATACTTTGGGCCTGTTATCGAGTGGTTAGCAATTTATAGCATAGTTATTGCTTTCATTTGTGAATAGCATACTAAAAAATGCGAAGAGATTACATGACTGTGTAGCATAAACAGAAATTCTGACTGTTGATTTTCTGATAATTTGAAATGTTGAGATTTTAAAGTCATAAAGAGTATTAAAATGTTTATTAAAATGAGGTATTACCCTCATTTCTTACTTGTAATACCTCATCAGTTACAAAAATAAAAATAGTTTACTTTTCTTTGGCTCATGATTTTACGAAAATTGTAGCTTTTTCAACAGTTTGATGTCAGTTTTATAGAAGACTACACACTAAGTAGACTTAAATATAAATATATTCAATAATTATTTTGAATTACCAGCATTAATTCAATTGTTATTTACAAAATAGGATCCTATAAATTCTAAAGTACTGAGGCAATGTCAGATATCAATGCAGATAGTTTACAATTTAATAAGGTTTTGTAGATTCTGATGATATTTGATGATAGATTAATAAATCTTTTTGAGATTGATGAAAACCTGGATATAGTTTTTCAAATGAATTTATAACTGGCTGAATAAATATATAACAACTTTAAGCAAATGAAAATAATTATGTGAATGTTCTGTTAGGGATAATTTATTTCAATTTAAATTTCATGTTTATGTGAACTGGTAAGATCAGGTACAACTTTAATAAACCAGAAATAAATAGGTCATAAATAATTACAAAACTCAATAGTGTTAATTTCTTTTAGTATAGTGTAATGTAAAACACTAAAATGATTTTGAGTTTTTATAATGCCAGAAAAATTATTTGACAATATTTTCATGTCAATATTATTTTTGGCAGTACTTTAATTATTAATGTCAAAAAATAAATTGTATGAAGTATTATGAAAATAATGGAAATTGTTAAATGACATTTTTTGTTGAGCCACACACAATTTCTTATATTCTAAAAAATTGAATTATAAACATTTACTACGATAAATTATATTTATACAAGTTAGAAAAAAACCCCTTAGTCAGAAGGAATGTTATTGTATATACAGAGAACAAAATATAAAGTCTTTGGAATGATTACAACTAGAAATTAAAAACGTTATTTCCAATTAACATTTAATATTATTTAAAGAAAAATATAATAATATTTTTATAGATACATCAATGGTATAGGTTTGTAAGAATAGATCATCTCTGTGTCTCATGTATCAGTTTAGTTGTCAGAAACTGTTTCAACTAATTTCGGAAGATATTTATTTTTAATAAGCTTACTGGACGATTCTACATATGAGAAGGGCTTAGACAGGTTTAGTCAGATAAACAGTTATTAGTGGCAAAACTAAAAAAAAAGGAAAAGGTCTAAAGTAGATGGCGGTTAGTTAGCCTATGCATTTGTACCTAACAAAGAATCTCAAATAAGGTCAAAGAATGCTGCCAGAGAACAAAACCTACAGACTTGTCATTTATGTAGAACCAGTTAAGGCAGGTCACTCAGATTTAGCTGTCTCCAACAGCTTTATACCAATAGCGTGCAATAAGCAGAAGTGAAGAAAAAGTGTAACTCCTAGAGAAACACAGCAAAATATCTGATATTCTTTTTAGCAGTAGAGGTAAAATAGTGTGGATCATTTAACATACAACAATGCAACATTTCTGATCATATGGTAACGTATTAATTTATGTTATATTTGTGCGTATTTTCCAAATATGACATAATCTAATATTATCTAATTGTAATATTATAATAGTTGTAGGTAACATTTTTATAAAACAAACAATTCTTCAAACATATTAGACTAGCATGACTTTTAAAAGGTGAATTGAAAGGAAATTGTTAATTAGTTTTCTGAAAAAAACAAACTTACCTGGTTTTCCAAACGATGTATTTGTTGCCGATATGAAATTTCCCTAGCTTCTAAAAGTTTCTCTGCTTGAAGTTGTCCTGCTCGGTATCGTTCTATATCAGAGCTTCTATCCAATGTTGATCTAAAAACAATTTATTTTTCATAATCTCACTAAACTGATCTGCAGAATGTAAGTGACTTAATTAAAATGAATTTGACAAGTAAACATAACATAAACAAATTAAATTGATGTTGCAGCTCTATGGCTTGATCTTAAATGGAAATGATCACTTTTAGCCTTATCTGAAATATGAAATATAGTTCTTGTCATAGCTAAATAAATATTAAACAATTAAAAGTTTAAAAAAAGATTTTATAGAGATGGAAAAGAGAACCACTCCTAGTTTGTTCTTAGTAATTGTTACCCTTAATTGACTGATTATTTTAAATTTTCTGGTAAAATTAATATTAAAACAAATTAAGAGAAATCAATTTGTATTTTTTAAAAGAATAATATAACAATAATACTTTCTGTTGGATTATGTTCACAGTTTTTTCCTTACCTCAATTAAAAATTAAATTAAACATATGAAATTTGTATGTTTCCTTTCATTTTATAAAAAAATATATTTTCTAAAGTTTTTTTGACTGTCTTAAATTTATAATAAAATGGTGTAACTTGCAATGAAAAAATACTGGCTTTAATTAGACTACAAAAATCTACAGTAAGCAAACATAGTACAAAGTTCATATCAAACTTTAAACATTAAAATTTTTAATGTTTACACATATACTGTATAAGAAGACAAATACTATAAAATTTAAGACTTTATTATCCAAAATTTTTATGTTTAATAATATGTACTTTGCATATCTAGAAATTATCCACATTTAATAATTAAAACTTCACTCAAACTAAGTTGTAGCTATTTGTTTGATTTGCTTAACTTTCTGAAAAAAAAGGTTGGACAGAACTGCAAGAAATGAGTGTTAAATAAAAAAAAGTTCATTAAATTGCAGGAGACTATTTATTACATTACCTAGAATGTTCAGAAGCTTTGAGAAGAGCTATTTCAGATTCCTTTTCTGCAAGTTGACTTTCGAGACGACGAATTTTTGATTTTAAATCTCTATTCTCCTGCTCCAACATATTATTACTATACCCACCACTGTAGCCACATTCCACTGAAGCTTTTTCTGGACGTTCATAACTTTTACTACGGCCTGTCTGAATTTTACGTTCCAAACTACGTTTTTCATTCTCTAAATGGCGTACCTATACATTTATTATTTTGTAAGCAACATGTAACAATTTTATTAAAAATCTATTTCAACAATCCTACAAAAATATGTCTAAATTTCTTTATTATATTTTGCCAAATGTTTAAAACACATTACTAACAAAATAATTGTTGATTGGTAAATTTTAATTAATTGGCATTTCATTGAATTATTTTCTAAACAGAATAACATTGTACACTGTTATCTTAATAGAATGTGCTTCAAAACCAAACTGCCGTGGCTTCAGAATACAAATATTTAATGTAATTTATGTGACAAAATTACTAATGGTGTATTTAGGCTCATTTTACCAGGTAAGATACCTACTTTAACCCACTGCGGATTAAATGATTCATATTCCAAGCGACCCAGCAGGTACTATTATTTTTGAAATAAGAGGTCACGGCAACTGAATTGTGTTGAATACAAACTTCAATAATTTTATAAGCATTATAATAAATAATAGTATTACAAAGCATTAAAATAAATTAGTAAGTATTACCTACCAATTTAAATTAAGAAGTTATTACTAAATAATAATTGAATAGGTAAATATTAATTGATTATTTGTAATCATTATAAGTAAAAAAAAAAATAATAATTATGATTTACAATATTTAAAATAATAAATATGTAAAACAAATAATAAATAAAATATTATGTAAGGTTTGATGGTTAGGAATTAATTGTAGACGCCCACTTATACTCCCTTAACTAATTGTTCACTTTACAATTGTTTAAAGGCTAAAAGAATATAAAAAACATATTTAAACTAATTACGTGGAATAATCATAATAAACTGTCATTGTCTCCATCAATACCAATAAGTTCACTGTCACTATCGAGTAGCATGCGATCCAACTCTGACAATCTCCAATTAGTCATCATGACACACAACTAAGAGGTAACTGAACGACGAAGACTAAACTAATTGATATCTGATGTCGGTTATAAGAAGTTATTCAGACAGCAATAAAAATCCTATCATTCTGAGGACATATCTTTCTTAGGGTGTAAGTTTTGAGAAAACAAAACCGCTGCAAACTCATAAGAAATGTAATATGTTGCATGTGCTTACCTGAAGCATGGAGATGGTAACACATTTACAAGCAGAATAAACATTTAATGATTGACTATAGAGGCATGTGTCGCCGGTATATGGTTCACAGTAAAATAATCGACAATGCATAACTCATGACAGTAATCCAAAATGGGTTAAAGGGAAACTTCACATTCATATCAAATCTTTCTCATCTCAACCATTGAATCTAAAAGACAGTTTACTGTATTATTTCAATAATTAAATTTGTTTTAAAGAATCGAATTAATTCTTAAAATTAATTAAATATTATGCCTTTAGGCCTGGTCCTATAGGCTTCACTTTTACTGTTTCATTTAAATCGGTCGATTAGCTGTTAGCATAATTAACGTTATGTTGGTTTATAATCTATTCTAACATTCCCAGTTTGTCTATTTAGTTCTAATTACTTCAGTTTACATTTATTTTCCCTATATTTAAGCTTTTTCTTATAATACTTTGAAATAATTTGAATATTAGTTGAATAATCTATTTAACTATTCTAGGCTTAGTTATATTATTCTGTACTAATACTACATTTATTGCATCAGTCATTCTGGCCGCTGCGGTCCTCTCGAAGGTTAATAGGATATATCTGACATATATTTCAGGGACACTACAGATCAATGCAAGAACTTCAATGTTACATAAACAGAATACATACCAAAATACCATTACTCCACATAACTCGAATTATAATCCTTCACCTGTAATAACACACTCCAAAACAACATTTCAAATCACCCACTTCAATATCGTGTTACCTATAGTCAGCTACACAGACTAAAGATGTACAGAAGACCTTTGATAATTCAACACTTAGTGGACTGAGAAAGTGTCAAAATATCAAAATCTCAAACTATTGGCAGTTTTATTTGTAACCAATATATAAACACAACTTTTATAAAAGAAAACTCACATATTTAATGAATAAATTTTTAAACAAAAGTAAAAATAATTTTAATGTAACTTACATTAGAACTGATTTTACATAACTTATATCTTACCCTACAAAATATATCTGCTTTACATGAGTGTTTGTTATTGTTCATTATTGTGATTTTATAAATTCTGCAAATTCTTTAATTTTGTTTATTATTTTACTACTATTATTAAAATTTTCTTCGTTTTTCTTGTGTGCAAAAGTAAAATAACACAAACCACAATCAGCTTGCTGACATAAAAAGCTCACTATCGTCAGTAGTGTTTTGACACTCATCACAGACATGTAAATGTTTTGTATATAGAACTAAACAAAATAAATTGGATATAATAATATTTACAGTGTGAGTAGGAACACGGGTGACTAGCATGAGAGGTTGATACATCATAACTAATGCAACATTTATGATATCATCAAAGGCAGCTATTACATTGATGGAAGCTAATTTTATTCATCAATATTTGGGTTATAGTCAATAATATTAACTAAATCTATAAATATTATAATTGAGTTACTGGAGATAGAATGCATATTATTTTTGCCACTTGCAACATATTAAAGCTATGACAATTTCTCCCTCTGAAGTGGTTTTTTCCTGCTTTATCTTTAAACATCCACTCTTCAACAACATAACTAAAGCTCAATGTAAATTGAGAGTTAGAGCAATTGGGACAGATTTCCATTTAACAACTATTAGATGACTTCTTAATGCTGGCTAGAATGGTAATCTGCCAGCTAAGAAAACAACTTTTAACACTAACAATGTGCTAAATCTGTTCTTGTGAATCATAATTTTATATTCAAGGGCAAAGTGTTTCATATATTAAAAAATTAGCAGATGAAAAAACACTAGCTCATATCCATAAATCAGTTAAATATCCCCCGAAACAAAACTTTTGGAGTTGTTTCACATTGAAGGCCTTTGTTCATTAGTTCAGTAAAAGGTGTTTTAAAAAGTAATTTGTATATACAAATTTTATAGTTAAAGACTCCCAACTTAAAGAGAATCTTCCACAATGGCAATGGAGTCTGTTCTATCGAGATTTAGCTATGCCATACTGCTAAAAAAGGCGAAACAATTATTCAAACAGGAAAACAGTGTTGTCTGACCAGATAATTTCCAAGATTTAAGATATTTAGGCAATAGTATAAACCGACTCTCAAAAAGAGATTTGACTATAAAACAGAACCTCATAGTAGCAATAATATCAATATGGTTTGGTGATGACCAGATTAAAAAACAATGTAATAAATTAAAATCCAAACTATGTCAAATCAGGTAGTTGCGATGATAACGAAAGTAGAATAAGTTTTCACTAATTTTACATACATAATATTTTTGTATATAAAGTTACTTTTTATTAAATAATGTCTGTTCCAATTAATTTCCATGCTACTGTTCTTTCTTAACCATATCTACACTAGTTTTGGGGAAACCAATCAGTTTTGGGGAGAGTGTTGTGCCAGGTTTATGTCCTTCAACAAAATATTAGTAATCAGTAATGACTTTTTTTAATGTTTTGGTTCGAGTTATTAAAAATTAAATAATATTTTCTAAGTTTGTTATCATTTCTATTATTTTTCCTACAGTGTCTATTTGGCGTTCCTCTCATCTGAACCATTTGTCTAACAGGAATATTTATAAAATTTCAACCTCTTTAAACTAACAAATTGTAAGCTTTAATGAAAAAAAATTTTAAAAGCAATTGCAAAAAAAAGCCAGGTGCTTCATACTAAAGACAGAATCACCTTATCTTGCAGAGCCTCAATTTTACTTTTCAGTTCACTGCGTTCTCTTTGCACTCTTTGCATCTCACCATCCCTACCTTCATTCCCACTTGATTCTCCTGGCCAGTTGGCCAGTCTTAGCTGAGATTCTAACCCTGCTCTTTGTACTTCATTGTTTGCAAGTTCTGTTTGCAATCGGCTGTGTTGGTCTTGTAGTTGTTGATATGCACGGCGAAGTTCAGACAGGGTTTGTTGCATACTGTCAAATCGTTCAGTTAGTACTCGTCGCTCATTTTCACTGTTGCTCAATGATTTTTGCAACTGCAAAAAATCCAAAATAAGACAAAATTCTGAATTTAAACTAATTTTTCTATCTTTAACATGAACTACTAATAACACTTACTTCTTCACTAAATAAAGACAGCTGTTTTTGGGAGATGTTAATTAAATCCAACACCCAAATGCATTATTATGTAATTGCTATTCAAACACAATTTTTTATATCATTAACAAAAAAAACCCTAAAATGGTATCTCTACTCTAGAAGTATTTCTAAATAACATGTCTGTTACGGTCTAAGCAAAAACTGAAACACATCTTCCAAAATGGCTATCTTCATTTAAAGTAAGGATAAGTTCTACTATAATTAAGTATTTATATTATATATTTTGAAAAGTAAATTTAAAGTAATAGGCTTATTATAGTTTCTAGATTGTTATGGTCATGTAATTTATCCATTTAGCAAGGAAAAAAAATTAAATAACAATGAAACTTTGTTTAAAATGAAATTATCATCATTTAAAAAAGTTTTTTTTTTTTTTTGGTAAACATCATTAGGGGAAAACTTTGGTGAGCTTATTATTATAAAAAAGCTCCTACGGCATAATATATGAATTATTTTTTTTACTTATCACCTCAATACACATTTTGTTAACAACTTCAAAGGCATTACTATCTGTATATGATGGAAAGCTTAATGTTGTTAATAAAATGTATATAAGAACAATGAATAAAAAAACTAATAATTCAAATATGGTATTAGCAAATTTCTATTTTGAATAATATTACTGTAAACACTCTACACTTTAATGTAATCATAGTTCATAATTATTTTGAATATTAAATGCTGTGTTAATTATGTAGGTTAATTATTATGTTAATTATTTCTTGTAAAATTTATAGGTTTTGATAATTTTCCACTTTTCCGCTAGGATTTATATTCTTATTAAGAGTATCATAATTACCTGCCATTCCCAGCATTGTCACAGTATTCGTTGGCATGTTTCGGACCTCTATCAGTCAGAACTTTTTATGAACTGTTATTCCCTGCATGGGAATTGTCTTTAATCTTATAAGGGAAGCAGTTAGATAAGATTAAAAACGATTCCCATGCAGGAAAGAACAGTACATAAAAGGTTCTGACTGATGGAGGTCCTCCGAAACACATCCACGAATAGTGTGACAATGCTGGGAATGGCAGGTAATTATGATACTCTAAATAAAAAAAATAATATTGAGTGTTCAAAAAGACATTTAAGAGTTATTTCTATCTCTAAAGTGACATTAAACACAAATTAAATCATTTTTGAAATGTTTGATTTTAACTGTAGAGTATTTATGTCCAACCAAGTTAGTTGAATGTAGTAATACATTACTTTGAAATCAGCTAAATTTAAAACACTTTAATTCAAAAAACACAATATAATATATGACATTACTATTTGAAATTAAGTGCGACCGGACATTTTATTAATATAAGTTGTTAAATTGTTAACTTACACTTATAGGTAATGTTTTCGTCTAACGACTTCATCAGCCAAAATTTTGAAGTAATATATGTTTCTGTTTCAAAACTATTTTATATATATATATATATATATATATATATATATATATATATATATATATATATATTGTTACATAATTATAAAACAGACGCAACGGGGTTTTACTATTTTATGAAGATATATTATTTCTATTTAATAACCAAAACCAAAAAACTACTCAAGAACAATTCATTAACATTTATTATTACAATTTCATCTCAACATTAAACAATACACAAAACAAAATTTTACAACTTAACAAGTTTCAACACAATATACTAAAATTCGATTCTTTAAATTTGAGTTACAAGGTTTTTATACCCTTGGCTAGTTTAAGATCTCTTGATATCTCGGGGTTATAGTATGGGCTATATTTTTAGAAATTCTTAGGTTAATTAAATAAATTTTGAACAAACAATATTAAATTTTGAAAATGCAAAAAGGCCAAACTATTTGAACTGGATTATTTCAAACTATTAATTAACTATAAGATATCCTAATATACAAATTTAAACTTCTCTATTATCTTAAAAGTCCGCTAAAGTTATTTTATAGCGCTATTACTCAACTTAATAAATATCAAAATTTTGCTGGTCGCTTACGTAAATTCCCGTTCTCTCCAATTAAACAATTCACACACTTAAATCCGTTTTAGTTCTTTCAAATTATATTTTCACTGTATTAACTCTTTCAATTTTCTTATTCCAGTTTAATCTGGCCAAGTTTACTCACAAAACTGTATAATTTAGACGAACTCTTTCCAAATAAATAGAATTTTGACTGCTCCTGGCAGGTCCGGTCTTGTAGCGTCACCCACGCTAGAATCCAACTCAACTACTGACTACGCGTCCTTTTTTTTCTAAAATTGTTTAAAAATATGGCCGCCTTTCTTCTTAAAAAAAACACATATGGGTTATAATTTAGTTCGTTTTCTTTTTCTTCACTAGAATCGATTGTCACACTGACCTACTTTCTTGCTTTCACATCTGTGTTACAGCTGACATACCAACAAGTTTGTTTTCACCAGTTTTTATTTCGTTAATTTGGTTGAAACTCACTGTTTCAATTTCCTATCGTCAACAAACCTTCCAGTGTTTATTTTATTAATATTATTAGTGTGTGAAGTGTCTTTGTGTTTTACTTTTGAAATAGTTCTGAATTGTGTGTGTTTTGAGCCGAATTCATAGAAACATAACCTTTCAATTTTCTTTTGTTTACAAACGTGTTCACTTTCTCCTTCAAGTAATTACTTAGGCCCTATGTTCCTACAGTTTACAAATTTGTTTACACATAACTATTATTAGATTATCTTATTTTAATTTATGTGTTAGGTTATTTGATATAACAAATTTCCTAATACATTTCCAGTTCAAAAACCTTGTTTACAATTCCTACGCTTTTACCAGAATTTAGTTTCAATTTTAACCTAACCAATCTTTTAATGAATTTCTTTCTAAATTTTGAGTGAGTTATTTCTCTTCTATTTTCCATTTCTTAAATAATATTATATAGCCCATTCTATAAATGTTACAATGTCCCCTAATTTAATTTAAACAAAAAAAAATAATCCTAATATCTACATTACACATTTTTTTACATTTTACAAGCTTGCTTAAATATACATATTTTTTTTTTTTAAATTAAATTTAAATTTACATTTATTTCCTACTTGTACATTTTATTTAATAACTACCTGAACACATTTTTATTGAGTACGTTATACCTCAACACTTTGGCTAACTTATTGTCCATTGTCTTTACCACTTTTATAATTGTCCACTTAAAAGTCATTTATACCTTCATCTGTCCACTTTCGTCCATTTATACTTAATTCTATAATACAATTTTATCTTAACTCTTTACCAATCAAATACTGAGCTGAAAACTTCAAGCTACTTGTCTTACATGGTTTATACTAGTTTAAAACTCGCATAATACTATTTCATTAATTTTATATGTTGTTATTTATTATTCTATTTACTATCTCTTTTTTCGCATCCTCCCAACTATTCATCATAAATTTTTTTTTTCAATTAAAATTAATTTGTCTTAACCTTGCCTCAACCTCACTTCAGTTATAAATCTATCAACTCTATCTGAACACAACTATATTAAATTTAACCCCAATTTCATATTACTATTATTTTATTATTATTATTATTTTTTTATTTTTTTTTTTTTAAACTCTTTATTATACTATATACTTTGTTACATATATATATGACGGTAATTCACCTTACCTCCACTTATTAACGTAGACATTTATTTTATTTTAACATATTTTCGACGACATCAACATCATTAACACCCTTATTCACGTAGACATTTATTTTATTTCACATATTATCGACGTTATTTATATATTTCATTTTATTTTCAAATTCCCCTTTTTCCAAATTATATTTCCCCTTTTTATATTGTTATGCTCATCCAGTTCAATTATTTTCTTATATCATTTCAGTTTATTTTGTATGAAGTTTAACATCTAATATTTTTAAAGGTTGCAATCTTATATCCTCTATTTGATCATATCTATAGTTCCTTCGATTACACTACCCCTATATCAACGAATATAAATTTTGTTTTAATACTTATTTATCAACGCAGATTCTCCCTTACAATACGACGAAGTTTAAATACACAATTACCATATTTTTATTACAACGATGCTTTAATATTTATTACCATAGATTCATATTTCTTTTATAATATATAATATATACGACGAAGTTCCATTATTTATCAACGCAGATTCTTCCTTACAATACGACGAAGTTTAAATATACATAATTTTATCTTTATTCGACGAAGTTTCTATTAAATTCTCGTAGATATAGTTACCATCTCTTAAAACTTATCTCCTGCTAACGTTTTCTTATACACATAATCACCTAGAGTTTATTCATATTGCTTCCTTCACCTATATTTAATATCTCCCTTCCTATTTTATTATTATTTTTCTTTTCCAGTTCTCCTTGATACATGTCATTTTACTGCCTGTGTCGATTAATGCCTGTAAACTTGTTTCCTCTATTTAATTTCTATTTCTGGGTTTCTGATTGTCTTAGTTTTCCAATTGACTGTGGGCACCATGCTCTTTTCTTGTCCCCACGCCTGTCCTTGCCGTAACACCGTTTACATCTCCATTGTATCTCTCATCTGCTTCATAAGTTCTATTTTCTCTGTTATTCTCATATTTAAATTCCATCTCCCATTTTCCAAACTCGAGTTGTGCCTCCACATTCATTAACATATCCGTACCTCTGATAAATTTTCTCAATAAGCCTTGTACCACTAAGCCTTGAGACGGATATTTAATTCCTCCTATTTCTCCTATTACCATTTTCATTTTATTAATCTTTTCAATTTTCTTATTAGTTGCGGTTTGAATTGTTAAATTTTTTATTTGCCATATTTCTAATTTTCCCATTTTATTTCTATCTCCTAACCTTCCTTGCTCTCCTAATATGTTCTCCCTTACATCTTCGACTTTCCTAAAACGCTCATCTGTTATCTCTCTTTCTCCTATCACCTTTAATTTTAACTCTCCTAACTCTTCTGTGTTTTTCTTAGTTATATTTTCTACTTTCTCTATCTCTTTTTTATTAATTTCTACCACATCAGCTATTATTTCATTTGTTTCCTCAAAATTTTCCTTAATCTCCTCCTCTACTTCTCCATCTTTCTCCTCTAAATCTCTTCTCACCTCCTCTACTACAGCATTATTCTCTGTCCTCCACTGTCGCCTCATATCCTCTATCATTTTCCTATTTTCCTCCCGTATTTCATCTTTTATTACTTTTAGATCCTCCTTCATCTCTCTTATTTCGTCTCTATTTTCCTCTAATTTTTTGTTTAAATTCTGGTTCATATCCTTCATCTCCCTCTTTATATTCTCACTACCTTTATTGATGTTTATACTCATTTCCATGAGAGTTCTCATCATCTCCCTTAAATCTTCATTCTCATTATTTCCCCGTTTTTGTTGTTGGGTTTGCATAGGTGGTAGTCCCCTAGCTTCTTCTACCTCAATGTTTCCTATTGGCATATCTGTGCCTTCCATTTTTATTTCTTTCATTTCCAAATTTGTCCCTTTTTCCTGGTCCCCTACAACTACCAACTCGCCTATATTTTTTCTTTTTTTAGCTGTAAGTAACTTATTATACAAACATAAACAATTTTTATATATACTATCAACCTAGCCTTGACTATTCAACTCAGTGTTTGGTTTTACAAAATTTTTTCTAAATCTATTTCCAGGTCAAATGTTTTTCATATAAAAAGTTCTAAATTAATTTTATTTCAAAATCTCTCTAAATAAATTTTATCGAGCTCCCACGTTGTTGCGCCAATTGTTACATAATTATAAAACAGACGCAACGGGGTTTTACTATTTTATGAAGATATATTATTTCTATTTAATAACCAAAACCAAAAAACTACTCAAGAACAATTCATTAACATTTATTATTACAATTTCATCTCAACATTAAACAATACACAAAACAAAATTTTACAACTTAACAAGTTTCAACACAATATACTAAAATTCGATTCTTTAAATTTGAGTTACAAGGTTTTTATACCCTTGGCTAGTTTAAGATCTCTTGATATCTCGGGGTTATAGTATGGGCTATATTTTTAGAAATTCTTAGGTTAATTAAATAAATTTTGAACAAACAATATTAAATTTTGAAAATGCAAAAAGGCCAAACTATTTGAACTGGATTATTTCAAACTATTAATTAACTATAAGATATCCTAATATACAAATTTAAACTTCTCTATTATCTTAAAAGTCCGCTAAAGTTATTTTATAGCGCTATTACTCAACTTAATAAATATCAAAATTTTGCTGGTCGCTTACGTAAATTCCCGTTCTCTCCAATTAAACAATTCACACACTTAAATCCGTTTTAGTTCTTTCAAATTATATTTTCACTGTATTAACTCTTTCAATTTTCTTATTCCAGTTTAATCTGGCCAAGTTTACTCACAAAACTGTATAATTTAGACGAACTCTTTCCAAATAAATAGAATTTTGACTGCTCCTGGCAGGTCCGGTCTTGTAGCGTCACCCACGATAGAATCCAACTCAACTACTGACTACGCGTCCTTTTTTTTCTAAAATTGTTTAAAAATATGGCCGCCTTTCTTCTTAAAAAAAACACATATGGGTTATAATTTAGTTCGTTTTCTTTTTCTTCACTAGAATCGATTGTCACACTGACCTACTTTCTTGCTTTCACATCTGTGTTACAGCTGACATACCAACAAGTTTGTTTTCACCAGTTTTTATTTCGTTAATTTGGTTGAAACTCACTGTTTCAATTTCCTATCGTCAACAAACCTTCCAGTGTTTATTTTATTAATATTATTAGTGTGTGAAGTGTCTTTGTGTTTTACTTTTGAAATAGTTCTGAATTGTGTGTGTTTTGAGCCGAATTCATAGAAACATAACCTTTCAATTTTCTTTTGTTTACAAACGTGTTCACTTTCTCCTTCAAGTAATTACTTAGGCCCTATGTTCCTACAGTTTACAAATTTGTTTACACATAACTATTATTAGATTATCTTATTTTAATTTATGTGTTAGGTTATTTGATATAACAAATTTCCTAATACATTTCCAGTTCAAAAACCTTGTTTACAATTCCTAGGCTTTTACCAGAATTTAGTTTCAATTTTAACCTAACCAATCTTTTAATGAATTTCTTTCTAAATTCTGAGTGAGTTATTTCTCATCTATTTTCCAATTCTTAAATAATATTATATAGCCCATTCTATAAATGTTACAATATATATATATATATATATATATATATATATATATATATATATATATATATATATATATTGTAACATTTATAGAATGGGCTATATAATGTTCTTTAAGAATTGGAAAAATAGATTAGAAATAACCCACACAAAATTTAAAAAAAGAAATTCATTAAAAGATTGATTAGATTAAATTGGAACTAAATTTAGGTAAAAGCCTAGAATTGTAAACAAGGTATTTGAACTGTAAAATCGATTAGGAAATTTGTTATATCAAAACCCCTAACACATAAATTAAAACAAGATAATCTAATAATAATTATATTTAAACAAAATTGTAAATATTAGTAACATAGGGCATAAGTAATTACTTGAAGGAGAAAGTGAAATGTGATTGTAAACAATGAGATTAGAAAGGTTATGTTTGTATGAATTCAGCTCAAAACACACATTTGGGAATTATTACAAAAGTAAAACGCAAAGACACTTCACACACAAATAATAATAATTAAATAAACACTGGAAGGTTTGTTAAGGATCGGAAAATTGAAACAGTATGTTAACAAAATTAAAACTGGTGAAAACAATCGCGTTATTGCATCAGCTGTAAAAACAAATGGAAGTAGGTCAGAGACAGTCGACTCTAGTGGGAAGGAATCGAACTAAATTATAGCAACATGTGTTTTAGAAGAAGGAGAAGCCGCCATATTTTAAACATTGTTGAAAATCTAAAGAGGCGTTAGTTGGTTATAGCGTGGTGACGCTACGAGATGGGACCTGCCATGACCAGTCAAAATTTTACATTGGAAGGAATTCGTCAAAATTATACCGTTTTGTGAAGAAACTTGGCAAGATTAAACAGGGATAAGTGAATTGAAAGAGTTAGTACAGTGGTAATATAATCTGAAGGAACTAAAACGAATTTAAGTGTGTAAAAAGTGAAATTTGAAGAGAACGGAATCTTACGTAAGCGACCTGCAGAATTTCGGTATTTGATAAGTTAAGTATATTAGCGCTAAAAAAAATAAACTTTAGTGGACCTTTAAGATAATAGGGAAGTTTAAATTTGTACATTAGAATATCTTGGAATTAATTAATAGATAGTAGGAAGAACATAATCCAGTTCAAATAGTTTCGCCTTTTTGCTTATTCCAAATTAAAGTTTTTCCATCAGGAAAATATTTATTAAAACTAATTTCAAAATTTAATATTGTTTTTCAAAATTTATTTAATTAACAAAAGAGTTAAAAATATAGCCCATGCCTATAAACCCCGAGATAGTAAGAGATGTTAAAATTAGCCTAGGGTATATGAAAATTTGTAACTAAAAATCAAAGAAAGTGAGTTTAGTATATTGCGTTAAAATTTGTTAAGTTTATTTTTGTTCTGTTTATTGTTTATTGTTTAACTGTTGAAATAAAATTGTGATAATAAAGAATTATGAATTGTTCCTGAGTAGTTTTTTTTGTTTAAATAGAAATTTGATATCATCATTCAAACATTCATTAAATAGTAAAACCCAGTTGTATTGCGTAACAGAATAATCTTTATAATATATATATATATATTGTAACATTTATAGAATGGGCTATATAATGTTCTTTAAGAATTGGAAGAATAGATTAGAAATAACTCATACAAAATTTAAAGAGAAATTCATTAAGAGATTGGTTAGATTAAATTGAAACTAATTTTAGGTAAAAGCCTAGAAAAGGTTGTAACATGTAAACAAGATATTTGAACTGTAAAATGCATTAGGAAATTTGTTGTATCAAATAACCTAACAAATAAAATTAGAACAAGATAATCTAATAATAATAATATTAAACAAAATTGTAAACTTATTATACATAGGGCATAAGTAATTACTTGAGAGATAGAAGGTGAAAAACGGTTGTAAACAATGAGGTGAAAGGTTATGTTCTATAAATCCAGCTCAAAACACACACATTTCGGAATTATTACAGAAGTAAAAAGCAAAGACACTTCACACACAAATAATAGTAATTAAATAAACACTGGAAGGGTTGTTAAGGATAGGAAAGTTGAAACGGTATGTTAACAAAATTAAAACGGGTGAAAACAGTTTGTTGACACATTATCAGATCTGGAGCCAAGAAGTAGGTCAGTGTTACAGTCGACTCTAGTGGAAAAAAATCGAACTAAATTACATGCAAGATGAGGTTTAGAGGTGGAAAGGCCGCCATGTTGTAAACATTTTTAAAAGTGGAAGGACGCGTTAGTATAGCGTGGGGTAGCCAAAGGAGCAGACCTTTTATTAGAAGTCAAAATTCCATTTGAAGAATTTTGTCAAAATTATACAAATTTGTGAGGAAACTTGGCCAAATTAAAACAAGG
Source organism: Prosapia bicincta (assembly GCA_036971475.1). Classification (NCBI taxonomy): domain Eukaryota; kingdom Metazoa; phylum Arthropoda; class Insecta; order Hemiptera; family Cercopidae; genus Prosapia; species Prosapia bicincta. Next base: position 178,533,155 of record JBAIZL010000005.1, on the reverse strand, counting down.
ATAAGTGAATTTAAATCTATAATACAGTATTAATATAATTTGAAGTAACTAAAAGGAATTTAAGTGTGTTAAATATAAAATTTAAAGAGAACTGAATCCTAAATGAACAAACAGCTGAACTTCGATAAATTTATAAGTTAAGTACATAGCGCTATACAAATAAACTTTAGTGAACTTTTAAAATCATGAGGAAATTTAAAATTGTACATTATTAGAATATCTTGAAATTAAATAATAGTTAGTAGTAAGAAACCTGATCCAGTTCAAACAGTTTAGGGACCTTTTTGCTTATTCCAAATTTAAGTTTTTTGATCAGGAAGCTATTTATTAAAACTATTTTCTAAATTTAATCTTGTTTATGAAAATTTATGTAATTAACCAAAGAGTTAAAAGATATAGCCCATGCATATAAACCCCGAGATATTAAGAGATCTTAGAAAATAGCCTAGGGTATAAAACCTTGTAACTAAAATTAAAGGAATTGAGTTTAGCCTATTGTGTTAAAACTTGTTAAGTTTTATTTTTTGTTCTGTTTAGTGTGAATGAAAAAATTGTTATAATAAAGAATTTAAATTATGCCTGAGTTTTTTTGTTTTTAAATAAAAATTATATATATATCTTCATTTAAATAATATTTAATAGTAAAACCCCATTGTGTTAAAATTAAATTATAATATATATATATATATATATATATATATATATATATATATATATATATATATATATATATATATATTGTAAAGTTATTTTTTATAACACACAACACAACTCAGGCATTTGTAATTTAAATTCTTTATTACAATTATTTATTAATTCAACAAGTAAACAATTAACACAATAAACAGAACAAAAATAAACTTAACAACTTTTAACAAAATATACTAACTCTTATTTTCTTTTAATTTTTTAGTTACAACATTTTAATACCCTTGGCTAGTTTTAAATCTCTTGATATCTCGGGGTTATAGCATGGGCTATATTTTTTTTTTAATTCTTAGGTTAATTAAATAAATTTTGAACAAACAATATTAAATTTTGAAATAAGTTTAATAAATATTTTCCTGATGGAAAAACTTAAATTTTGAATTTGCAAAAAGGCTAAACTATTTGAACTGGATTATTTCTTATTACTTACTATTAATTAACTACAAGATATCCTAATGTACAATTATAAACTTCTCTTTTATCTTAAAAGTCCACTAAAGTTTATTTTTTTATATAGCGCTAGGTACTTAACTTATCAAATAACGGCGCAAGGCTGCTTGCTCACACGTAGAATTCCGTTGTCTTTAAATTTCACTTTTTACACACTTAAATCCGTTTTAGTTCTTTCAAATTATATTTTCACTGTATTAACTCTTTCAATTTTCTTATTCCTGTTTAATCTGGCCAAGTTTACTCACAAAACTGTATAATTTAGACGAACTCTTTCCAAATAAATAGAATTTTGACTGGTCCTGGCAGGTCCGGTCTTGTAGCGTCACCCACGCTATCTCTCACTCTACTCTAACTACGCGTCCTTCGATTTTCTTTTAAAATGTTACAAATATGGCGGCCTTCTTCTTAAAAAGCAAAATCAGATGGTTTATAATTTAGTTCGATTCCTTTCCACTAGACTTTCACACATGTTAATGTCAACGAACTATTTTCACAGTTTTACAGCTGATGCGTCCACAACGAGCTTGTTTAGAATGGCGTTTTAACTTGGTTAAACCTGGTTGAAACTTACTGTTTCAATTTTCTATCCTCAACAAACCTTCCAGTGTTTATTTTATTAATATTATTAGTGTGTGAAGTGTCTTTGTGTTTTACTTTTGTGACATTTCCGAATTGTGTGTGTTTTGAGCCGAATTCATAGAAACATAACCTTCCAATCTCATTGTTTACAATCGTATTTCACTTTCTCCTTCAAGTAATTACTTATGCCCTATTTTACTAATATTTACAATTTTGTTTGAATATAATTATTATTAGATTATCTAGTTTTAATTTATGTGTTAGGTTATTTGATATAACAAATTTCCTAATACATTTCCAGTTCAAAAACCTTGTTTACAATTCTATGCTTTTACCTAAATTTAGTTTTCATTTAACCTAACCAATCTTTTAATGAATTTCTTTTTTAAATTTTGAGTGAGCTATTTCTAATATATTCTTCCAATTCTTAAATAATATTATATAGCCCATTCTATAAATGTTACAATGTCCCCTAATTTAATTTAAATAAAAAAAAATATTACTAATATCTACATTACACATTCTTTACATTCTACAAGCTTATTTAAATATACATATATTTTTTTTTTTTTAAATTAAATTTAAATTAACATTTATTTCCTAATTGTACATTTTATTTAATAACTAATTGAACACATTTTTTATTGAGTAAGTACCTCAACACTTTGGCTAACTTACCGTCCATTGTCTTTACTACTTTTATAACTGTCCATTTAAAAGTCATTTATACATTCATCTGTCCATTTATACTTAATTCCTACGACACAATTTTATCTTAATTCTTTAACAATCAAATACTGAGCTGAACACTTCAAGCTACATATTACTTAACTTATCTTCTAACAATACAATATACTTACAACTAACATTCAATCGACAATTCCTTAACAATTCTAACATATAGTAACAATAAATCATGTTTTGGTATTTACAATTCCTTCCATAATTATATATATTTTTTTTTTTTTTTTTTTTTTTTTTTACATTTATTACAATTGGAATCCTTCCAATCATAAGTCTGATTCAATATTTATTTAACATATATTCTCTGATACCGTGTCTTTAAATCCCAGCCTATCCGAGTCATAGTATGTCTAGATTTGGTCAAATTGGTTATAACATTTCTCTTTCCCTTATTTCTGTTTATTCCTTGTTTATTATTTATCTCATATTTATTTTGCTTCTAGCTTCATCTAACTCTCAGTTCTAAGTTAGTATTTTATCTCCCCTTCCAATCTCACATCCAGTTCAATTATTTTCTTATATCATTTCAGTTTATTTTGTATGAAGTTTAACATCTAATATTTTTAAAGGTTGCAATCTTATATCCTCTATTTGATCATATCTATAGTTCCTTCGATTACACTATCCCTATATCAACGAATATAAATTTTGTTTTAATACTTATTTATCAACGCAGATTCTCCCTTACAATACGACGAAGTTTAAATACACAATTTCCATATTTTTATTACAACGATGCTTTAATATTTATTATCATAGATGCATATTTCTTTTATAATATATAATATATACGACGAAGTTCCATTATTTATCAACGCAGATTCTCCCTTACAATACGACGAAGTTTAAATATACATAATTTTATCTTTATTCATTATTCGACGAAGTTTCTAATAAATTATCATAGATATAGTTACCATCTCTTAAAACTTATCTCCTGCTAACGTTTTCTTATACACATAATCACCTAGAGTTTATTCATATTGCTTCCTTTACCTATATTTAATATCTCCCTTCCTATTTTATTTTGTCTCGTTTGAGTTTATCTCCCTTGCATCATGGTACTTTTTTAGTTCTGTTGAATGGAACATCCCCTTATTTATATCATGTTTATCATCCCATAGTTCGAATGTCGATTCTCCTAACTTTTTGTGTATTCTATATGGCCCACTATAAATATTAAATAATTTCCCCATTTCTCCCTCTATGCCTTTTGCCTGCCAGTTTTCTTTTACTAACACTAAATCATTTAAATTAAATGTGAAAAGCTTATGATTTCTATTGAAATTTTGTGCCCTAAGTTCTGCCTTTTTTTTCATTCTCCCCCTTGCCAAATCTATTACTAGTTGGGTATTAACGTTTTGTTCGTTTGAATTTTGAATTTTGATATACTTATGCCAAAATCTCTCATCTATTTTTCCTAACTGTAACTGATTAGGTGTGAACCCTGTGGTCTCATGTGGTACTTCATTCAACATCTCATTTATTACATGTATAAACTTTGCCCATTGTTTATGGTTCCCATGGCAATAGGTGCGAAGACATCTCATTATCTCCCTGTTTACCCTTTCTACTATATTGCTTTGAGGTCGCCTAATTGGTGAAAATATTTGTTTGATCCCTTTATTTTCTAAAAATGTTGACCATCTTTTACTTGTGAACTGAGTTCCATGGTCTGTTTGTGCCCTTTTTACCTGTCCATATTTTTCTAAATAATCTTCTATACATCTAATAGCTGTAGCAGTATTTGCTTTCTTTATTTTATAAATTTTTATAAATTTAGTAAAAATATCCAAAATAACCAAAATATATTTAAATCCCTCACTTTTATGAAATGGTCCACAAAAGTCAATAGATAGTTGCTCTTTAGGCCCTTCTACCTTGATTCCTTTCATCACCCCATAACAAGTTTGATTTGTGTGTTTCACCCTCTGACAAGTGTCACAGTATTTTAAAAGGTATTTAATCTCCTTATACATCTTTTTCCACGTGAATATTTCATTTATTATACTATAGCACTTCTTGGCCCCTATATGCATATAGTATTCATGGCATGATATCACTAATACATTTATTAACTCCCTGGGTACTATTATTTTCCAACTTGTTTTACAATTTTTATATAGTATGTTATTTTCAATTTTAAATTTCGAATTGTACTCCTGGACATTTTCAATAATATTTCTTAATTCTAAATCACCCCACTGAAGCTCATCAAGTTTTGTCAATTTTGTCACCACTTCCCTACTTATTACTCTTTCCATTAAATTGATACTAAACTTATTTTGATTCTCTATATGTTTTGGCTCTATCTTATCCCATGGGTTACGACTTAATATGTCTGCCACCACGTTCTCCTTCCCTTTACAATACTCAATCTCAAAATCATATTCCTGCATGAGCAATATCCAACGATATAGTCTTGAATTTAATATTCTGCAAGTCTTTATGAAAGTCAAAGCCTGGTGGTCAGTTTGTATTACTACTTTTCTCCCCAGTATAACCTGTCTAGCCTTCTGTAGACAAAACAACACAGCCAATAATTCTTTTTCAGTCATATAATATCGTATCTCACTACCTTTTAGGGTTCGGCTCATAAACATAATTGCCTGTTTCTGTCCAGTTTCTGTTACCTGGTACAGATGCCCCCCAATAGCATATTCGCTTGCATCTGTCTGTAAATAAAACGTTTTTGAATAATCAGGGTGTTTTAGTACGTTGGTATCTATAAATGCTTCCTTTAATTTTCTAAAATTTTGTTCCTCTAAATCTGTCCAATTAAATTTTGTTTCATGTCTCAAAAGTTTCAGGAGTGGCTCTACTAATTTCGAATAGTGGTCTACAAACTTGTTGTAATAATTGGCAAGGCCTATAAACCCTTTTAATTGCTTAACGTTCTTTGATGTGGGGAATTCCATTACAGCCTTAATTTTGTCCTTATCTATCTCTATTCCCTCAGTTGTCAACCTATAACCTAAAAATGCTATGTTTTCTTTACAAAACTCAGTTTTTGATAATTTAATTTTGATATTATTTTCCCTAAATGTCATAAATAATTTTTTAAAATGGTTTTTATGTTCTTCAAAACTCTGTGACATGCGTACAATGTCGTCTACATATACTAAAGTGAATGGTTCTAATTCATTTCCCATTATTCTACCCATAGCTCTTGCTAAAGCTGCTAATGATGTTTTTAGCCCATAAGGTGTCACAATGAACCATTATACTGAAAAGCTGTGAATTTTCTGGATTCTGGCTCCAACTCCACCTGCCAAAAACTATTCGTGAGGTCCATAGAACTCAGGTATTTTACCTTTCTTGCCTTATGTAATATTTCATTAATACCCTGGTAACACTCATAATCTGGTATTATGATTTCGTTCAGTTTCCTTGCGTCCAGACACAATCTTATTTCTCCATTATTTTTTATGACAGGAATAATAGGGTTAATATAAGGGCTATTACTTTTTTCTATAATTTTCATCTCCAACATTTTGTCAATTTCTCTTTGTACCGCTTCTTGATACTTTGTGGGCACAGGATAGTTTCTTTGATAAAATGGTAAATCTGTTCTTACTTTTATCTCATGTCTATATCCTTTACACACTCCAGGCCTATCTGAAAATACATCCTTATATTGCTTTATTATCTCCACCAACTCCAGTTTTTGCCTATCTGTTACACGGTCAACTCCGATACTTTCCATAATATCTCTATCACTAATTTCCCCTTCTGTTTCATTTTGTTTCTCATAATTTTGGTCCCCCTGTCCTAAATTATCTAAATTTTCCCATTCCTCATTAATTTGATCGAATTCGTTAATTACATTATCTTCCCTTTCTAAATTTTGTACCTCGTTGTTATTAATTCTTTCGTCATCATTTTCACCCTCCGTTTCTTTCATATCTATTTTAATATAGTTTTCCAAATATTTAAATTTTATACTCCAATCCTCACAACTTATATCAGCCTTTGTATTTTTTAATATATCCATCCCTATGATCATTTCTCTTAATAGTCCTGGTATGATGAAACATTGAAATGGGTAATCAATCCCACCTAATCTTCCCATTATCAGAACAATTTTATTAATTTTTTTACTCTTTTTATTTGTTGCTGTCCTAATGTTCATTGCTCTGATTGGCAACGTTTCTACTCTTCCTAGTTTTCCCTTATTTATACTATACCATTTTTCCTGAATACATGTAATATTACTACCTGTATCTATTAAAGCTGTAACCCTAACCTGTTTAAATTCTATCTCTATTTCTGGGCTTATATATATTTTGTTTTGCTCTAAATTCAAATTTCGCTCCGTCCCCTCACTTTCCAAAAATTCCCTATCTATTAATACGTTGTTAATTATTCCTAACCCCAAATCCGTATTTTCATTAAATTGATTGTTACCCTTATTCTTGTCACAATTAATATTTCCAAGGCTCTTTAGCACTGGCTTTCCCTCTTCAGCATCTCCTGTAGTTTTCCCATGATGCAATAAGGTATCACCAGTGCCCTCTAGTTTTCCGAGGTCCCCTGGTCTCCCTCACATCTTCCACTGGTCGATTCCTTTGGTCGTATCTGTATGCTGTTTACTTCTTTATTAGGCCTATCTCGGCTTCCTATATTCCTTGGATCATCTCTGTGACCCCTGTACCCTATCTCCCTGGTCTGCGGCTGTATTCTTTCCGGTCCCCTATTCATGTGGTCATCTATCCGTCGATTATAAAACTGAACGGTCGGTCTAAACCCGTTTCCAAATCTATTTCTTGGTTCAGTTATTCCTCCCCTATTTATTTCTCCCCCAAAACCATTCTGGTTTGGGAACCTTCTGTCCCCTTGTGGCGCTCTCCCTGTCTCTAATGTCCGCTCTCGGTATCGGCTTGGTTCTATTCTCATGGGTGGTCTTTCCCATGGTCTGCCTCTTTGCCTAATAACTCTATTTCTGTCTTCTATATCCTCCTCATTTAGGAGTCTCTCCATCTCTCTGACCGTTCTAATGTTCTGGACCCTCTTTGCGGCTTGTATTTTTTCACCGAAATGTCTGCTTAATTTCCGTACTACTTCTTCTTCGCTTAGGGGAGGTACCATATTTCTTAACAGCATCACTCTTTCCACAAAGTAATCCGTTCTGGCTAAATCGCCTCCTTCTCTGTATCTTTCTACATCAATCCTGTCTCTTATTCCCTCCTGGATCTCCTTTGCCCAATACCTATTCATAAAACGATCTTTCCATTCCTCATAATTTTCTACATCCTCCCTTATCGACTCCCACCATCTGGCTGCCCCAGCCTCTAATGCCTCATCCATACTACTCCGCCAGTCATCCTCACCTTCCTCCATATACCTATCGCCCAATATTTTTTCAAAAAACCTCTCTAACCTTTTAATGAATTCTACAGGATTTCCATTCCTTCCATTGAACTTAGGACCCTTTTCCTGTTTTCCGCACGATGCCTGAATTACCCTTATCTGCTCACCCTTATTTTCATTAGTACTCTCGATTTTGTTAATTCTATCTCCTAACCTTCCCTGCTCTCCTAATATTTTCTCCCTATCATCTTCAACTTTCCTAAAACGCTCATCTGTTATCTTTCTTTCTCCTATCACCTTTAATTTCAACTCTCCTAACTCTTCTGTGTTTTTCTTAGTTATATTTTCTACTTTCTCTATCTCTTTTTTATTAATTTTTATCACATCAGCTATTATTTCTTTTGTTTCCTCAAAATTTGTCTTAATCTTCTCCTCTAACTCTCTATCTTTCTCCTCTAAGTCTCTTCTCACATCCTCTACTACAGTATTATTCTCTGTCCTCAACTGTCGCCTCATATCCTCTATCATTTTCCTATTTTCCTCCCGTATTTCATCTTTTATTACTTTTAGATCCTCCTTCATCTCTCTTATTTCGTCTCTATTTTCCTCTAATTCTTTTTTTATTTCTCTCATATTTTCATTATTTATATCTAATTTTCTATCTAGATCCTCTCTCATATCCTTCATCTCCTCTTTTATTTTCTCATTCCCTTTATTTATTTCTTTTAGTAAGTTTTGGTTGCTTTCGAACAATGTTTTTATCCAGTCATCATTATTTCTACTTCCACTTTCACTACCCCTTCGTTCCTGTTCAATCTCTACAAGTGGTAGTCCCCTAGCTTCATCTACCTCCATGTTTGGTATTGGAATATCTGTGCCTTCCATTTCTATTTCCCTAAATTCATAACTAGTCCCTTTTTCCTGGTCCCCTACAACTACCAGCTCGCCTATAATATTTTCCTCCCTGTTTTCGATCCCCTCCTGAAAACTAACAAATCTCCCCTGAGCAGCCCCTTCTGTTTCTATCGCCCTTTTCCGCCTACTCTTTTCTAATTGTTCCCCTTTTTCTGTTTTTTTAGCTTTTTCTCTCCGCAAATTGTATAATTCCCTCTCATCAGACATATTTAAGCTATTAGTAAACTTATTTTACAAAACATAAACAATTTTTATATATACTATAAACCTAGCCTTGATTCTATTCAACTCAGTGTTTAATTTTACAAAATTTTTTCTAAATCTATTTCCAGTTCAAATGTTTTTCATATAAAAAGTTCTAAATTAATTTTATTTCAAAATCTCTCTAAATAAATTTTATCGAGCTCCCACGTTGTTGCGCCAAATGTAAAGTTATTTTTTATAACACACAACACAACTCAGGCATTTGTAATTTAAATTCTTTATTACAATTATTTATTAATTCAACAAGTAAACAATTAACACAATAAACAGAACAAAAATAAACTTAACAACTTTTAACAAAATATACTAACTCTTATTTTCTTTTAATTTTTTAGTTACAACATTTTAATACCCTTGGCTAGTTTAAGATCTCTTGATATCTCGGGGTTATAGCATGGGCTATATTTTTTTTTTAATTCTTAGGTTAATTAAATAAATTTTGAACAAACAATATTAAATTTTGAAATAAGTTTAATAAATATTTTCCTGATGGAAAAACTTAAATTTTGAATTTGCAAAAAGGCTAAACTATTTGAACTGGATTATTTCTTATTACTTACTATTAATTAACTACAAGATATCCTAATGTACAATTATAAACTTCTCTATTATCTTAAAAGTCCACTAAAGTTTATTTTTCTATATAGCGCTAGGTACTTAACTTATCAAATAACGGCGCAAGGCTGCTTGCTCACACGTAGAATTCCGTTGTCTTTAAATTTCACTTTTTACACACTTAAATCCGTTTTAGTTCTTTCAAATTATATTTTCACTGTATTAACTCTTTCAATTTTCTTATTCCTGTTTAATCTGGCCAAGTTTACTCACAAAACTGTATAATTTAGATGAACTCTTTCCAAATAAATAGAATTTTGACTGGTCCTGGCAGGTCCGGTCTTGTAGCGTCACCCACGCTATCTCTCACTCTACTCTAACTACGCGTCCTTCGATTTTCTTTTAAAATGTTACAAATATGGCGGCCTTCTTCTTAAAAAGCAAAATCAGATGGTTTATAATTTAGTTCGATTCCTTTCCACTAGACTTTCACACATGTTAATGTCAACGAACTATTTTCACCGTTTTACAGCTGATGCGTCCACAACGAGCTTGTTTAGAATGGCGTTTTAACTTGGTTAAACCTGGTTGAAACTTACTGTTTCAATTTTCTATCCTCAACAAACCTTCCAGTGTTTATTTTATTAATATTATTAGTGTGTGAAGTGTCTTTGTGTTTTACTTTTGTGACATTTCCGAATTGTGTGTGTTTTGAGCCGAATTCATAGAAACATAACCTTCCAATCTCATTGTTTACAATCGTATTTCACTTTCTCCTTCAAGTAATTACTTATGCCCTATTTTACTAATATTTACAATTTTGTTTGAATATAATTATTATTAGATTATCTAGTTGTAATTTATGTGTTAGGTTATTTGATATAACAAATTTCCTAATACATTTCCAGTTCAAAAACCTTGTTTACAATTCTATGCTTTTACCTAAATTTAGTTTTCATTTAACCTAACCAATCTTTTAATGAATTTCTTTTTTAAATTTTGAGTGAGCTATTTCTAATATATTCTTCCAATTCTTAAATAATATTATATAGCCCATTCTATAAATGTTACAATATATATATATATTTATATATATATATATATATATATATGAAGTTAATATATTACTATGTAAGTAATTTTATCCACCATTAAGTGCAATAATTTTACCTTGAGTGATGAGGCACCTTTCGGTCAATTGACCATTGTCGAATCACTGATGTTTTTCTGTTGTAGATGTTCGGTCTGTGAAGTTGGTGTTTGTTGACGTTACGCGCACGTTTTCTTGATCTGTGTGTATGATATTTCTATATAGTATGTCTTCTGCACATGTTGTTTGTAGATTCATTAAATTGTTGTGTATGTTTTTATAAATGTGGTATTTTTCTAGTGAGTTTAGTTCTATTGGGTTGTTATTTATTTCAAGTATGGTTAGGTTATTTTCGTAATTTGTTATTTCGTGTATATGGGATATTAGGTGTGCTGAACATTTGATACTTTAGAATTTTTGTTTTTGAATGCTCTATAATGTTCTTCAAATCTTATTTTAAATGTTCTGGTTGTTTTTCCTATGTAAAAAGGGTTAAGGAAATCTACCACAATACACTACAAATCTAACCACCCCTGGACACACAAAATTAACACTTACAGTAACATGATAAATAAAGCAATAAAATACACACAGGATAACAAACAAAAATTAAATGAAGAATTAGATAACATTACAAAAATAGCAATAGAAAATGGATACAACAAACACATTATAAAAAATATATACAATAAATTAACAAAAAAACCTAACCTCAACACAACACTACAACCGGAACACGAAAATAATGAAAATAAAAAAATCTACCTAAAATATAAATACACCAATAACAAAATAGAAAAAATAACAAATATATACAACAAAGAATACTACACTCCAACTTACAAACCAAACAACAAAATAATAAAATATCTTAATAACACAAACCACAAAACAAATTCAGAAAAACATAACCTATCAGGAATTTACAAAATCACATGCAACAACTGTAACGCTTTTTACATAGGAAAAACAACCAGAACATTTAAAATAAGATTTGAAGAACATTATAGAGCATTCAAAAACAAAAATTCTAAAGTATCAAATGTTGCAGCACACCTAATATCCCATAAACACGAAATAACAAATTACGAAAATAACCTAACCATACTTGAAATAAATAACAACCCAATAGAACTAAACTCAATAGAAAAATACCACATTTATAAAAACATACACAACAATTTAATGAATCTACAAACAACATATACAGAAGACATACTATATAGAAATATCATACACACGGATCAAGAAAAAGTGCGCGTAACGTCAACAAACACCAACTTCACAGACCGAACATCTACAACAGAAAAACATCAGTAATTCGACAATGGTCAATTGACCGAAAGGTGCCTCATCACTCAAGGTAAAATTATTGCACTTAATGGTGGATAAAATTACTTACATAGTAATATATTAACTTCATAAAGTCAGTGCAACGGAAAAACAATAGATAACGTTAAATATCAAGAATATATATATATATATATATATATATATATATATATATATATATATATATATATATATATATACACATGTATATGTATCACTTACACTCTTGTACTTAAACAAGAATCTTATTTGGTATTTGTTACTTTTAAGATATAGCCTTTATATATCATTTAAATCTGTAACAATTTCAATTTGTATATAATACAAAAATCATTGGATAAGAAAAATGTTTGTAATAACATATTACACTTATTTCTTTTTAATAAAAAAATATTCAATTTAAAATTTTAATTATTTACTCAAAAATTTGAATTTTTACCTAAAATTTTAATTTTTAGTTATTCCTTACTCTGGAAGTATAAGAGAGGCATGCTAGACTTTTACCTGTTTGAGTTTCTCACTACTACTCTTTGACGTCTGACTAGTATCCAGAAGTGTCCTCTGCAAACTCTGAATTTCTGTTCTTAGCTCACTCTCAGTCACTGAGGATCTCTCCAGGGAAGAGTTCAACTGATCGATTGTAGATTTTAAAGAAACACACCTTTCTTCAAGACTAGAGATGTTACGAACCTGACTGTCACATCGTTCTTGCAATTTCTGAAATTACAGGTAAAATTATTTTAATGAAATAAATATTGTTTTTCCATATAAATTGAAAGTATTGTTATTTTTAAACCCTCTTTGAATAGTTCATTAGTTTACTTTTGATATTTAATGAATGTTGTAACTTTCTTAAGTATGTTAACAAAATTCTTTTGGTTTGGACTGTATACAATTTTTCACAAACATTATACCTAGTTTCATATATTCCAGACTGCTCCAATATTGGTATTTTATGTTTATTATTTCCCAATAAAATTTAAAATATTTGTTTGCTATTATTTTTTTAAGGCTACAATCATACATAGATGTAGTCATATAATCATAAAATTCATCTATGCAAAATATTGTACATTGTGATTCAGTGGTGTAAAGAAGATGAAAAATTGTTTACTTTTATATTTGCATCCTTTTCCTGCATTGCTATTTGAAGCCGCTGCATATCCCCTTCCAACCCCAAACGTTGCAATTCAAGTTTGGTAGCTCGGGCTTCTGCCCGACCAAGCTCTTCTTGTAGACTTCTTTTTTCGGCTTCTGTACGTCCAAGAGATTGACGAAATTTTTCCAGTTTGTCCTGTAAAAGAAACATATTACTAGTTAATAACACTTAAATTAGCAACATATGTTTATTCAAATTGTGTTCAGTGTAAGTTAAATGTGATGTATATAAATTTATTGAATACATTCATATTCGGTCATTCTTACCATTGACAATGAGTTTCAGATAAAAACCCATCATTCGAACTACTTGTGTATTATGTAACAAGTAGTTTTACAGTAGATGATTTACTCCATTATGTTGGTGTAGTAGATGTAAATATTACTTCTACTAAGATCAACTACAGAAAATGTGATAATATTAGTGTACGATATGACCTGAAAGACCAAAATGTGAGGTGAACTGCAACAAGGAGATACAAACTGGAGGAAATTAATTATATTACTGTACACACTTTCAAAACTCATTCCTTAAATTTGAAGTAACTGAAATGGTAAGTAAATATTCAGTAGATGGCACTCCATGTTCAACACATTTGAACATGTACTCAGGCCTCTGAATATTTGGATACAAAACGATAGCCCTTACTTTTGGAAAATTCATCGTTTCTAGTGGTTCAATGGATTACATGGCTTAATAGTGGTTACTATTATGATTACATGGAGTTTTATTCAGATATACTAAAAATTAATAACCATAAAATATACCCACACAAGTGATAAACATTCTTCATAATAAGTAGAATTACACAAAAATGCACTCTTGCAGATTTTCCAAACATGATGAAGAAACACATTAGTATGGAATTTAAAAATTTTAACTTGTAGTTTTAAATGGTAGGTACTCCTATAGAGACATACTTCCTCATGTAATACTTTACAATACTCATCAATTTATATATATATATATATATATATATATATATATATATATATATATATATATATATATATATATATATATATATATATATATATGAAGTTAATATATTACTATGCAAGTAATTTTATCCACCATTAAGTGCAATAATTTTACCTTGAGTGATGAGGTACCTTTCGGTCAATTGACCATTGTCGAATCACTGATGCTTCTCTGTTGTAAATGTTCGGTCTGTGAAGTTGACGTTACGCGCACTTTTTCTTGATCTGTGTGTATGATATTTCTATATAGTATGTCTTCTGTATATGTTGTTTGTAAATTCATTAAATTTTTGTGTATGTTTTTATAAATGTGGTATTTTTCTAGTGAGTTTAGTTCTATTGGGTTGTTATTTATTTCAAGTATGGTTAGGTTATTTTCGTAATTTGTTATTTCGTGTTTATGGGATATTAGGTGTGCTGCAACATTTGATACTTTAGAATTTTTGTTTTTGAATGCTCTATAATGTTCTTCAAATCTTATTTTAAATGTTCTGGTTGTTTTTCCTATGTAAAAAGCGTTACAGTTGTTGCATGTGATTTTGTAAATTCCTGATAGGTTATGTTTTTCTGAATTTGTTATGTGGTTTGTGTTATTAAGATATTTTATTATTTTGTTGTTTGGTTTGTAAGTTGGAGTGTAGTATTCTTTGTTGTATATATTTGTTATTTTTTCTATTTTGTTATTGGTGTATTTATATTTTAGGTAGATTTTTTTATTTTCATTATTTTCGTGTTCCGGTAGTAGTGTTGTGTTGAGGTTAGGTTTTTTTGTGAGTTTATTGTATATATTTTTTATAATGTGTTTGTTGTATCCATTTTCTATTGCTATTTTTGTAATGTTATCTAATTCTTCATTTAATTTTTGTTTGTTATCCTGTGTGTATTTTATTGCTTTATTTATCATGTTACTGTAAGTGTTAATTTTATGTGTCCAGGGGTGGTTAGATTTGTAGTGTATTGTGGTGTTGTTGGAAGTAGGTTTCCTGTATACTGTAGTTTCTATTTTATTATCATTTATATTAAAAATAGCCTAGAACCAATCCACACATCAAAACAACAACATAACCTAAAAAATAGCCTAGAACCAACCCACACCTCTAACAATAATAAATTCATAAACTTAACTAAAACACAATTTACTGAAAAAGAAAAAATAATAATAACAAATTCCTTCAAATATAACTTACCTAACTTCAACAAAAAACAAATAATAAAAAACTTAATAGTTGACACAGAATCTAACATCCACAAAATTACCCACCAAAATACTGAACACATAAGAAATAATATTAATAATAAAATTAACCTAATAAAAACGGAAAAAAACAAAAAAACGGAACAATATATTAATAAAAAAGAAATTTTAAAACTCAGAGAAAAACTAGAAAACAACGACTACTTAATATTAAAATCAGATAAAACAAATACTCCAGTAATAATAGAAAATACCAAATATATCGATTCAATGACTAACTACATAAAAGAAAATAAATACGAACAAATCCCAGACCCAACTAACAAATACCTTATTACAATAAAAAACTTAATAGTCACTCACCGTAACACCCTAAACTATAACAATAAATTAAAATACCACACAAGATTATATCCATTCAAACCATGCGCACCAGTGTTATCAGGAATACCTAAAATCCACAAACCCAACACACCATTTAGACCACTAATAAATTTCACAACAGCACCATCTTACATAATCGCAAAAATTCTAGACAAAATCCTAAGATCTAAAATACATATCAACAACACATACATTATAAAAAATGGATACGAATTAATTAATAAAATAAAAACGATAAAAACAAACAGCAACACAAAAATAATAAGTTATGACATAACTAACATGTACCCTAGTATCCCAATAGAAGAAACCATAGAAATAATAAAAAACAAACTGATACACAATAACGAAAAAAGAAACATAATAGATAGTATCATTACGCCAACCAAACACATATGTAACCAAAATTACTTCCAATTTAACAATAAATATTATAAACAAACAACAGGACTCCCCATGGGTTCACCCATATCATCTATCATGTCAGAAATATATTTACAACACTTTGAACAAATAATAATTAAACCTATAATAAACACACACAATATCTCACTATGGACAAGGTATGTAGACGATATACTTGTAATATACCAACCTACCATTCACAACGAACACGTCATTATATTAAACAAACTAAATACATACAACGAAAACATACAATTCACCGTTGAAACAGAAACAAATAGAACAATCAACTTCCTCGACATTACTTTAAATATAAATGATAATAAAATAGAAACTACAGTATACAGGAAACCTACTTCCAACAACACCACAATACACTACAAATCTAACCACCCCTGGACACATAAAATTAACACTTACAGTAACATGATAAATAAAGCAATAAAATACACACAGGATAACAAACAAAAATTAAATGAAGAATTAGATAACATTACAAAAATAGCAATAGAAAATGGATACAACAAACACATTATAAAAAATATATACAATAAACTCACAAAAAAACCTAACCTCAACACAACACTACTACCGGAACACGAAAATAATGAAAATAAAAAAATCTACCTAAAATATAAATACACCAATAACAAAATAGAAAAAATAACAAATATATACAACAAAGAATACTACACTCCAACTTACAAACCAAACAACAAAATAATAAAATATCTTAATAACACAAACCACATAACAAATTCAGAAAAACATAACCTATCAGGAATTTACAAAATCACATGCAACAACTGTAACGCTTTTTACATAGGAAAAACAACCAGAACATTTAAAATAAGATTTGAAGAACATTATAGAGCATTCAAAAACAAAAATTCTAAAGTATCAAATGTTGCAGCACACCTAATATCCCATAAACACGAAATAACAAATTACGAAAATAACCTAACCATACTTGAAATAAATAACAACCCAATAGAACTAAACTCACTAGAAAAATACCACATTTATAAAAACATACACAACAATTTAATGAATTTACAAACAACATATACAGAAGACATACTATATAGAAATATCATACACACAGATCAAGAAAAAGTGCGCGTAACGTCAACTTCACAGACCGAACATTTACAACAGAGAAGCATCAGTGATTCGACAATGGTCAATTGACCGAAAGGTACCTCATCACTCAAGGTAAAATTATTGCACTTAATGGTGGATAAAATTACTTACATAGTAATATATTAACTTCATAAAGTCAGTGCAACGGAAAAACAATGGATAAGGTTAAATATCAAGAATATATATATATATATATATATATATATATATATATATATATATATATATATACATATATATTTTTTTTAGGTTAGTTTTGGTTGGTAAAATTGATTTTATTTCATTCTCTCATATTTCTTTTTGTGTTTTCTCTCTGATTGACAAAGACCACTGTGTGGTTGAAATATATCATTGTTTAAGTGCTTTTATGTGTTTCTATCTCAAGACTACAGTGTGGACTCTTACCAAGGTAAGTCTGTCAGTCTCCTAGTCCAAAAAATGTAAATAATCTTTACCAACCAAAACTATATATATATATATATATATATATATATATATATATATATATATATATATATATACACACACACACACACACACACACACACACACACACACACACACACACACACTTTAATGTACTTAGACAAGAATCTTAGAACAAACAATGCAAGATGATGTCTTGTTTTGATGACCAAGACAACAGAAGGAAGATGATTGGTAGAAAAGATAGGAGAAAGAGAAGGAAAATATGGAAGGAAGGAGCGATCAGGGAGTCAAGGAAAAAAAGATCTGTGAAGTTTTGGGGTTGAGGAGAGAAGTTCGAAGAACCAGAGAGCGCAGCAGTTCGAGGAGCTGGAGAAGGGGTCAAATCCTGGAAGCCTGAGATAAAAGATAATAAAAAAAACATCCTTGGACACAAAGTGCATCATGATGCCAACACATGAGAACTCTGAAGTTCGAGCAAGCGACTTTATTTCAACTTAAGAAATAATTAATTAATTATTAACAAAATTAATTTCTGTAAACTTTATGTTAAAAGCCAACAAGTAAATTCAGAAAACGGGTATAATAGCTAAAACTTTAAATTACAAGCTATAACACAGTAATCTCACACCTAGAGAGAAATCAATCAACTGTAAGTTATTAAAGATAATATTAGATTTAAGACAAACAACTGTTAAATTGTAAAGAGCTCTTTTTGTTGGTATTACTGCTGAAACTAGCTGGCCATTCATAAATTTGTAGTGTTAAAAACATAAAATAATAATTAATTTTTTAATAAATTACAATTTAATAAGTAATCAGTGAGTTTTATGTTTTTTTTTGTTAAGTCCAGAAAATCTTTGATTAAAATTTTAACCTCTATTCCTGTAATCTATTCCTAAAAATGTTTATCCTCAACTTGAATTTTAAGTCAGCTTTTAATTGTAAATAATAATTATAAATGTTACTCAAAATACTTTTAAAATATTTAATAATAATTTAAAATAAGTCTTTAAAAATTTAAATGATCATCTTTTATCTAATTCTTTGGAGTGTGTGATAGCTCCCAATACACAATACTGGGAGAAGCCCCAGCCTTTTCTCCTAGGTTCTGCAGAAGTGGACAGTTTCTCTTTTCCCTACACTCACTTTTCCTAAATAAAATCATGATAACTTTCATGATCACTATTTAAATCGCACTAAAAATAAACACCGGCTCTTCATCTGTCATTCTGCTTTGATTTGCTAGTTTGTTTACTAAGGATAGCTTTCACAGAAAGGAAGAATATCATTGTTATACTTAGTTGAAATAAATTTCAGTAGTTCATTTTATAGCCAAAAGGTAGAAGCTGTGAACAAACTTTAAATATTTGCCGAGAGACACAGAAGATGGATTTAAAAAAATGGATGTCGACGCTAGGTTGAAAGACAAGTGTTCAGACAAAATTGGCGGCAGTCGCCCTGGGCTCGACACAGAAGTGGAAAGAGTTAATCAGTTCTAAATATAGATTTGGCACCCAACGATTGATTTATTTAATAATAATAATAATAATAAATTTAAAGTAATATTTTTAATAATTTATTCTTTAACTTAACAAAGCAATGGCATGTTAAAGTTGAGTCAAAACTTGAGCAAACGGTTATGTTACAGTTGGCCCACAAGTCGTTATGTAATAATATATATATTTTTCCTCTTACCTCAAACTGTGATTTTTCTTCGGAACCACTGCTCACAGTTAATTCCAATGTTGTTACTTTTTCTCGCATCTGTTGTGCTTCTTCTGTCTTTTTTTGTAATGCTTCTGTCTAAATTTTAATAAGTACAAATATAAAAAACATAATTTGATAAAAAGTCAAATTTACATTGGGTTTTTGAAAATTATTAATTGATTAAAATGAAATGATCATGAATTTAGACAAATTTGGATAATAAATTTAACAAATAATAGTTCTATTATTCGTTAGTAGCAACTGTCATAAAAAGTATTATTTATAGCTTAAATATTCCTTTTTTTGTAAATGATTTATTAGCATTTTATAAAAATAACTTATAACTATTTTATACAATCAAACGTCTTTATAACAACATACTATATTTAATAAATTTCTTCAGTAACATTATAATAACAAGCTAAGCAAACTTACCTTTAAATTACGACTCATACCTTTATATATTAAAATTGTAAAAACCAAATCTTCATAAAGGTTTGAAAAAAAAATTAAATTCAAATAATTTTTTTCTTCTCTTTTAGTTTAAAGTATCACAAAATTTATTCTTTTGAATTATATACCTGAATCATACCTAAGTCGTAAATTAAAGAAATAAATTTCTTTGAACAGTAAACATTCAGTAGTGACATTTCATTAAACTTTAGCAGTAGTGACAGTTTTGAGAAGCGAAAATATGCTCTTAAGTCATCAGAAATGTGTTGCACATGGCTTATCTGAAATGTGTCAGCAGAAATATGTTGCCTTACCTGAAGCATGGAGATGTAAAATAATAAAAAAAGGTCAAGCTGGACTAAACATTCAACAAAAAAACAGGCGTAGTTAAAGACCCACTAGGTTTGCATCAGTATACACTCTGACCAAATAACCGATGACGCACATTGCATCACACTAATCAACATTGTCAAAAAAGCAAGCAGATATGAATGAAAAGTATTCTATGGTAATAATTTTGGATGATTCCAAACTTATTGAGTGGTCATCACTTTGTAAATATGGTAATTTCTGTAGGAAAAGTGAAGCCTATCAGTTCCAAAAGAGTGTAGCGTTGATTTTTTTTCCTGGCTATATCTGCTTTAATTTTTATAATCTGACTCTACCACTACGTGGTTTGTTGATCTGTTTCTGATGTCTAGGGAATCCACACCTTATCTCCAGTCACTAGATTGTTAAAAGTCTATGTCGAGAATGGTACCTAACTTGTTACAGCATAAACTCTGCATTTATACACGTTCTGCTAGTTACATCAGCTGATATCAGTTTCACAGTTTTGAGCAAAGATAGTGCTTTGTCACCATATATTTTTTCCAAGTTAGTGGATTCAAGATGGCATTAGGGTTAACAACTCTTTAATTTTAAAGCCAAACCGCCTCATTAGAAAGGTTATCTTCATGAAACTACCACCAAGTAGTACCTCAAACTGCAATATGTGCAAAGTACTAGTAGTTAAGTGCTTATTCAATTAGTTTCAAAGTGTTTTCTTCCAAATGTTAACCACTAAATCACGTTGAGTGAACTCATCATTAATCATCCAAATCTTTAAATGCTTATTTTTGTTTTATTATTATTGCAAAGTGCTTAAATATCTTGTTTAGACTATTATTAGATCGAAGATTAGTCAACCACAAATGTAGAAGTGATATATGTAGTAAATAAAAACAAATATAAGATTTGTGCTTCCTTTCTTTGTTCGAGTGCAATCGCTACTCTAACTTATCGATTACCTGCTAATTAACAATCATTTAGTATTTCAGTGAAACCTGGACTTACAACTGGATCTACAACTGTGTACTGTGTGTTATTCCCTAAGCTCCCTATCTAACGCTTAAATGGTAAGGTAATCTCAAGTAATTTGATTTATCTGTTCTGTAAATTTAGAACTTTGTTTTAACTGCTCATCCTTTAAAGTTTCCTCACAGTTTCAAGTGAGGTGGTCCTCCAACTAGAGACTATAATTTAATATTACATTTAACTTTTGTAATATTACCTTAAAAGACTGTTGTAGACGGTTGGTGAAATCCAACGGTCTTCGATTTTTTGTTTCATTGATTTGCAAACAAAGTATGCTTTTCAGAAACATGAATAATAACAGTTGAACAAAATCAACTGAACATACTAATAGTGGAATGGAAGAAGTACTTTCAAGATTTATAGGCAGAAACTAGATCTAAATGCATCTAAGAGGTAATAAGAAGTTAAAAAGTGAGAGTTTCATTAAAATTTCCATGGACAAATCATGAAATATACCAAAGTCTATGAGAAAAGAAAATCACCCAGTGTAAGAAGAATATTACCTGAAGTGATAATAAAAAAGGTAATGTATACTCTGGTGCAAAAATATTAATCTCAATATATGTGTAAGAAAGTCAAAATCTCTAAGGCATGGAAATTAAATCACATAACTGTCATGTACAAAAAAAAAAAAAAAACAAGACAAGGGTGGTGTAATTTGAAGACAACCATGTTTTGGTAATCTTTTTTTAATGCAATAACTTGTGGAAAAAATATTAAGATGTAGGTACACTTTGGCTTTCAGCATATAATTCTTTAGCCAGAAATAAAATGATAGTTGAGTAAATGTTAATCGGACATTAATTGAAGAAAATAATAAAAATAATGAGGAAGTGGTAAAAAACAGGAACCCCAACAATTCAACAGATTTTATTTATCAAAAAGGACAAGGACAGCACATTCTATTTCGACTTCTATTCAATGTATTCTTAGAAACTACCTTAAAACAGTGGCTGAAAACAGTGACAAATTTCAGAATAAGTATAAGAGTATATTTTTTTTACAGTCACTTTTGTAGAATGCAAAGGGCTAATAGCATAAAATTTAGAATTCATGAAGAGAATATTGTCACACAGAAACCACGAATAAATAAGTATGAGAATAGAAACTATTTAACGATTAGTAGTCGAATTAAAATTTTAATCAATGACATCATAAAGATTAGGCGTATAAATTAGTATTGATATTTATGAACATTAATATACAAATAAGATATTAGTAATAAATTATGTAATAGAATATGAGAAAGCAGGTACATTAAATTCAATATGGTAAGATAAACATATATTCAAACAAACAAACAAAATTATTGACAAATCATTCATGAAAATTTGTTACTGCCCTGAGGTTAACATTAAATACAGATATGGAGTTGAAAATTTACATCAAATTAAAGGTAAAATGCCAGTGTTGATTAGAAAAGGATAGGTAACAAAAAGATAATGAATATAATATAAGTGAAAAAAATTATACTAAATGGAATTCCAAAATAAAGTCCTAAATGGTTTGGCAATGTTTCAAGAATGTTGGAAGGTATGACAAGAAAGCACCTGAAAACGGAATAAGAGAAGACCAAGGACCTGGAACAATAGCATTAGTGCATAATTGGAAGATCAAGATACACAGAATAAAAGAAAAAGAGATTTACATAGGGGAACACGATCTAAATATTATTAAAGTGTAATATGTTTAATTTGTGTTCTAATCAGTCTTACTTCATTTATTACATACAAATATTTTTGTAAACTTTTCAAGTAGAAATTTTGTAAATGATAGGTTTAACTGGGTAATAGTGAATCTCTTACATTTACAATTACAATTATCACATTATGTCTTTTATATATGCCATCATTAGCGAAAACTATTGGGTTTCTACACTAGTCTTTGTGTTGGACTTAGATCTTTTCTCATTAAAAAATCTACCCCAACCTATATTTCTATCATTCTTAACAATGTTTGTATTAAGTTCCATGACATAGGAGTGAATTAAAGTTAGTCATATTTTAGCAAATTAAAAATTATGAAACTATAATTTGCACTTCCAATTTTGTAGTGAATAAAAACCATGAGCAAAGGAACAACTAAACAAATTAAAAGACATATAAGTTTATAACATATTGAAACAACATAAAGATGAAATGTAACAACTGGGGAAAAGTGTTTGTCAACCGCACTTACTCTTGGATATAATGTTGTCATTGAATTAAGTAATCAACATGTTCAAACAATACTTACTTTGAAACAAACAAAATATATACTTATATCTAACTTTCATGGTGTGTGTATGTGTAAATCTATATGTTAAATGTACTACTTACATAAAATATTAACTTGAATTATTTTCAGCATCCATAAAAAATTACTACTATTGTATACATTTACAGTCATTACATTACCTGAGCTACTAGAGCTGCTTGTTTCTGACCTAATTTGGCTTCTAAACTTCCTTTTTCTTCCTTACATTGTCTTAAATTGTTTAAAGCTGAAGATAGTTTTGTGTCACTTTTACTTTGTATTTCTACAGATTCTTGCAACTGCTTCTTAAATCCAACTACTTGTGTCTTTAAATCATCCTAGAATGCATAACAGAAGTAATGAGGTAGAATAGTAAAGATGGCTTCATTATTTTATTATTTTTTTTGAAACTTCTATTTAAAAACAATGGAGCAATTTTCAAAATGTAATTGGTATTGAAGTTTTTTATAAATCAAATTAAATTAACCAAAAATTGTCTATCCATTTATATTCAATTTAGTATCTATCTTTATATGAATTAGAAAACAAACAAAAAAGTTAACAATCATAACACATTTTAATAACAAATATGTTTCTTAATTAATATAACTTTCTTACTTTAAAAATAACTCTGTGATAGTTTAGAAATTACTTATGAACTCACTCTTTCCCTTTCAATCTGTGCTACTTGCTGCATAAGTGTGCGTACTCCCTTTCTGATTACATCTGGATCAACATCAAGCATTACATCGCCCCGGGCACTATCACCATGATGTTCTTGTACTATAAACAATATTACAAGTATTATTATATGTACTTTTATGATTGTAAGGCGAGTATTATAAAAATACTTATTTTGGCGGGTAGGAATGTGATAGATAGCACCTATGGCAATGGGAGCTGAGGGAGAATCAAATATGCTGGGTTGTGCCTCACTTTATATCATAGTCATAGAAATGTATAGAGATAGTGGAATGAGACTTCTAAGAAGGTGGATGGCCAAGTGAATTAAATGTAAGATTAAGGTAGGAACCATAAGCATAACTGGGATGAATGTCAATCATTGTTTTTGTGAGCGAAGTTCTAACCTTGAAATATAATTAGTCTCAATCAGGGTATCTGAAAGATGTCTATACACAGCATGCACTAACTAGGTCATTAATGGTGATGAGTTGTGGTGCTATGGTTACAACCCAGATATAAAGCAACAGTAAAGTCAATGCAAAACGTCACCCCCCCTGTCCAAAAAAATGTCATCACATATCAAAACAATGCTGATTTGTTTTTTGATATCAAGGAACATCATTCGGAGTTTGTTCCCTAGGTCAGACCGTCAATGAAATCTTTTATTTGGAAGATTCACCAAGATTGTGCAACAGTATTCGTCAAAAAAGACACGATTTGTGGCAGCCAGAAGACTTGGTTTTCTACCACGACAATGTACCTGCACACACATAGATAGTTATCTATGTTACAAATTTTTGGCTAAAATTGACATGGTTAAGCTGCCCCACGCACCATACTCGCCTGACCTTGCTTCTTGCTTCCAAGCACGAAAGGACACAGATTTGGCAACATTGAAATGGCCAAGAAAAAAATGAAGGCTTTTTAATAATGTTTCAAACAGTGGAAACATAAGTGGGACAAATGTATTGGTTTTAATGGTGACTATTTTGAAGGGAACAAAATTTTTCTTGTAAAAAAAATTGAAAATTAATAGGTTTTTTTAAAAAAAATTGTTTTTTTCGCCCCATTGTAAATCATAAAAGATGTAGAAGTTGCTCAACAATTACTGGTAACTAGTTCTAAAAGCTTTGTGCTAGTTTTCTTAATTTCCAATTTTAGTTATTTTGGTGTTTTCACATTCAAATCTGTGGTGTTTTCACATAATCTATTTGACCTGTTGATTTCATAAAAGTTTTGATGACAGTTATAGATAACTTTGTTAATAATTTCTTTTTAATTGTTTGCAGTAGTTAATTTCTTCAACATATGTGTATAACATTTCCTTCCTCACAGACTCCCATTTACATTAAATGTTCCTGTATTGAAATGGCATGTTAGAAGACCAGACCACTTTTGTGGACATGGGGGCATATTTATTCATGAATTTCCGGAAATACTATCTATTACAATCTAATATACTAATTATATTCCAGCTCACTCTTTTCATAATTAGATTTCATTGAGGCTATACTTTTCCCAACTTTAATTTTTATAATTATTCTTATTCAAAAACTGAAAACTAATCCAAGACCAATACATCTTATATTGTAAATAGTGTAGGAATATTCAGTTCCCTCATTTAACATTTATAGTTCTGTGATGAATTCTTTACCAAATAAATACAAACAAATAAATACCAAACAAATAAATTGTTACAAGGTTCTCTTTTAATTTTATTCTCTGGGGGAAGCACTGCAAACTATTTAACAGAAAAAAAGTTTAAAAAAAAATTATTAAGTAAAAAATAGTAACGAAACTATTGAATTATAATTACAACCAGAAAATAAGCAAGATTTTATCACAGCTCATACATTGTCAAACATGGTATAATAAAATGCCTTCTGGTCTTCTAATAATCTTGGCGCCTGAGTTAAATGGTGCCCAAAAATTACAATCATACTTATACAACTATAAAGTAAGAAAACATTTAAGAAATTGTCAGAAAATAAATAAGTTTCTCATGTTAGGACTGTCTTCGGCAAGAGCTGAAGTCAAATTAATCAATAAACTTTAATATTACAGTAACCCATCTATCTATATAATGGACAGAACCCCATGAAAGCTCATTAATAAAATCCTGTGTTAATAAGATGATATACATCAAAATGTGTGTTTAAGAATGTGAATTTGGAATTCAAAATGTACACTATGAAAAATTGTCAAATGTTTCTATTTTTGAAAGTTGATGCTGCATAATTCATTTATTAACTATATATATATATATTTTTTTTGCTGAAAATACAAATGAGGTTTTTTTATCATGGGATGATTTTATAACATAGGCGATTAGAGCAAAAAACTAACAAGAAACTAATGTGACATGTTGGGACTTTGTATTGCTTATTAATTGCACTGCCAGATGCTTAAAATCAATAACTAATATTACATAAGCTAAAACTAACAAATTACAACTAAATATTAAAACCTAAAATTATACTGCAACTATAAAATATTTAAAAGGTCTAAACATGTAAAAGAATTAAAAAGAAACATTTAATAATTCTTAAGAAATAAATTTATGACTTAAATAACTCTAAATATTAAAATGTCTAACTAAAAACTAAAGTTATTGGAGGCATACTGTGAGTTATTACATCAAAAAAATAAAACCAAAACATTAAATTAGCAACGTTCTAAGTGTGCAGTGAAGGGGGAATTTCTATTTTCTGAAATATTACTTCTGTTCATTAAAATAATTTCAATCTGTCAACTTCCTAACTAGAAATATATATATATATATATATATATATATATATATATATATATATATATATATATATATATATATATATATATATATATTTAACGTTATCCATTGTTTTTCCGTTGCACTGACTTTATGAAGTTAATATATTACTATGTAAGTAATTTTATCCACCATTAAGTGCAATAATTTTACCTTGAGTGATGAGGCACCTTTCGGTCAATTGACCATTGTCGAATCACTGATGTTTTTCTGTTGTGGATGTTCGATCTGTGAAGTTGGTGTTTGTTGACGTAACGCGCACTTTTTCTTGATCTGTGTGTATGATATTTCTATATAGTATGTCTTCTGTATATGTTGTTTGTAGATTCATTAAGTTGTTGTGTATGTTTTTATAAATGTGGTATTTTTCTAGTCATCACTCAAGGTAAAATTATTGCACTTAATGGTGGATAAAATTACTTACATAGTAATATATTAACTTCATATATATATATATATTTTTTTATTATTATTTTTTTTTTTTTTTAATTGCACTGTCATTTATTTTACACTAGACTAGAAGCAATTAGAATGTGTTGGGTGATTTTTAATCACTGTAAAGTTACAAATGGTTTTGAACCAGTTTATTTTTTGTATTGAATTTTAAAGTATCTTATCAGTTTTATTTGCATTTTAACCACTTTAAGAAATCTTTTTGTTTCATAACTGACTTAATTAAAATGAACAATTAAGTTCTACTATATTTATGAAAAAAAGAGGTTATATAATATAAAATGGTTGAACTTGAATATGTGTTTAGTATATAAATTCGAAGTAAAAACTTTTAGTGTCTAAGAATTTTGAAAAATAAAGTAGAATACGCTTAAATAAATTAAAATTTCACCCCAAAATACATAGTAGACATTGGCTAACTTACATCTATTGTAGAAATAAAAAGACCTTTCCACTTTCGTACTTATCCCCTATATGACCATCCACCAAAAAATTCACTCAAAATAAATATATTATTGTCAATTATTCAATCAATTTTATTAGTGTGTAAATGTTTATGTCATGCCATGAATGGATACTGTACTAGTGTCTATACGCCGTCAGGTGTGAACTCTAAGTTATCTGTTTTTATGTAATTATTTTACTTACAATCCAAGCAAGTTTTGCCAGATAAGCAAATGTTATTTCTTAAAATTTGTATTGTAAACTATTCTCGGAACCATGGCTGGAAAGTCAAGATCTTGCAATAAAGCGGTAAACTACAAGTAGGGAGACGATTTTTACGAAATATTTTTCAGCGAGAAGGACTATTTTGAATATGGTAAAAGAAAATAACATATGAATTCATTTTACACACACCATTCAACCTTAATCTATCAGTCATATTACAGAGAACGATTATTATTTATAGAACCAATTATTGTAATCAAGCAAGAAATTTAAAAACTAAAACAGTGAGCTACTAAGCAATGAATGTTTATTATAAATTTCAATACAGTGACATTCCAGCCGTAATTAGATTTGTATCAACTTTTAAAAAAATATGCATATTAACAAACAATATATTTTTTAAATAATGATGCTTTAATTATCATTAATAGTGCCATTGATGATTACCTCTAACAGGACTCCAGCGCCTTGAAGGAGAAAGGAGTTTGAATGGTATATTAACTGATCCATCTAATTGTATTCCTGCAATTCTGCGAAGTGTTGAACCGACACTGCTTAACTTTTGTTCCACTTCCTTTTTAGAACTTTCTAACTGAACCAGTTGTGAATCTAAAGCTCGAACTCTACCTTCAGCTCCTCCTAGGCGAGCCTGTGATAAAGGAATTTTATAATTACTGAAGTTGTAGTTTATATTGGCAGTAAAAAGTCTACAACTAAATAAAATATTTTAAGAAAAAGAATAAAATATTTTTTTTTATCTTACTTTGTTTTCTTCCCAAAATTTCTTGACTGGAAACTTTCTTATACAACTAATAATACAAATATGCTTAATGTGAATTATTTGTTGTTACTACTACAAAGAAATACTAGGACCTTGAAAATAACGAGCTGTAACTGTTTGTGACCTTGATAAAATAGTTGATGTATTACTTCATGTTATAATTTTCAAACAAAAAATTATTTAGAGATTCGTTATTTGCGAGGGTTATGTTCCCTGACTTTACAGTGAATATTGTAACCAACTGGATACTGTAACCATTACAGTGATTACTATATATGGAATGGAGAGGGTTACGTTCCGCATCAAAAATGTTCACATTAATTACAGACATACTGTAATTAATGTGAACATTTTTACATTAAAAATTTGTATTATCTATTGTGGTGTATTTACGTTCTAGATAATTACATACATATTTTTTTTTGTTTATTTACATTTTCCTTCTATCCAAACTAGATGCTTCCACAAGTAGACCCGGCGAATCCAAAACCAGCAGACACGACAATCAAATGTGACACCTGTTTAATAACTGACGGTAAAAACAAAATCCAAATTAGTTACAGCCACCAGATATGAATATCGATGTTTGGATTTCAAAAACTATTAAATTAACAGCAAGTAAACAGAATTGATGATAAACTTATGTATGGAGTTGGATGCTGGCACCGGATTCATTGTTGTTTGTCAGTGACGCTAACGACACTTGTTTTAAATAAGTAATAGTCTATTTTTTTAGTAGTATGCCTAGTAGTGTACAGTATTATAGATGTTTGGAGAATAATCAGATTTCTTTGTAATAAGTAACTAAAGTACTGTATAAAATAAATAAGACGAGGACACATCCTACAATCTGCGCAGTAACTATACTGTCTTTCTTTAAAAATACGATACATATTAGCAAAATATGCTGTAATTTTGCCAACCACAAATAAGCGAAATCACAAATACCAAACCAATGAATAATGAGGGACTACTGTAACAACTACAATAATTGAGCACTTGTTTTACATTTAATTGTTTTAATGAAGATCTAGTGTTGTCTGAAGATACTGTGTGGAATTACTTAAAATTTTACTATTTTAGCCTTACAAAATATTTGTTTACAAAACAAAAGATAAAATTAGGCTTATTATGAATTATAAATGACTTTTTTGTAAAATAATATTTTCAAATCTAGTGTCACTCTTGAAAGATTCAAAAAGGACAGTAGATATGGAAACACCAAGCAACAAAAAGTCGAACATTGCAATTAGGACAATAGAATCGTAATAACCACAGAGTGCATTGCTCTCTGTGGTTATATATTGATTCAGAAACTGAATTTTGTCTAAAAATATGAAATTATTAATTTTGTTATTGAAATAGTTTCCAGAATATTGAAAAAAATTATTTTGATTAAGGTTTACTTGAATAAATGGCTTTCCTCAAAATTTATAGTGAAGAGGAGTTGGTGGTAAATTGACAGCAGTTAATGTAACACAAATGTCTACAAACTAAAATAAACTGTAACAAATTTAAGGAAATCACATAACCAACAATGTGAACACCCTCTATGAAAAACTAGCTACAACACTACTAGGTAGGGTTACTTTCAGTTCAACAAAGGTATTATACAGAATGAAATTATTCATAATAACAGAAATGACAATAGTGTTTTCATTCTTGTCTAAAATAATTCATGTTAGCCTTGTTTAGTACAATGCATATCCGTAATATGCACTTGTGCAAAACTGTTAAGTGGTTAGTAGTACAATGTGATCAGTTTGTTATTCTGAAGGTTAAGGAATCGTTTCCCAATGGGTGTGATGTGGAATGCCATGACAAATCTGATACAATCTTCAACCCTAATCTAATCCTGTGAATCAAGCAAACTTCTACGCTTTTAATAAATATGTATGGATAGATAAAAAATACTGAATATTTTATTTAATATTGGGCAGTAAATGATATTTCTTATTACTTTGAGTTCCTGTATTTGTTGTGTGGCATCAGCAAGACAAACTTCCAAATTATGCTTCTGATCTTCTAATTTACGCTCTTTGGCTCTAGAATCCTCTAAACGTACTAATAATTCTTGTTCCCTTGCACGCCATCTCTCTTCTTCTTCATCTGCACGGTTTCTCATTCTAATCATCTCTTGTCTTGCAGCTTCAAGACCATTATCTAATTCCATGATCTAAAAAAGTTTATTAGTCAATATTAATGTACAAAATAACATAACATTACACATACATATGTATCTATATTAAAACTATAAATAAATTTGATAGGCAGGAAAATAATAAGCTAAAATAAAAAACATAAGGAAACTATATTGTTAAGAAACAGAGAAAAGCGTACCCAGTGTTATGTTACACAAGGTGTTAGCCAAAAGTTTCAAGATTATATAAACAGTATTTAAATACAATAAAAAATTTTATTGTCTTCTATAAATTAGTTGTCATTTGCATTAAAACTTCATTGCTTCTGTTTCTTTCAAATACATTGTAGTATGAATAAGGTCAAGTATGTTCTAGAAAATATAATGAAGACCTCGTGCAATTCTTCTTAAATTTTCTCTACAAGAGATCACATTGGGTTTGAAAAGTATAAGCTCTACAATGTCATATTTACAATAGCTTGACTTTCATGTTTGGGATCAAGAAAATGTTTCATGTTCATCAACGAATGTAACACATGGTATCTCGTTCATACTCAATATTTTCCTCAGTGAGATTGTATTGGGATTAAGTGCATTCTCATGGTGGATTAACCCATCATTGTTTCCAAAGATGTGGTAGTTCATACAGCACATTTTTCCTCATTTGCTACCAAACTGAGACTGTGTATGCTCTAAACAAGTAATATGAATTCATTCTAGTCAAGTCCTTGATTGTAAAAAAATTATCAAAATGTACTTGCCTGCAAATTTGATAGGAATTCTCTGGTTACGAAGAAGTTAATGCCTTCTTATGATGGAAGAAAGTGGTTTTAGGAGTGGAACCAGCTTTCATTATTTGCAATGATCTAATAAGACCATCTTTAGAAACTTTTATTAGATCTTAAAACAAATTTGTATTCATTTAATACTACCCAAAAACATCTAGTGTCAAAATTTGTAGACAAACTTGGATACAAATCACTTGTAGATGCCTTCAAAATCACAGCTCTTAGTTCACTATCATTTAAGGAGTACAAAAAAAAACATTTTTTAAAAGCTATTTATTTTAAATTTTTTACAGAAGAACCTTATCCCCTGCAAAATAGTCACCATTAAAAGTAATACATTTGTCCCACCAGCACTTAACCTGTTCAAAACATTTTTGTAGTTTTTTTAAAAATGGCTGACATTCCACTAAATGCCCCTTCCTAGTTGTTTTCTTGACATCTTCAATGTTGTCAAATCGATGTCCTTTCATTCTCCTTTTTCTGCATGGAAATAAGAGAGTCATACAGAACCAGGTCAGGCGAGTAAAGTGCGTGGGGCTGCTTAATCATACCATTTTTAACCTAGAACTGTGTAGCACAGATGGCTGCGTGTGCATGTGCATTGTCGTGGTGGAAAAAGCTATCCCTTATCTGACACAAATCGAGACTTTTTTGACAAACACTGTTGCCCAATCTTCTTAAAATTAAAAATAAAAGTTTTGAATAGTGGTCAGGCCTTGGGGAACAAACTCCAAATGAATTAGGTCCTTGGCATTAGAAAATCAAATCAGCATTGTTTTGATGTTGAATTCAAAAAAAATTTTTTGGGGTGGGGTGTGTCTACTATTGACTTGACTGTTGCTTTGTTCCTGGGTCGTAACCATGACTCATCACCAGTAATGAAAATCTGGATCTGTTTCAAGGTATTGTTTCAAAGCATGATATGTTTCAACTCGTTCTTTTTAAGAAGAAGCCAAAGGAACAAACTTGGCAGTAACCCTTTTCATTCCTTTGTTAAAATTCGCTGTACGAAGCTCCGAGATAACCCACTACTCTATGACTCTATTGTTGATCAATTGTCTGTCATCAATTTATGAGTACAAACTCTCGAATTTTTTCAACATTTTCGATTTAACCAGTTAATGGATGTCAAGAAATAGGTTTGTCATCATTCAACAAATCACCATTTTTAAACCAAGCAAACCACTTGTACACTTGTTCTTCCCAGAGTGTCATTGTAAGCTGTTTTCAACACTAAAACACTTTCAACAACATTTTTACCAAGTAAAAATTTCACAGCTGCATGTTGTTCACTTAATCTTGCCATCATAGAAAACAAAACAGCACTAGCAAAAACAATCACTGCAGGCGAACAGAAGAAGCCAGGCCGAAAACACAGGTAGTACTGAACTGGCAATGTGTTGCGCTATCCATGTTTGGCAGTAAACATGTGTAATACATATGATCCGCCCATGGCATTCCTATTCTGATTTCCTTTGGAGCCCCCTAGTAACTAATAGTCTTTTTGGAGATGGAACTTTTAAACTATGATTCAAACATTTCTTTCAAACTCCTGAAATCTTTTTCTCATATATCTCAGCAGCAATAAATATTTTTTTTTAAATTTACGTTTTACAAAAAGTTATTTTTAAACTAGAATGATGTTACATTATATACATAACAACATAAATTCTAGTGTTCTACTTTTAATAAGAGTTTTAGAGACTTGGAATAAGTAAATTAAGATATTAAAACATTTTTTTAAAATAAGTAAAACTTTTGAAAACTGTCATAAGAGGGAAAAGGTATGGAGGAAACCTGTTTGGAAATGCTTACAAAAATATTAAAATTTATATCAAGAATTTTACAAACAGAAGCAAGACATTCTTTTCTAAAAAAATAATAAATGGAACAATTAATAACACTTTTATTATTTTTTTTAAAGTGAAAAACAATGAGAGGTTTACATAATATTTTTAAAAAAAATTTTAAGAGGAATGTACCTGTTTTTTAAGTTGGTGAGAATCCTGCTGAGCCCGCTCTCTTTCTTCAATTTCATTGTTAAGCCTAGCTTGGAGTTCCTTCTCCTCATTATGTCTTTGAACTAAATTATTATTTGCTTTTGTTAGTTCTTCTTGTAATGAATGATTATGCTGTCCTGTCTGTGTAATTTGCTTTTCATATTCTCTGTTCAAGGTTTGAATTCGAGCTCTATCCACTTCAAGATTTGTTCTTGCATCTTCAAGGGCTGCCAGTAAATAAATGTTAGAAAAATCATATCACATACAATTCAAATATAAATAATACGTGTAGTTAGACATTTTGTAATGAATGAGTCCTATACCTATAGACAAAACTGAAAATATAAAACTGACTTCACATAAGCTTAGAAACATTTTAACATTTCAAAAAGTTCAAGATAAAACTCATAGCTTTGTTTAGATTACTTTGACAATGATGCCTCTGCCTACAATTTCAATGGGCTTCTATGGTCGCAAGCAATATTATTTTAATCTCAACTTCATGTAAGAAAATGTTACATTTTAATTTTAATCCTATAAACTTGAATAAAACTGTTCACCTGTTATTCATTCTATGGAAATTAACTTTATTAAATTGAAAAATAAACAAAGAAAATATATTGACAAAAAACTGACAGTAAAAAAATTAAGATTAATTATACCTAAAAATATATACTGATAATGCAAACAAAAACTTACATGAAATTTTCTGAAAAGATTCTTCCAACATTCGAGCTTGTTCTCTCTTTTCACTTTCACATCGTTTTATTATCTCTCGAAGTTCTTTATTAGAGCTATTGTATTTTTCTTTTTCATAATTACTGTCTCCTAGTTGTCGACGTACATCAGTCAACTCTTTTCTTAAACTCTCAGAAGTATTTTCAGCTGTGAATATAGACTTTTCATATAAGAGAGAGGCCTTGAAATGGTGCCAAACTATAATGTAGGAAAGTAGAACAGGTAAGGAAAGGGATTTCAAGATGGAAATGGTAAAATACAATATATAACTTTAGGTTAAGAGCACATATTTATGTAATAAATGAGTAATTAGTATTAAATAACACACATATTGACATTTCTATAAAATTAGGCTATTTAGGCCCTACCTTTTACCTGTTGTGAGCCTTTTTAAAAAAATATATAAATATTAAAGATACTAAGTACGTACTAAATGTATACAATAACATATTGTTTTTCTTTAAAAAAATGTACTATTAAACACTGTTATCAAATGTAGATCTTTTTCTAGATCTAAATATTTAGTTCATGAAAAGAATGAAAACATGTTAGAATATTTATATGATAATTCCAACTTTGAACTCATCTTCTAATAAAAATTGTTTGTAAATAATTCCAAGATGAATCAAATATGTAAAATAAGAAAATGTCTTTGATTCAGCAAAACATGTATTTGTTGTATTTTTTTTCAGAAAAAGAAAAACTGAAAACTTTTCAATGATACAGTATTGGAATATTATGTAATCAAATAATAGATAGTAAAAATACAAAAAAAAAAAAATAGTAAAAAGAATATCCTAAACGTATATTTTTTTTAACCCTAAAACAATTATTATATTTTTTTGCATGGGATGGAGATAATTTTGCAGAAAATAAACAATTTCATTAAAAAACCATAAAATAATTTTAAAATAAATGGTATATATATTATTTGATAATTTTTCTCTATGCACAGTCTATATACAATCTTTTTCCTTTCAGAAAATGTGTAATATATTTAAATACTGTAAATAGTGAAAAAGTTAAAACTTTGTAAAACAGCAAACACAAAGTGTGTGAAAGGTAGTTAAAAATTGTATGAACTTTAATAAACATGTAATATATAAAAAACATTTATGGGAATTTCTTTGTATGTATCCTAATTGGAAAGTATAATTTATGACTAATTGTTTAGGTAATAAAATTCATTTATTCAGCATAAAAATAAATTTTAAATATTGTTTTTATTCTAATGATAGGTTAGAAACATAAATATTATTGCAATTAATTTTCAATAGAATATTAGAACAAAAGATGCAAGTAATATTATAATTTTGAGATATTACAAAATACAAAACACCGTAATTAAACTACAAGTATCTTCAACACACTATAAATAATGTTATGAGACAACACATTTAACAATTACATACAAAAAATAACAGAGGTAATCTTACAATGCAATAAACAGAACATAGTAATAATAAATATTTGCATATAGCAATGTTCTCTAAATACTACTAAATTTCTATTCTTGCTGTTGATAAGTTGACACATACGAGGGTTTACAAAAACCCTTTTAGTAAAATGACCAAAGCACATAAATCATTTTAATTTGTTCTGCTGTAAGAGCATTTATTAATGCATCAATAGATAGTTGGCTAATCTGAGTGCGTAGACCAGTTTGTATCGAGTTACTGGTCAACACACAGCAATTTTATGGCATCTAGGAATTTTTATTTTGAAATTATATCTATGTTTGCATTTTACTTCCAACACTTATTAAATCGCACATAGAGTTATAAAATAAATAAAAATGCAAAGAAACGAGCCTTCTGCATCAATTGGTATCATGTTTATACTCTGATAATAGACGTAGGTTTTATCAATTTTAAGTAAAATGCTTAGAATTTCAAACTCTTATGTTACTAGCAGATCTAGGTTAAAAACATGAAGTTATTTTATCGAGGTTATTTGTGTTCTTTTCAATATCAAATAACTACAACTCAACAAATCAGGTCAAATCTCTTTTAATATATTTAACATGCCAAATCAATCTGTTTTTGTTGGGAACTCTAAGCTGAAGCCATAAAAAAACACATTTATCTCTTTCTATATCCTTATTAGGAAGGTAGTGTTGGAAACCCGACTCATTTCCTTACCATATCATTTTGATATAAACATTTCTTGGAAGCCTGACTCATTTCCTTACCATGCCATATTGATTTAACATTTCTTGGAAGCTTGACTCATTTCCTTTGCATACCGTATTGGTATAAATATTTTTCAGAAGTCAGACTCATTCCCATTCCATAACATATGACTATAAACATTTCTTGGAAGCCTGATTCATCATTTTTTTTCAAACTGATAAAATAGGCTCGAATTTAACAGAAGCTCAACATATCAAGATTCTACTGTAGTTAAGTTCTTAGAAATAGTTATTGAAATATAGCTAAGAATAATTCTTTAATATGTGGTCTGTTGTTGATGACAGCATGGCATTCATTGTGTCACTATTACAGACTTCCACTAATTATGGTGACCTCCACTATCTATGACAAAAGATTCGGCTTTTTTTAAAAATTCTTTTAAAAAAATATTGCTCGTGGATTATATATATATTTATTATTGTTTACTATTTTCATTAAAATTGATTATGGTAAATATAAAAGTTTTAAAATGTCAAAATCTATTTTTTAAAACTTTTTCTCTTATTAATCCACTTGGTAAAAAAACGTTATTTACTAATGTTTTCAGCAGACAAGTTTCAAAGTTGATCTGAGCATTGTTCATTGCTGTGAGTTATGAACAAGGCAGTTGCTCAAGTATGTTGTTTTATTCTAAATATGTAGTGTTTTGTATTCTGAGATGTGTTGTTCATAGAATATTTGTTAATAATGTGTTTGAATATGACGTTTGATTTTGAGTGTGTTTTATCATTCAGTATGTGTTATGGTTGTTTAGTCAAAAGTACATGACCTTAGCATAACAAGACAACACACCACAAATAATACCTTCATCAAATAAAAAACTGCCATCAAAATATCCAACATAAACAAAAAACAATTTTCCTTTATAAACAATATTTTAAAGCTATATTCCTTGACATTAATAACTTTGTTTCAGAAAAATGGTATACAAAATATGCAAAATGTTTGCCAAGCTATTTGGCATAAGCAATAGGCAACCAGATAATGATTGTTCATCTAGCGGAGTTGGATTCTTCTAAATAATGACTATTCTCACAATTTCAAAGTATTTTATTAACCTTCTCTCCTTGTCACAAACAGAAAGTATGGGGTTAGTGTTATTAATATTTTTCTATAACACAATTACTATCATATTGTGATAGTATGCAATGTTAGTAAACACATTAAAACTCCTCATAATATAAAACTAAATCATAAACCAGAGATAGAAATCCCCCTCCCCAACCTGATATTAAGAAATCAGGAACAATAAAACTTATGCGTATAAATAGGAGCACGTTTCATTCCTTCGGTCAACACAAAGTTTAGAATAAAATTAATAGAACTAAAATTCATTTCTAAATATGACAAATAATAAATATATAATTCACTTACCACAATCTAATAATACTGCAGTAGAAATCCATTTATCTGAGTTAATAGAAAGTGGCTTTGATAACAAAAAATGTAGATAATTTGTTCCCAAACGTTTCTCTACCAAACATTTCCCTAAAAGTTGCAACAATCTTGTGTCTTTTGGCAATAAAAGAATTGTTTTAAATTGTCCATTCTCTCTTTCCATCAGTTTTTTGATGGGATGAGTTGTGCATTATTAACAATTTAAAGAACTTTACTGCTTTCTTTTCCAAGAGGATTATAGTATGTTTTTATTTCTGAAATGAAAATTTTGTCTACTACTCTTTTTGCTGCATTCATCCAAGTTGAGTTCGTTTTTATAAAAGAGGGGAAGTTTTTCACATTTTAAACCACTTTTGGCCTATTTGACTTCCCTATTATCAGAAGGGGTATTTTATGGCTTTCAGTAGATTTTACACAGTTAAGCACAGTAACATGTTCTTTACATCTTGGAGCACTGTAAAATGGTTTTAGGCAGATATTTCCAAAAAGAACGGCGTGTAATTAGCATTGTACACATTTTCAGGATCGTAGGTGTTTGCTACAACGCTAAATATTTCAATAAAATCTCCAGCTTTGGAGCCTGCTGATAACCTCTCACTGCTTAAATCTATTTCACTGACACTTTGCCTAACTAAAAATTTCTTAACCATCTGTTTCTTGCTTTAAGGGACAAACAACTGAGCTCCTATTATTTAAACTTTGTCTCAAAGAATCAGACCCAAAATTAGGTTTCCCATAAAACATTTCAGCAAAGACATATTGAAAATAGCACCTTCTAATTCTTTGTTAGTTCCTGCCAGCATTGATTTCCTTGAAAACCTTTCATCTTCATTTTGAAGCACTGAGACCAGGTTTTAAAAATGTAAGTTTGCTCCTTTTAATGTCTGAAATCGTAGACGGTCCAACATCTTACATCTCAACGAATTGTTTACCTGTAACTTCTTTATTTTATTGACCGATAAATTTTTAGTTTATCTGCTAACAATAAGACAGTTCATTTTCTTTTAGATGCCATGGTGAATGACAAAACAAGCCACCGATGTGAAAGAGTACCATTAAAGTAGCAGGTCAAAGACACACATACTGACTATTTAAAATGAATAAACAGCTGAGCCGGGCTGGGCACCT
The DNA here is from genome assembly GCA_036971475.1 of Prosapia bicincta. NCBI lineage: Eukaryota > Metazoa > Arthropoda > Insecta > Hemiptera > Cercopidae > Prosapia > Prosapia bicincta. The sequence goes on along the minus strand of JBAIZL010000005.1, from coordinate 178,494,000 downwards.
GGGGAACAATCGACAATAAAGGACTGAACTGAAACAGTGATTCAGAATCCAAATACTGTCTAAACTGTTCATGCTGCATCTAAACTAGCTTTGTGGAAGAAAGTCCAATAGCACATGTAGACAGAATCATTATTTTGGAAATCGCAATACGTTTTGACTTACTTTTTTTCTGAAAATCTGAAAGCGATTTGGATAATCAACGATTCAGACAGTCAAAATGAGGATAATTGGACTTCTAAAGTATTTATATATAGATTTCACCAAGGAAAACAATGACCTAGTTTCATCCAATTATCTTAGTAACCAGTGGAATAATACGTTATTTCCAGCTTAATCTATGATCATTGCTCTTAGCTACTTATAAAATACTTGGTTGTGCTTCCAGTATTTATGATTTTTCATCAAGAACATAAATACCTTTGCTGAATTTTTATGGTTTGTTGTATTTAAAATAACAAACATATTCTTTAAATTATTACTATTTTCTTTTTAGTTTGGTCTAGATAAACACACATATTGATTAAATTTGATAGATGTTTAATAAAAATATATTACCCATGTGCATCAATAACAAACTCAGGCTAATAAAACTTTTATAACACAATTTAATGTAGATGTAAACAAATTATCTAACAGTCTGAAATTTACTTGTTTCACATAATTTATAACATATTTTACAGAAACTGCAAAACAAGAGAATATGTAGAGTAAATGGACATACTAAACGCGTGTGTGTAAGTGTGTAGGTAATATTTACATCAATTCAATTTATTATAAATTGCCACAAGTCAGGCATATAAGAAATAATAAATATTTTAACAGCGTGTAATAAACTTATTACATGATTTAGTCCTACAGCAAATAACAGATAATTAAAAGCATATGTAAGAGTTGAACAACTGACAGTAACAATGAAGCAAAGGTTTAATTGCCTCACTATGGGAATATTTGGAAGACAAAGAGACACCAGTCAACATATCTGGAAGCTAAACAAGGAAATAAGAAAGTGAAAATATAGCAAACCTTCTTTTAATCTTCGAGTGGTTTCATGTAACTGAGCTTGAATATTATCTACTCTATCTTCAGAAAGATTTAACTGCACTTTTAACTCTTCACATTCTTGAATTACTGTGTCCCGTTCTTTCTTGGTCTCTTCTACTTTGTTGTCTAATTTGATCTTCTCTTCTTCAGCTTTTATTCTGAAAATTGATAAAATCATTTAAAATAATAAAATTATTACTTGACTATTCTATTAAAAGGAGTAACAGAAATTCATAATGCATGATGTTATGGGTTATGCATCTTACCTTTCTCTTTAGCTTCAATATATATTCGCTGTATTAAATAACAAAATTAATTAGATGAAAAACTTCACTGAACATACAACATTATGATGATTGAAATGAACAAATTTTCACTTTTTATCAAATGATAAAATGTTTTAAATTGTTAAATTTATTGTGCTATAAGAATTTAAATTTCAAAATACACAATATGAAAACTAAAATGCAATCAAATTCAGCCTAACTTTCCAGTTAATGCCATTTGTAAAGTTTAGATAAATTACCATTTTTTTCATTTTCAGTATCTTTGTCGCTGTCATCTTTCCTGATGGATATTACAAAATATTCTATTTTATTTCAACAAGGGCTTTGCCTTGAATTTTCGATTTTGTCATTTATGCTTATTTTGCTGTTGAGAACTGGGAGGTTTCCAATACATTGATTGGCATTTTGTTCTGGGATTGTAAGTTAAATCCAGGATTTGTCACAAGTGATATTGTTTTCTAAGAAGGTAGGATCTCTTTTGATATTTTATAGGATGACAGGCAAAACATTCTTTGGCATTCCTCTTATCCAGGTGTGTAAGACACTTTGGAACTATTCTGAACATACTTTATTCATGTTGAAACTTTCATGAAGAAGCTGCCCAACACATGGAGAAAAGTGCCTTGTTGATACCTGTTAACGCAGACATTGCTCTGATAGTTGAAACAGACTTTCTTGAAAAAGACCATCACTCTTTGCTGACGATGGTCTGCCAGTGCATGTATCGTCACTCATTTTCCCAGTATCTTTAAATTCTTTAAACTACACAAACACTTGTGTTTGTGATAAGCATTCATATCCATATACTGGTTGTAACATTACAAATGTTTCACTTACAGATTTTCCAAGTTTGTAAAGAAATTTGATGTTTACATGATGTTGTTCCTGAATACTGAACATTTTTTCAATGCTAAGGGAGGATTGAATACAGGAACCAGATGAAACTAGACCAGTGTGTAAAGCGAGTCACGTGACTGGCTGTATGATATTTAGCCTTAATGCAATCGTTCTGTGGCTATACCAATACTAATCCAATTTCTTTCTATCCAAACTTCTTACTAAATGCTAAAATACAACAAAATTAAAACTCACCTAAACTCTTCCATTTTGGTTTTAAGTCTTGATACTTCATCTCTTAACTGATTTAAACTAGCCCTATCCTGTTCCATTCTAGTTGTAGCGTCTCTTCTGATCTTCTCTCCAATTACTCTTTCTTCTTCCAGATCTCTTCTGATACTATCCATTTTTTCCAGCAGAGCTTGATGATCATGGTGTGCTGTTTAAAACCATGCAGAAAGTAAAAAATAAAATTTGAGGAATTACAAGCAAAGAAATATTGTCTAGCGTGTTCAAAATAATCTGATAACTTTTAAAATTATTAATAAAACTCCAATTAATGGTTTACTTTATCTATCAACCATTGCTGGAGTTTCAAAAGAAACAAAAAGACGATTTCAAAATAACAGATTAAACCACATAGCTATTCATCTTTATTTTTAATGTTATATTTTTTCATCATTTAGGAGAACTTTCGATATGTATGTATCTAAGTTGATATAATACTATTCTTCTTTGTTTTGGTTATATTCACAACAGCACTATGTGACAGGTATCATAAATACATAACTGTATTTAACGATATGTACGATTGTACATAACGATATTTCTTTATTCGATATTTTCAAAATTTTCATTGACTTCTTGTTTTAACATTTAAATCTGAGTCATGGAATTACCAGCAAAATTGTAAAAAGAAAACTTATTATGTCTACTAAATTTATGTCTTGTCTTAGTTTACTATTGGACATTTTTCAATTTTTTCTGTCAAAATCATAATTTCCATTAAATGTTAAAAACATAAATAAATAAGTTATGCTACAACAGTAAAATTATATTGAGGATATTGATACTGAAAGGTATGAAGTGATATGACTGTACTGACTTAATTGTAAATAATCTAAACAAAATTAGATAAAATTACTTCTAATTAAAGAAATTGAATATTTTCTCAATAATTTAGCAGATATGGAACTGAAGCCCTGCCAAATTAATGGTACATTAACATGTTTGCTGCAGTTTATAGGTAGGGTTTTGTTTAATTAACTAAAATACATGAAAATAGTGTTTTATTTACCATATAGTTTTATATCACTGTAAGCAGACAAAAAAACGCTATGAAATTGATTAAAGTTGATATAAGGTGTTAAAAAAATAATGTACCACAGGTGCTATATCAGTTCCTGATGCTCAGACTATTCTAATTCCATAAGGCGTTACAACACTATTGTTAGTGCACTAAACCATTATTTTGAGCATTATTGTTTTATATGCTCAAACCAATTTTGCATAAAATTGTTTTTCATTTTATAAAATAATTGCATCACAAAATAATATGCCTACATATCAGTACTAATTACATTCTAAAAGTTTCACATTATAGCTTCCTCTATCTACTTGAATTAGGTAAACACATGTGTACCTAATATGGTACAAATGTTTCAAGAGCTAATATAAAAATGTGCAACATAGTGATTTGTATTATGACAAAAAATAATTCCATAAATAACTAACAACTAGAATAAGCAAACAAATCAGTCAGTTTATCACCAGGAGTAGGCACTAATACCTAAAATAGAAAAAATACACTATGTGACTTGATACATGAAAAAGATAACAGTAGTGTTTTGGAACCAGTAAAGGAGTGGGGTTATTTAAAAAAGTTGATTACTAGGAGGCCAGAGTAGTGGAATGCCGAATTATAGAAAGACTACAGTATAAGTATGTAGATTTTCTAAATATTATAATATATCAACAAAAGAGTAAGCTGTAAATAAAGAAAAATAATATCAATAAATAAAAATCTATTTAAAATTTGCATTAAGACCAAAGACGCATTTTAATCATTATCATTTCAAGGATGAAGTATAAGACAAACGTTTATCATTAAAATTAATTTCTAAAATCTTTGCAGCAAAATTGTTATTGTAGTAGTGGAGTTCAAAAAACTATAGACATGGGAAAGGGTGACTAAATGAGAAAAGATAAAGAAGGCTCAGATCCAGATTAAGATCCGAATAGATTAAGAAAGATCCCTCAAACTTTAATTAGTTATAAAAATTACTCTTAAAATTTATTAATTTACAAAACCAGTACTTAAATTGCTGATTGTTTATCAAGAAACATTTTTTTTTTAATTTCTAGAGATTTCACCTTTTAAGTTTTTTTTTCTGTTGATGCAAAATGGTTGGTTAGTAGTAATAATAAATACCCACTTTGTATTTTGATGTTGCATGAGAAATGGCTTCATACTCAAAGCAGACTAAATTCCATGGTATTCTAAGTTAGGACTATACAAGCTAAATTCTTAGGAAATAATTGCTTATCTATAGAAATTTATCAGTATAGTCATACATTAGAAAGGATCTCACCATAGATATGATTTATAAACAAATTTAAGATAAGCTTGAAACTCTTAGACTCCACAAGTAGATATAGGTAGCTTCACTACTGCCTCATATATGTTATTTGCTTCCTATCCACAAGCATTACGGCAACAAATAATTTTATTACTGCCTGAATATATTGCTATTTAAAAGATCTAATGTCTGCTCCCAATTGTGTGTTTTCAATAAACTTTTGAAAACTGATTCTTTAGGGGGCTTGATCACAGGTAATTTTTTTTTAGATGTTCTAGAACGATTCTAGAATTTTTATCTAACAATAGAAGAATAACATGAGAATTTACAAGATTATAGGAAAATAATATTATAATTATTATTGTTAAAGCTGTGAACTCTTAGCAGAAAGGACACCATTTTTCAAGATATGGTCCAATTTCCCGACTAGTACAAAGTATGCAACTTGTATGTGTATAACAACTTCTCTATCTAAAAACATGTTGTGATACACTATTACGTAATTTTTTTAAAAAATTAGTTGTTTGTCCAACTAGAAATCATTTAAATATTTCATACCATTAATAGTTATTAGTTAAAATTTAATTCTATTTAACAACAACTTTTATTGTAATTATGTTCAAATACCAAGAAGTAGAGCTTGTTGCTTCTCATTTTCTGCCCTCAACAAAACTTCTTCATGTTGCTGGCAAATATTCTCAATGTGCTGTTGTAAACTATTTATCCTTTCTTGTAGCTGAAGAATTTCATTGTCCTTCTCAGAGCCTAAGTTTGAAATACTTGATTGTAGACGTTTCTCTAAACTAATGCGTAGTTGTTCCTAAATAAGAAAAATATAACTTATTGTGTAACAATTACTTTTTTGTTACACACACACACACAAACAATAAAATATGAAATATATATTATTATAGTAAAATAATAACAAAATTTGTGATAGGATATGGTAAAATTATTTTTCTAAAACAAATAAAAGTAGGGTGAATAAAAAATAAAAAGATTTTTTTACCCAAAGCCAGTATCGTAAGCACTATTTAAGGACATAATTGACTGAAGGAAAACAATACAAAATATATCAAAAATTTATTTTAGATGTCCAAATTTAAAAAATGAAGAAATATAAAAGGGAACATATAATAATAATAAAGGTAGCTAAATTATAAATTTTAATTAAGAAAATAATATGTAATTAGTAGCAAAATTTCAAGATGAGATAATACAAATGAGAAGTTAAATAATTTTGAAAAATTATTATATATATATGAAAAAATTAAGCTATATTGAAAATAAGGTATTTATATTGATCCTAGAATCCTATGATATTGCAAAAAATGCGATGTGCAGAGTTCTAAGAAGAACTGAAAAAATAATTAATTGGCACTGATACCTCATATATTTACAATTTTGAAAAAACAAAACTTAACACTATTGCATATCAGTATGTGATAAACCATTGAAAAGTAATAATTAAAAAAGTAATCAACTTTTATGATTAAATTCATGAATTTTTATGTAATTATTAGTAATTTTCTTGATATCCAAAGGTTTTTAATGGTAACACTCGAAAAATTCTTAAAGGATACATTTTAGAACTAGCTTCAATCAGGAAAACAAAAGATCTATATAAATCCTCTAAGTTTTTGTTTTCACACAGGAACAACAATTTTTGCTTAATTATAAAATAAATAAAATTACAGCTTCATGTGTTGGCAGGTACTTGTCATTTTAAAGTCATGAATATAATCGTAAATTATATAATTAAATAGTGTATTTGCAGGATACATAAAACATAAGTTTTTGAAAATTGTGTTCATTGTGTTTTGATAATATATTTTGAAAATTGTGTTCATTGTGTTTTGATAATATAATGTATTGGTAATATACATAATATTTTGTTTCATTATGGTTTCTAGCCCAGAGATAAACTAAAATTAATGTATGTTGAGGCACAATTACAGTACAGTATGATAGAGTATTTGCAGCATATATTTGTCAAGAGGACAATGGTCAAGTGACCGAAAGGTGCCTCGTCATAAGGTAAAAATTAATTGCACTTAATGGTGGAATAATTGTTTACAATTAACATATAATAACTAAACACTTGTAAATATTTACAAACTTGCCTATAGTAGCACTTACTTATATTAAATTGGTTGGGGATGGCCGTTTCGGGAGATGTGTCCCATTGTCAACTCAGACCGTAATGGGACACATCTCCCGAAACGGCCGTCCTCAATAAATATAAGTAGTGCTACTTTAGGCAAGTTTGTAAATATTTACAAGTGTTTAGTGAAAACTAGTAGCTCACGTGAAGAGGAAATCAACAAATATAATAACTATATATATATATATATATATGTGTGTGTGTGTGTGTGTGAAGTTGATATATTACTATTGTAAATTCTTTTATCCACAAAATTGGTGGATAAAAGTATTTACAATAGTAATATATCAACTTCATAAAGTCAGTGCAACGGAAAAATAATGGAGAACGTAAAATATCAAGATATATATATATATATATATATATATATATATATATATATATAAAGTTAATATATTACTATTGTAAGTAATTTTATCCACCACTAAGTGCAATAATTTTATTAATTTAAAGACGTTACACGCATTTTCTCTTGATCTAAGTGTATGATGTTTTTATATAGTATGTCTTCTGTATATGTCGTCTGTAGGCTCATTAAATTGTTGTGTGTGTTTTTTATAAATGTGGTATTTTTCTAGTGAGTTAATTCTATTGGGTTATTATTTATTTCAAGTATGGTTAGGTTATTTTCGTAGTTTGTTATTTCATGCTTATGTGATATTAGGTGTGCTGCAACATTTGATACTTTTAAATTTTTATTTTTGAATGCTCTGTAATGTTCTTCAAATCTTATTTTAAATGATCTGGTCGTTTTCCCTATGTATAATGCATTGCAGTCGTTACATGTAATTTTGTAAACTCCTGATAGGATATGTTTTTCTGTATTTGTTTTGTGGTTTGTGTTATTAAGATATTTTATTATTTTGTTATTTGGTTTGTATGTTGGATAGTAGTATTCTTTGTTGTATATAGTTGTTAGTTTTTCTATTTTGTTATTGGTGTATTTATATTTTAGGTAGATTTTTTTATTTTTATTATTTTTGTGTTCAGGTTACTGTAGTGTTGTATTGAGGTTAGGTGTTTTTGTAAATTTATTGTATATGTTTTTTATAAGGTGTTTGTTGTATCCATTTTCTATTGCAACGGAAAAACAATGGATAACGTAAAATATCAAGAATATATATACATATATATACATATATATATAATATAACTTCATATATATATATATATATATATATATATATATATATATATATATATATATATATAGTGTATGCTTTATTAATACTATCTATAGCGGGTTAATCTTGTTAAAACTTTTACGACTTTTGATGAATTAGTTAGGCTTACTCTCATCATTTCTTCATTATTAGATAATGATTTTTATCAAACTGAAATTATTTACAAATTACAGGGGAAAAATGCAAGATTGTGATGGAAAAATGAATGGAAATGATATTCTATAAAATATTGAAGAGGTGTAACATGCATGATAAATAGCCAACCTTTTCTTCTGTGAGTTTACAGATATTGTCTTCATTATTTTTTGTTAAATTACTAATAGTTTGTTGGTATTCAGCTTCCATTACAGCTGCTTGTTGAGTAAGGGTGGCTTTCATTTCCATAGATCTTTTTTCACAGTTTTCTAGATCCTTGTTTAAACGGCAAATTTGACCTTTTAATGTCTCCTGTAAAAAAGTGATGTAAGTTATTTATTTTAGACTATTTTAAGGTTATAATATTGAAAACAAATTACCTTACACAGGTAGTTTACCTGAAATTACATAGTTTTTAAAAAACCACAAATTTTTAAATTTTGAACTAGAAATTTATTTGTTTAAACAATGTCTTTTACTAACTCAGACTTTTAAAAAAATGTTACAAAAAATTAAGTTGGAAAATAACATCTTGTAGATAGTACCTTTCCTTTTAAACAAATGTTTACAGATGTTCCCTGAAGTTACGCATTAAATCTTGTAACATATCTCATAGGATGCCTTGGATCTTTCTTCTCATGGTTTACTTCAACTCTGGTAATGTGAGTGGTTTTTTAATATAAATATATGATTTCAAAAGAGCTCAAAGAAAGTAGCCCAGGATCATCAGATTGGGGGAATAAGGGTGGCCAAGGAACATCTCCAAAATGAGAGATTACTTTTCCAGGGAAAACTTGTCAGACAAGTTCCATCAAAATTCAAGAAGAAACATCTTGCCGGAACCATGTTTCGGATTGTTATGCAGAGGGTGGAGTACAGGCAAGAAAAAATTATTCAACATTTCCAAGTAGCGATCTGTGGTAACAGTAACTGCTTGAGTGTTCTCATTCTCAAAAAAAATTGGCCTGATGATACCCACTTCATCTACCACACACCACACCATCACTCAAGCACTGTTTAATGCCATCTCTTGCAAAATATAAAGTTCTGCTTGTTTACAAAACCATACAGATGATAATTTCCCTCGCCGCTCTTGAGTAAAACAGCAATTTCGTTTTTGTCAAAGATTGCCATTATTCGCTGACAAAATTTTAAACATCTGTAATCACCAGGGTTCAGTTGTTGATATACTGCAAGGTTATATGGATAGAATTTGAGGTTCTTAATCAAAACGTTTCTTACTCTAGAGGCAGAAATGCTGAGGTTTGAGGCTCACTTCCTTAGCTAACAATTGGGGCTCTCCAACATAGCTATGCTTAACATTCTAAAGCGTATGAACAGTTTTTGCTGGCCCTGGAAGTTTTTTTCATCAATGATTCTATTGTGTTCACATTGTGTCTACCTCAAAATTGTGCCACGATCTGAAATCGGCCCACATGGTGGAACATGGAAGTACCGACAAAAGTCTCGTAAGGTTTGGGTCATGTACTCACTGCCTCACAACAAAAGCATGGTGCTCTAGGTCCTACATCTTGAGCCTAAATGAAACTTTCCACTACACTCTAGTATAGTGATAACAAACTGTAAGACTTTCCCAACTCTCATTGCTCCACTATTTGAATGTACTATGCAATACAAAACCGGTTCTCGGTAAACACCCGGAATTAGTGGTAATGAGAAAAAAACACTATAATTTTTAATATCTAATGTCAAGGGTTAATCTAAAAAAGAACTGCTGAGTAGAGTTGAACTCCCTCTTCTTGATACTCAACAATGAACCTATGATGCAGAATTTCATGCAAGACTGGTTTAATCATTAACTGTGAGTTAAGGGGATTAATAAATAACTGTATACGAACTCACAATTATGAATACTATTTTCTTACACGTTTCAGTGACTTCAGTGTCATCATCAACCATCAGTAATACTATTGTGATACCATCAGATACCTTGTGGTGTATTCATTTTTATATACATATGTGTGGATGTTATGTTTCTGTGTATATTGACACACTACTGCAGTCGGAGCATTTAATAAAACAGGAAGTCATTAATATTAACTCTAAAATACTGTTGAGTACAATTAATGGACATCAAATCCTCCACAGGCCGTGGAGGGTCTGTAACATTTCTCAGAACTGTTCAAACAAACGTGCGAATTATCGACAAATATTAAAAAAATATTAATTGAGTCGTTTACCTGCTGTGAGTCATCACTAGGACTTATGCAATACCTCTTACTGGTTTCCTAGGTAAGCTAGCATTCGGCCGGATGCAGTCCATCAGTTGCCACGAAGATCTCTTTCAACTCGCTAGTCCAGGTCTCTCTCAACGACTCGTCCTATTTCCTATTAAAACTATACCGAAAATATCGAACTTTACCCAGTCAGCTGTTTTATTATCGGTCAACAGTCGGTTCTCGCGGCGACAATTAGAACCGTTTGCTCTCAAGACTATTTGGCGGTAATATATAAAAAAAGCGTTACAGACCTCCCCCACAAAACGGAAACGGGGGGGGGGGGGGAATGTGAAACCTCCTGTGTGTGTCTGAAGTAAAGATGTATAAATTTAGATCCAGAGACAGTAAAATAGAGTTTGGGCAGCAGAAATCTGATGGGAGGCCGGTCTCATCGTGTACCCACGCCAACTCCCATGTTAACCGTATATCCCTTTAAATTTCCTTGATTACTCTCTCTCTCTCTCTCAACTGCATTATCCCTATACCATAACTATATGGACAATATCCACAAATACCATAGGGGACAACTACAAATACAAACTGCCATATAATTCCTTACATGGTCTAAGGGAAACCGGAACTGCTTCAGAATGACGATGTGTCCGATGCGTTCATTCTAAAATTGGGAATAATTACAGGGGGAAAGGGAATGGAAGGAGAGGGAGGAAGCTGCCTTGAGATAGGAGTTTTTTAGCAGGTACTAAGCTCTCTATTTGGGTTTCCTTATGGATAGGGGAGTGAGAGCTTAGATAATCCTCATTTGCTAATTTATTCTTTTATCCCAAGAAACATATACAATATAAATACGTATACAAAAATTCGTATGGTACGAAATTATTTAAAATCTGCATTGAGATACCGTATTAATACAAATTATTTATATGGTGAGAGGGTAAACAAGATTATGTTATACTTTATATCATTAAACCTTACCTAAACCGGGGTTGGATACTATCACTATCAAATTTTAGGTGATTCTCATTTCTTAATAACGTCTCCATTACTGTACCCAATATATAAATATATAAACAAATTAACCCAGTAATGATATAAATAAATGCCAGAACAACAATTTTAACAATGAAAAAATCTATTCCTCCAATGCTTTACATATTTTTAGCAACCGTTTGTACATTTAATACATATATTTTATTTTTAAAAAATAAAACTACGAATCCGATTATCGTTACAGCTAACCCAAAATTTTCCGAAATTATAATTATAAAAATACAGCTACAAAAAAATATGTCTTTCATTATTCGTTGATTACATTTTTTATTTTCTCTTTTATGAAACAAATTTATAAATTATTTTACAAACCAAGCTCTGCTACCATTCTGACACTCTACTGCCGTTGGAGGATTTTAATAAAATGGGAAGTCATTGATATTAATTCTAAAATACCATTGAGTACAATTAACGGACATCAAATCTTCTACGGGCCGTGGACAGAGTGTTTACATAAAAATAAGAATTATCGACAAATATAAAAAGAATATTAAATGAGTCGTTTACCTGTTGTGAGTCAATACTAGGACTTATGAGTTACCTATTACCGGTTTTCTTGGGAAACTAGCATTCGGCCAGATGCAGTTCGTCAGTTGTCAGGAAAATCTCTTTCGACTCGCTTGTCCGGGTCTCTCTCAGATATTTCCTATTACCTGTTTTATTTCCTATTAAAACTATACCGGAAATATCAAACCTTATCCAGTCAACTGTTTTATTATCGGTCAACAGTCCGTCTCTCGCGGCGACAATTAGAACCGTTTGCTCTTGGAACTATTTGGCAGTAAAATACTAGTTTGGCGGTAATATATAAAAAAAAGTTACAATATTAATATTTATCCCTTGCAGTATTGTGGATGTTGTAATATGGTGTAGGGAAAATCCAATTGAGAGAGGGAGAGTATATGTGATATTAGGGGGGGTGTACGGTCATCATGGGAGTTGGTGTGGGGATGCGCTATCTGCTACCCAAGCTCTATGATTCAGTGATAGGAATTAAACTGATACACACTGATTTCTCACTCACTTAAGGTGGTTGATGTCTCACCCACCCCGGTTTCACTATGGCATGAGAGGTCTGATACATTATTTTGTAAAAGTGTCTGCTAAAACAACGAGATAATGGCTCTTACTATACTTGTTTTTTTCTAAATCCCTAATTTTACAAAAGAAATTGTTTTCTTTTTATATATGATCTGAAGTACAAAAATTCAATGCATAATTCACACATAGCTGCAGTATACACAGTAAGTACAATATTTACACATCCAAGCATGACTCCTAATTGTAAATACATTTATCACAAATGAACACCATGAGCATACTGCGACTTTTACAAACCCTTTGTTTGGTTTTATAAAAAAAGTTCGAGACAGTATAAAATAATTTGCAGATTTTGAGTTGTACATCTTCTTTTTAAAAAAAAATGTTTTTATTGGTATCACTTGCCAAAACAAACCGTTACTTAACAAACCATTATTTTTTTGGCATTTTTCAATCTTGTCCATGACTCACAACAAGAGGTTTTTGCTAAGTAATACCAATAAAAACACAAATTACATCTAAATTTTTGAAATAATATATGCCTGCTTCACCTGTTTGATTAGAAGCTCCTGTTGTTCTTTCTCCAAATGATTACGCTTGGTCTCAGTTGATTCCAAATTTGTCTGTGTGTCAAACAAAACCCCTTCCAATGCTTCCTTCTCACTTCTAAGAGAAGCTAGCTGTTCTTGAAGCCGTTGCAGTTCTTTTTCATTAGTTTCCAACATTATCTTGAATAGAAAACATCAAAAATCTTTTTACATCATTATACAAACAGAATCATCATTATGATTATAGTTATAATAAAATATTTCCCTACATTTCTTATTTTAACTGAGACCTAATTTTAGCAAATAAAAGTATTACTACCCTAACACAAACTAATTATTGTATTGAATATATAGTTAAACTCCTCGTCCCATTAATATTCTTGTTTTATATAAAACAATTACTTAAAGAACATGAATATTTCATGGTAAACTGTGCTCAGTTAAGGGTTACTATTACAGGAAAAGTAGGTTTATCCTTCGTGGGCTATAAAATTGTTCAGACTCTTAATGGAGTAATTATACAAGGTAAAACTAAAGATGCATGAATACTCAAAAAGTTTTCAAAGTTGCTTCCTACTTAGTTCAGTATTGAGATTTCCAAATTAAATAGTTAAACAGATATACCAGTTGAACACAGCCTATTAGTCTTCTCAATGCATACAAATAATATTCTAAGAGCATGTGACAACACTTGGTTTTAACATGTTTGCTACCATAATGTTAACAAAATAACTATTGATATAGACCAGATGACTCACATATGCACCATACGGACTCTCTTCCTGGACCACCATCCCACATATGTGCTGCTCGGGGTACCTGAAATGAACTGATGGCTCATATTTGGGATATTATTTGCGTGTTACTTTTATTCCTCTGACAAATCATTGGTTTATTTTAACAGCTTGATATATTCGTATCTGTGTAAAGACATGTCTGACGTTAATGCGGGACATTTGGTCTCTCAGTTATCAAGGTTAATGATGTCAAAATACAGTTGACACCCTTGTTTATACCTTCACGCCACTGAGGCAGTTTTTATTTTGAATGATCAAGTTTTACTAGGTTTACTCTAAATGACATTTACCACAAAGATCTAAATATATCATAAGTGATGGGTGGGTTTTTAAATATTCTGTATGGAACTCAAATATAAACACATTTTGTCTCAGTTACAATAATATTTATATCGACTGTATTTTAAGGATATATAAGGCCATACAAGCAATCTGCATGCATGACTAGCCAAGATGAGTTAGTTGGGTGTTTGTTGATATAAGCCTTTGTAGTGGCTCTTATGTCGGTCTGCGATAGGATTTTCCTGCTATAGATCGACCGGCTCATCTATGCGCCATCCCAAAAAACACTAAAAACAGGAAAAAGAAATATATACATTCAAAAATCATACTTCTAGGGTTTTTATATAGTGTAATAACTTATTACAACAACATCCACTTTTGGTCTGTTATGAAGGTCAGACCCTTAATGCGGTCTGAGTAGAAAGATCAAATTCTTACCGCCACTCTGTTGAGAGAAACCAGACGGTGCATAAATGCGCCACTCAGTAGCGAACAAGTTAATTTAAATAAATTGTTTAATGATTAAAAACAAAAGTTTATAAACATTAGTGTTGATCAGTTTCGTGTGGTTAAAATTTAACATTAATAATAATTAGCATCTAAAATTTTGATTTGTTACTTTTCTACTGAAATATGTGGTATACTTTTAATGTTTGATAATCAATTGCTGCTGTTTAAAGCAAGCTTTTTTTCAAGTTCAAACCATTTTAATATGAAAAAAACCCTGAAAACTTAATTTTTATTTAGGTACTTTCCTGTTATACTTGGAATAAACAGCTGTATTAACTAAGAAATATAGTAAACTCTCGAAACAGCATATATCGCCTATACTCAACAAATGTCCATTGTTTGCAGGTGTCCATTATTCAATGAGGTTGAATTCAATAGTGATAAAATGGGGTTTTAAATTGCCTGAGAAAACATTTGTTGTAAAGTAAGACAAATGGAAAATTTACAAATAAAATTTTCCAATTTAACTAGTTATGTAACTTTTGAGTTTTAACATGTTGACTTTTGATTACCTAAATTATAGGTATTGCCTAAAGCGTTCTCATAAACAATTTTTATTACCACACACAAATAAATCACAATGACCATAGACAAAACTATGTTACAAGTATTGCCCAACAAACTGATACACAGAATAGCTACACAAACACACAGCAACAACACTGCCAAAACAAGAATATGACCTGCACAAGGAAGGGCATCTGTTGGCGCTAGTCTGTCAACTACCCACAAGTAAGAAGTTAACAAATATGTTTTTTAAATGGTGTGTACTTTGACTTTGCTTAGTTCTTTTATTGTTGGAAGCTTCTTTTTGCAAGTGTAAAAGTGAAATCTACCTTATCTTTATTTGAAGAGAAAAAGTTTTCACTTCATTGATTTTTTTAATAGCACCACTAAAATTGATTTAGATAGCCATAGATTTGTAAATGGTTCTCATCTCACCATCACTGAATCATCATCCTCATTAGTTGTTATGTAATGTAGATTTAAAACAAAATACAGAAACTCAGCAAAAATTTTGGAATTCTGTGTCATCAGTTGTAATCATATTGAAATGTGTAAACAAGAGACAGTTTTTCTACAACACAAGGAAGAGTGAAACTGATGGAATAACACTTGCTGTTTACAGAAAGTGCAATTTTTTTATTCTCAACATCAAATATACATACACAACAATCAAATTTATTCTAGTTTTATAATTGGAAATAGCAAATGCAGTGTCCGTATTTAGGAGTGACCAATGTTGATAAATATTTATTGAAGAAACCTTTAATAAACTGGATTGGGAAATATCCCAGATAAACAGACCCTTTCAACTGGGATTGGGAGTTGAAAATTTGTCCATAAGATCCTGTCTGTTTCACGGATATGCCCATAAAGAAAAGTTTTACCATACAGCCTTACCTTGATTTTTTTTATTGACTGTCACATTTTGAACTTTTATTATAAAAAATTAAATGAACTTTTGCAAAACTGAACTTATGAATGGGCAGGCTTTCTTTAAATGACTTTTACCCCCTTTTAATATACATCCTTTATTGATGTTCCAAACATTAATAATGACACTTCAATTACTTTTTACTAATTTTTCAATTCTGGGAACATTGGGGTTTTTTTTTAAATAAATGATACTCATCTTGGATAAATATTTTTTTAGTAACTACACTAAAATTGGAAAAGAACAAGATGCACTATTAAATCAAAATATCAACATTGTTTACTGTAAATACCCAATTATGGTACAAACTAATGTATTTTTCTCTACCCAAATAAAATTAAATTATTTTTACTTCTAAAGTGTCATAATTGGCACTATACAAGTTTAGTTTTCATAAGAATTACTTAATGATCTTAAATTTTAATCATAATAAAAAACATCAAAATGATCATATTTTAGTCTCATAACAATTTTTGTGAAATAAGTAACACTAGTTTTAATACACCAATCACTCAATCACAGTATTCAAAAATGTCTTTTTATGGCCCTAAAAATCTTTTAATAATTAATATTTTTTTAAAATTTAAATATAAAATTATAGTCAAACATTAAAATACCTGTTTCTCTTCACAATCTTTAACAAGATCTTCTAAGTTGCGATTGATACGAGAGTTGGTTTCATTAGCCTGTTCCAGTCTTTGACGTATTCTAACTAACTCTTCATTCAAGCCTTCTTTCTTACGTGCTAGTAATGACAGTTGATTGCTCAAATCACTACGCTCCCGACTCACCTGCCCTAATTCTAATTCAACCTACAACAGATTATTTTGACGTAAGTATATACATGCATATGAGGTGTACTCCAAAAAAATATACTTCAAAAAATGTTCTTACTTTCTCTTTCTCTACCTCCAGGAACTTGACTTTTTCGTGGAGTGAGACTTTTTCTGAATCCAGGTCTAGCCTGGCCTGTTCTGCTTGAAGAAGTTCTTTTCGTAGGGAGCCTAAGTCATTACTTTGGTCAGCAACTTGATTCTGTAGAGCAGCTTTTTCTTGTTCTAACTGTAAATATTTGAAGATGTTAACACCGTCAATACTTTGTAGTAAACATAACAAAGATCTGTCTGTCTTAACTAAGGAAATTTAAAGGATGATTGATAATGATTAGTAGAGAAAACGCATTAATTCTTATATTTAAATGTAAAAGCTATTTCAGATTTTCAAATTTAAACAATTACTGCAGCATTCAAGATAAAGAGTGTAGCAACTAAATAAAAAAACAATAATTAAATATCTAATACAGTCGTGCTGATAATTCGTAGGCGGACAATTGATGATGACATTTGTTACTCAAGTATTTGTTAGTAATATTAGTCAAATAATTTCCTCAGGAAGAAATTTTTTTTCTTTACATTCGAGTCCCGTGGAAATGAGTAAAGGTGTAGACAATCAATGGGTGTGATTTTTAAAAAAAAATGGAAGAACAAAAATCGCAAAGAAGAAAAGAACATTAGGTCTTCTGAATGACAGACTGAAAAAAGTGAATCAAAAAGTCTGTAAGAGCACGCTTTACAATCTCCGAACTTTCCAATTATTTTCCTGACATTTTTTGAAGTCTTTTACATGTGACAGTGTCAGAAAAACTATGCTACCACAAGTTTTGTGCTTAGTGGGTACCTAAACTGCTGACTGACAACAACAAAACAAAAAGAATGATTTATGCCAAAGTCTTTATTTTTCGGCATGACTTTGAAGGAGAAGAATTTTTGAACAGGATTGTTACTGATGATGAGACTTGGATGTCCTATGTGAATACTGAGTAACAGCAGTTAATGCAATAAGGACATACCTATTATCCAAACAAGCCAAAGAAAGCCTCTGAAACTTTGTCCATGAGAAAAGTCATGGCTACAGTTTTTTGGGATGCTAAGGGACTCTTACTTGTTGATTTTATGGAATATGGTTTGTCGAAGACAACACTAGCACTCACACAGCTGAAAGAACAAATGAACTTTGTTTAAATTCGTATGGAACTTTTTTAATCATCCCCTATACAGCCCGGACGTGGTTCCTAGTAAATTTAACTTCTTCCCACATATGAAGCGGTGACTTGCATCTCAGTGGTTCGCCAGTGACATTCAAAATGCCTTGACAGGTTGGCTTCATTTACAGGCGGCAGATTTTTACTCAGAGGGTATTTCAAGTTATTACAAGTATTTGAATATGTTTGGCAACTAGAAAAATAGAGAAAAATTGTAGTTATAAGATGAAT
The DNA here is from genome assembly GCA_036971475.1 of Prosapia bicincta. Taxonomy (NCBI): domain Eukaryota; kingdom Metazoa; phylum Arthropoda; class Insecta; order Hemiptera; family Cercopidae; genus Prosapia; species Prosapia bicincta. The sequence goes on along the minus strand of JBAIZL010000005.1, from coordinate 178,475,637 downwards.
ATAATGAAACATTTGTATATTCACTCATTTACTTTTAATTTCAAAACAGAGGTTACTTTTTTCATCACCCTGGTATCTCCATCAAGCAGTAAAAACAAATAAATCACACGAACAAACAAATCAATAGGAACAGACACTATCATCAAAATAACCATATATTTATTTACAAAACTCAACAAAAAAATAATAAATCAATAGTTTTGTCAGCACTTGTACCTTATGTATCAACAAAGTTAACATGGCTTAGTTAACTGCAATGGAAAATAGCAATTGTAAAAAAAATCTAGATGAATTTTCATTAAGACAATTAATACATTTTTTACTTTCTATTTAGAGAACCTCATGAAGAGACTTTAAACATGTGTATTTATATGAAAGGTTTGATAATCTGTCAGGTAATTTTGAACTTTCCAGTACATTGGAAAGCACAGACTCTATGAAAATCGAGAGGGACATATATGGTAAATTAGTGAAATGAATGAAACCGTGGTCAAAAATATGAAAAAAGGCATCAAATGAAGAAATTAATACATATAAAAATACTAAATGAAAAGATACTACACTTATTGCAAATTTCTACTGACTACCTTTGTTAACCAAGTACTTGGATAATCAAGGCTCTACAGTAATTTTATCTGAGGCCTGCAATGAATCTAGGGATTTCAAACCGATATTTCCATTTTTTAGTTCTTCGTGAAGGTTACAGAAGTATTTTTTAGCCATAACATCCTCATTGCAGCATCCACTTTAATTTGAATTCTCTCCTCTACAATCCTTCTCCATTTTTCGGCAGAAATTTAACCCTATAAATCACTTTTTTTTATTTAATTACCTCCCTCACTAAAAATATATAAGAATATTTTTAGTATCCCTCAGTTTCTTTAATTTACTCAAATTGTAAAATAAGTAATCAGCTGAATTTAGATTATTTAATAATTAGTGGTAAATTTATGATGATCAGTTATGATGGATATATAATCATTTTGTCCAGCTAGGATAGCTTACAAGTGTAGTGTTTATTGCTTGATGTAAAACCAACTTGTTCAAAATACTACTTGGTCTATCCTTACGTACTGTCCTGCTCAGTTGTTTTTTATTTACCAAATTAACTGAGTGATTAGTCGTGATGCATGATGAGAAACTCAAAAATCATAGCCAGAAGTTCCACTTGAATATATTTTATTTCCATCCAAAATGATATTTCTCATTTTCAACAAGATTCCAGAAAGGTGTGCTCAATTGGTCCTTGTACTTGCTTTATAAAGCTGCTCAGCAATGACCAGCTGATATATAAAATATAGTAACCTCATATAGGTTATGCTAAAGTTTACATAAGTAACATTGAGTTTCACAAAAACATACTCTTTGGGTAATAAGAGTGGTTTAATAAAAATAATTTGCATTAAATTAACAAACTATCATGACATATTAAGCTAAATCTGAGAAGTAAATAAATGTACATTCATATAAAATAAGTCATGAATAATACAAGAAAACAAGTCAAATTTATATGTAAAGATTAAGAATGGATTTATAAAAGATAGAATTAAATAGAAAGTCAACTTTAATAATTCCTGTTTTAATATAAAAATTTTATTTTTAATTATAAAGAAAGTTAATTTTACAAATCACTCCCTATTTGAATTTTTTAAATATTTTAATCAATAAAAAAATGTTTGGGAAGAATGTTGGTCAGGAATTGCCATAAGTAGCAGGAAACCATGTTGTGCCAATAAGAGGTTTGACAAATCATAGGAGTGTTGTGTTTGGCAAGGAAAGCCTGAATGAGATAAACACAGGTCTACACACTAGTAGGCCAACAGCCAGTGACTGGCTCATGGTGAGACACAGTGCTCAATTGCACATGAATGTCCTCTCCTCACCTCCACCATACATAGCTGCTGCCACTTTGTTTGCATGGAAACAAAATGTTCATTACATTTTCACATTATTTTTAATAAATCTTATTCAGTTTTGTTACTAAATCTAATTTTTATATTTTTTGTTACATCAAAATTACTTAAGTTAGTTTATTAGCTCATTCACAGACCTAAATATGTTTGCTGCCTAATCTCAAACCTTAACTTATATTGTGAGGTAAATATTGAGAATCATATCTAAAAAATTTGACTTGATTCTATCGTTCTTCATTTAATTTTTATACAATCAATCATACCTTTTTAACTTCCTCCAATAAACGCCATTTGTCCTGTTCCAAATTAGCTGCCTGAGATTCTGCTTTTGCCAAGGAATCATGCATATCAGAGCGTTCTAATAGCACTCGCTCCAACTCTAGCTCAATTTCTCCTAAAATACATACTTTTTTAAATATTATTATTAAAATAATTCAGTTTAGTTACTAGTACTCTCAAGTAATAAATATGAATTTTATATTATTATGTTTTGATAGATTTCCTCTAAGTACTTTCAAGTGTAAAAAAAAGGAGGAACTGCAATATAACTGACTTTTCTTTACTACTTAAGAACAGATGGGTTTATAGCTTGTAAGAACATTTACTTATGTAAGACATCTTTTGACTAAATAAGAGACTAACAGTAATGATCCAGTCTGTTTTCATAAAATTGATGCACACAAACACGTACAATATTTAAGATATTTTGGAATATATGATTTGCCAATCAGGGAAAAAGGATTTCTCCCACCTAGACCAAAAAATCTCAAATAAGTTCTGAGGTTTACCAGAACAATCCTAAAATATATACTTATATAAACTACATATTAGTATATGTTTGTAGTATTTATATGTATGAATGAGAGTGTGTTGTTATTATTAGAGAGTGTAATTATTATTATTATTATTATTATTATTATAGTTAGATAATTATTTTCCTGAAGATGCTCGTACTGTTTTATCGGCGAAAAACTTTGAATAATATATGCATTAAAAGTATTCTTGTTTTTAAAATATTTTTAATTTATTAACTATAATACAAGAAAACATATCACCATATTTTATTTATATATATATATATATAGGTTAGTTTTTGTTGGTAAAGATTATTTAAATTTTTTGGACTAGGAGACTGACAGACTTACCTTGGTAAGAGTCCACTCTGTAGTCTTGAAATAGAAACACATAAAAGCACTTAACCAATGATATATTTCAACCACACAAAGACCACTGTGTGGTTGATTTACACAGTTTGGAAATTTAAACACATGAATCTCATTGGAATAAAAATTGGATATTTGTAAAACAATGGCAGACCCCGGATAATCCGCAAACCGGTTAATCCGCCCACGGATAATCGGGAGTTTACTGTATATATATTTATTTATTTATATATGAGAGAGGGGGATTTGAGATAGGATAGGGAACTGACAAGACTTAATTCGGTATTAGTCTAGTCTGTAATCATAAAATTACTCATAGTGGATAACCATGAACAAAAAAGTAATGGTATACTTCAGACATACTGAGACCTTTGTCAACCAGAGATAAAAACTGAAGTGAATTACAGTTGTGTTTAGAAGTATAGATTTCCAAATGTGATGGATGCACAGATATATATACGTTTAAGGTATTTTGTTTTATTTAACTTATAGATAATATTAACTTAGATCCAAATTAAGTTTTTCAGAAGGAAGGGGAATGGCGTTCTCTGATGTTGCGGTTCTGATTTTGAGGTTTGGAGGTTCTCTAGACTTGGTGTACCACTGGTATAACTCCTATTTTCTCAGTTGTGAGGGCTTGCAATCTGGGGGGAGGGCTTTAATTATTTTTATGGTACAACAGTTATCAAAAGGCATGATGATGTGACCAGCAGCCTATTGTTAGCCCATCTATATTCATGGTATGTCATGTCTGTAGCCATTTATTCTGACCTTTAGACCATCTGTGGTTAGGCGTATGAAATTTGCTGAGCAAAATTTATATTGCAACTGGTGTATGGCATTTTCTTAATTTCATAAATTATGATTCTGAAGTCTATTTTAATTGTTAGGCTATTGAAACAATTTGTTAGGAGGTGTACTGGACATGTCTTAAATCTGAGACTATTGCATGGAAAAAGGCCATGAGGAAATTTTTATAGTTATTCCATATTAGTATCTGGTAATTTAGAATGCACTAATTTTTTTAATTGGAAGATTTCTTGAGAAACATTTGCGGTGGATCAGCAAAAAATATTGAAGCCGTGTCTCAATATTTTATTTACCTTTTGTAGACCGGAGTGGTAACTACATCTTCGGATGGATTTTTATTCATTTAAGTTATAATTGTTACTATTTATACGTTTATACAAACATGCAACATGGGCATCTATAACATTTGGATATCTAAACTTCAATGGATATCTATACCTCTATACACATCTATAGCTAACTTCAATTTCTCTCACAGGTTTCATGTCTATTTTAATATTATAGACTGGTCCACGGTAAGTCCAAAGATCTCAAATAAGCTTTAAGCTTTACCAAAATTTATATATATATATATATATATATATATATATATATATATATATATATATATATATATATATATATATATACAATGATAATTAGAAATTTATATTTCTGTGACAAAATCAGATTCTCTCTGATTGACAAAGGAAGCAATACATCCAAATATCCCTTTATAAGTGTCTGTTTAAAGGAGGTTGACAAAATAGCCGTCAATTTTATATTGTTTAAAAGTCAAACAAATCAAAATTAACATGTAAATATTTTCTAATATAGTGTGCAAAGCTACAACAATGGAACTTTAATAAAAAGGTATGTATTTATTTGCGCAGGGATATTTACAATTTGTGTTTATTATATTTTAATCTCTCACTGTTTTGTGTTATATTGAAGGCAGACTATTGGAGGTGTATGTAAATATGGTTTTTAATAATATATCTGAATACAGCACTACAAAAATGTAAAGTTTATATAACAATTATTTTAAATACACATCATTAAATTCTTAAAAGAGAGTTCTTAGAATTATTTCTAGGTTTTAGTTCTGAAGTCATATAAAATTTTGTTGAAAGAAGCATTCAACTATTACTTTATAATGTTTAAAATTAAACAATAATCGTCATAGAGACACATCATCATTATAAATACCTGAACCAATGTTTTTACCTCTACTCTTTTCAACTTGAGCTAAGAGAGCATCTGCTTCTAATTTTTGTTGCTCTAGCATGTCTTTCGTAAGATAAGCTTTATTTAGATCTTCTCGAACAGTCAAAAGTTCTTCTCTCAGTCTGCTGCAACGATCTTCCTCGGTTCTTAAATTCATCTCTCTAAATTTCACAAAAATACTTTTGTCAGTGTTCAAACTTATTATTTTGAATTAAGATTTTTAAGGAATAAAATTAGTACTACTGATTTCAAATTATAGGATTTTTACATCCTTTGCATGTAATTAGTGGTATTCTTTACAGACATAAATTTGAACATAAATTGATAAAATTCTTAAAAATTTGTCATGTTTATATCTAAAGAGTTGAAATTTTCTCAAGACATAAATTAAGAATTCCCTTAAAATTTGCTAAAATTAATTAAAATTTGAATAAACTTCATTTCGTTGAAATATAGAAATTGTGCATGTTGAATATAATCTGTAACATTTTGAAAATAGCAAGTAAGAAAGGCACTATATGTAATATAATATAAATATGTAAGTAAATTCAAACCATAAAATAACCAATTATAAAAAAAGAGAAAAATGTAAACATAACCTAAATTGGCAAAATCGTAATATTTAATCAAGTTTAGAACAATAATCACTGTAAAACAAACAATATAATAGAAACAATTTAATGTGTAACAGTTTAAAAAGAACACTAAAACAATGTAAATAAAAATTAAAGCCTTAAAGTGTTAAGAAAAGTGAAACCATGTTAAGATTCACGGAAGTTGACCAAAACTGGTAGACTAGCGCATTGTGAACAGAACAGCTGATGATTTAAACGTAGTCGGAAGATATTATATTTAAATGCCGTCACCTGCGAAGAAATTGAAATCTAGTTATTAAGAACATGAAATGTACAAAAGGCAGTGAATACAGCATCCGTGAAGCCGGTAACAACGAGTAAAAAAGGAAATAGTTTGTTCTAGCCATTTTAAAAGCGTGGCTTAGCGTCGTTTTTCAGTTCGTCCAACCGACTCAAGCAAGACAAACGTGTTTCAGAGTTGGCCAACAAATTTTTTTTTAACTTAGTGCGGGAGTATTGGTCTGGAATTGAATTAACACTACGGAATACTTACAAGAGAATAAATTAAAACTATTTATAAAAAAAGGATATTATTAAATATTTGATAAAAGGCTGAAAAGTGGATTCTGCAATCTCAAGACTTTTAAGTATCTAGGCTAGATCCAATAATACATTTTGAAATTTTGCAATCAAACATTTATAAAAAGAAAAGAAATTAGAAGAATTTATTATAAAATTAAACTTTAAAAGAAAACATTTAGAGAAAATATTAAAGAACAATTTTACTTAGAAATAGATTGATTTGTAACATAGTGTATAACATTTAGATTAGATTTTTTTGTTCTTGTATTTTAGAGTGCCAAATAAGATTTGAGTATTCAAAATTTAAAACCAACCAGATAACCCGAGATTAAGAGAGCTTGTGCTAAATCAAAATTATAATCAATTTAGGCTAAATTAAATAAAAAACTGTTGCTGCCCAAAAGAGAAATACCACTTAGAATAATAAGACTTGTAATAAAAGAGGAAATTGTTGTAAATTTGTAAAGCTTTTAGAAAAGGAGAAAATTTGTAATTTATTAATAAAACTTATAATTGTTAAGAAAGTGTTTTTTTTTTATGATACATTAAACTTGTTATAAAAAAAAGGAAAGCTCTAGAAAATTTATTTATCTTAAAATAAATTAGAAAAGTAACTAACCTACCTTGATTAAAATATTATTAGAAAAATTACATTTTTAAAACATCATTCATAATATCATACTAAAAAGAAATAACTTACAAATCATTGTTGTATTTCTTTCATTTTATTTTATGTGTAAAAATTCAAAGGCGTAATAAAAAATGTTTGGAAGTATGATGATAACAATCTGCTATATAGAAATAAATAACAACTATAAAATATTTTTGTATGCTTTTGGTTCCGAAGATCTTTGAAGAGAATATCGATAAAAATATCAAAAATATTCTACTAATCATGGAAATTTCTGTATTACTTCAAAAAAAAATAGAAAACAAAAAAATTTAATATTTTTTGTTTGAAAAGTAATATATTTGTTGTTTAATAACATACCAATAAATTATTTCATATTTTATTGCATAAAAAAATTGGATATAAATAATTTTGATTTCTTTTACACCTTTTTTAATTACAGTCATTTTGAAGTGATGTAGGTTGACTGTTGCCATGTAAAATATTTTAAAAATCAGAATGACATATTTTCACATACTCAATCACACATTTTGTGAAGCATTTGAAATTTGTTTTTTAAAATTCTCTGTGTGTGTTTCTATACAGATTGACAATAAAATTGTTAAATTCACTAAACACAATGCTCATTATTTTTTTAGTTTAAAATATTATTATTTAAGCGTGAGATGTGAAATAAATCTGGGAATCAACAGATTTTCTTACCTAACTTCTGCATCTTTGTTTAATCTGTCAACTTCACTTTGCAGGAAAACTTTTTCATCTTCAATAGTTTCAATGACTTTATGCAATCTTGAATTAGACTTTTGTACTTTTTCATAATCAGCATTAAGAGATTCCAGCTGGGCAAAAACACATTTTCATTTTATAATTAGAAAACAAGTAAGCCTTTTAATTAACAGTTAATGAGACCAAGGGACTGAAACTTCACTATAAGTTGAGTCAATTTATGTTAATGATATAATTTTATTGTGATATGACTTTTTTAAATAATTTATTTCATGCACTGAAGTAAGAACATAGTATTTTAATTAAAGTGAATGCAAACAAGTAATATATTTAAACAAATTCAATATAATTCCAACTTAGTATGGTTAACCATACTTGAAATAAATAATAACTAAATAGAACTAAACTCACTAGAAAAATATCACATTTATAAAAACATACACAACAATTTAATGAATCTACAAACAACATATGCAGAAGACGTACTATTCAAAACATACACGAGACTCAAGAGGAAACGTATATAACGTCAACAAGTAAGAACACCACGGACCGAACATCCACACCAGAAAAATTGAGAAAAAGTAATCAGTGATTCGACAATGGTCAAATGATCGAAAGGTGCCTCATCACACAAGGTAAAATCATTTCACTTAATGGTGGATAAAATTACTTACAATAGTAATATATTAACTTCATATATATATATATATATATATATATATATATATATATATATATTCTTGATATTTAACATTATCCATTGTTTTTCCGTTGCACTGACTTTATGAAGTTAATATATTACTATGTAAGTAATTTTATCCACCATTAAGTGCAATAATTTTACCTTGAGTGATGAGGCACCTTTCGGTCGTTGACCATTGTCGAATCACTCAAAGTGATTCGACAATGGTCAACGACCGAAAGGTGCCTCATCACTCAAGGTAAAATTATTGCACTTAATGGTGGATAAAATTACTTACATAGTAATATATTAACTTCATATATATATATATATATATATATATATATATATATATATTTAGGTTAGTTTTGGTTGGTAAAGATTATTTTGATTTTTTGGACTAGGAGACTGACAGACTTACCTTGGTAAGAGTCCACTCTGTAGTCTTGAAATAGAAACACATAAAAGCACTTAAACAATGATATATTTCAACCACACAGTGGTCTTTGTCAATCGAAGAGAAAACACAAAAAGAAATATGAGAGAATGAAATAAAATAATAATTATTATTTTATTTCATTCTCTCATATTTCTTTTTGTGTTTTCTCTTCAATTGACAAAGACCACTGTGTGGTTGAAATATATCATTGTTTAAGTGCTTTTATGTGTTTCTATTTCAAGACTACAGAGTGGACTCTTACCAAGGTAAGTCTGTCAGTCTTCTAGTCCAAAAAATCAAAAATTAAAAAAAAATATATATATATATATATATATATATATATATATATATATATATATATATATATATATAATTGTTAATTGTAAAACAATTATTCCACCATTAAGTGCAATTACTTTTAACCTTATGTGATGAGACACTTTTCAGTCACTTGACCATTGTCAAATCACTGAATTATTTTACTCTATAATTCTGATGTTGACGAAACATATATGACGTCAACGAGTACCAACATCACGGAACGAACAACAACGTCAGAAAATAGAGTAAAATAATTCAGTGATTCAACAATGGTCAAGTGACCGAAAGGTGCCTCATCACATAAGGTAAAAATTAATTGCACATAGTGGTGGAATAAATGTTTTACTATTAACAATAAGAAGTTTATAAAGTCAGTGCAATGGAAAAACAATAAACAACATGATAATATATATAAGGGAGACTGTGAACTAAAGTAGGAATTGAAAAGGTTGTTAAAACCACATAATTTATATAAGACCTCAAATTTGGATTAATCATTCACAATACGATCAAATTTATATCGCATAATTATTGTAGAATATCTTTGCGAATTATAAATAATTTTATATCCTCTCTTTTTTCCTTTAGTTCTAACGAAGCTTGTTCCTTTTTGTTTCAATTTATTGCTACAGAGAAACGACTATAACAATCATTTCAATCAATTTCATTGCCGTGAAATTTGGTCCTCTTCTGAGATATGTATTCATAAGTTGTAAGAGTACAAATTCAATTATCACTTGATTTTCTGGTTAGACTCATCCTTCAGATGCAAAAATAAATGAACTTTTCAGAAAAAGTGAAAAATTACAAATTAAATACAAGAGCTGAGACTTTTGAAATTGAATTTATCATAAAAAATTATTTTTAAACAAGGTATGAAAGTGCATTATAATTCAATAGCATTAGGTTCATCAGACAAGAATGGAAATGGAATTCCAGAGCAGAAATCACCTTATTCCTTAAAGAATGTTATCAAGATTTTTAACCATGTAAAAAAGTAATAATCAAGTAATGCATTATTCTCAAATTTTCCATATAGTTAAAATATCTGAAACTAAATGTTTTTAAATTTTGTAGGAATTGTTTGGTAATACTATATACCATGTGCCTAAGTTTTATAATGGCATAAAAATATTTTGAAGGTGTGGAGAATAAGAAAGGTTCAAATCAATCTGTGACATTAAAAATTAATTTTGAAAATCAATGAAATTTTGTAGAAACCCCTATGTTTTCACTTTTGAATAGTGAAATACCTGACAAATAATAACAGAGACAGTATTAACATTTGTTTCAGAGTATATGAGAAAAAAACAAGAGCCTCACACATGAGCAAAAAAAAGGAACATGAAAAACTCTGCTCTGACAGCATAAAGCATTTTACCAGTTCTTGAATTGGTTGAAAATGGCATCATGCGTGATGTAGTATGGATTTCCCAGTCTAACCATGAAACAAATCAAGGCGCCTATGTATTGGAAGACACAAATATTGCTAAGATTGAGAAAAGCCCAAAATAAATTATATACAGCAATATCAAGATTGTTATGGGTTATGTTGTTAACCAGAAGTATATGAACATCATCATTGAAGTGGAAAAATAATGAAGAATTTATTAGATGTACTTAACAAATCATGGATTCTGCACACAACAGACAGGACAAACGGTTTTCAAAGGTCAAGGGCGTTGTTTCTTGAACATATTAATCTATGTAAATTTTATATGTTCCAAACAGCATTAAAATATATAAAATTTTAGTCAATAGGAGATTAATTCCAAAACAGCAGGCTTGCTGAAGAGGCTATCAAATGAAAAACTGTAAAACTACTTTTGACAATAAAAACACGAATGCAACACTGTATATACAGAAGAGAGTGTATGGAGGAGGATTAGCTTATGTTTGAAATATTGCTTTAAAATGTTTTTTCTTAGACCAATCCTTTTATGAGCTTGCAAAGCATTCATAGAGGAGGTCCCTAACTACAAAAATCTGCTTTACCTCTACCTGATTTATAAGAGGGTCAATTGGTGTTTTTAGCTATGAATTAGGAAAAGTATGATATCTAAAGAATAAAGCAACAATATTCACTTTTATTTATACATGTAAAACACATAAAATGCTAAAAATATTATTCTTAATTGTCACAACTAGAAAAAAATTATTTGAATCAAATTTATTTACTTATTTTCAAAAATTATACTTATATATTTCGATATTGGTATTTCATTTCTTGTTTAGAAAAAAATTGTAAAATTATTTCCACAAATATAAATTTGTATGAGGAAAAAGTACTAGATAAAATGAATTGTTATTCTTGTAATATTTAAAACTATTCAAATTTCACACCTTACCATTGCATTAAGTTCCAATCTATTTTTATCCAAAGCCTTTTTCTCTGCTCGTGCAGAGTCTAATGATTTTATTAACATCTCCTTCTCTTGTGCAAGTTGCGATGCCTGCGATCTGCTGACATCTAGCTGTGACAAAAGATCAGACACTTTGGATTCCAATGCTTGCTGACTCTCTTCACAATGTTCACACTGCCTACGGGCTAAAGCCAGTTGCTCCTTACTACCTTGAAGTTTTACCTTGAAGTTAAAATTGAAGTAAAATGATTAAATAGCTTTGGTAGACCATTTATCATCATATTTAAGTAGAAAAAGTAGAAGCAATGTACTCAAGTGCTGAAAATTGTATTGTGTTATTGTATTTTATGCAAATTACAATATGCTTTAAACTAATTAAATTAAATAAAATTGAAAAGAATCAATCATTTCTACATTGTTTTCATCTTGAAACTGAGCTACTATTTCATTTAAACAATATAAACTTTCCCAAGCTAATGTAGCCTTTATTCTTTTGATGAATGAGGAGAATCAATTCGGGACATGAATTCAATCTTCAGCTCAGAATAAAACCATAACTCTTTAGAAAGAGTTCTTGATATCAAGTGAGACATGTCTCTCATAATGGCCTATTATTAAAACAAAACAAAAGTGCTATTTAAAAAAATATATAAATTTTTAATATTTATTTTATGTAATATATTATTATTTTATTTATTTAATTCCACGAATTTTGTATTGTCTTGCAAATTTTTATTCAAACCACTATTTGTTTTTTGTATTTAATGAAAACATAACAACAGAAATAGAAACATATGCTGCATGCTTTGAACTATTGATTTCTGCAAAGAGACAGATTTAAAGTAATCTATCAGATTTCATGCAAACATTTCATTACAAACTGAACTGAGAAATAACTTTTTGTATATTAGGGATATTCACCTAACTAATTTTTAAAACAGTAAAAGTGTAGAAATTACATAAACTTTCTGATTGTATAGCTACAACTTACCTGAAGTTCATGGATGCACAGTTGGTACTTGTGGAGAGCAGCTTGCACAGCTGAGATTGTACTTTCTGCAAATGCAGGTGAAGTTGGAGTTCTTTGTGGTCCACGCTTTGGAGATCTAAAACAATGTACATAAATAGAGTGGCTGCTTACAACTCACTCATGTATAGAATGATAAAAATCTCACTAAAAAAATGAAGAAAAAAACAAATAATATATCAAGTAGCCCAAAACAATTGATACAATAAAAAAAGGCAACTGATAAATTATAATATAAAATATTAAATAAATTAAAACAACCTAAACATGATCCACAAAATAAAACAGGATACACATAGAAAAAAACAATTAAAAAATTTTAACACACCATCCAAAAATATAGGTGGCATAATCATTGAAATATAGCAACCACATCTAATATGTCCCACATTTAATAATGGAATTTATAAAATCGACTTCCCAGACTGTAACAAATTATACATTGGGCAAACGAAAAAGAAATTATAATACAGATATAAGAAGCACCTTAAAACATACATTAAAACAATCACTATTCAAACGTAGCCACACACTGCACCAAAAACAACCATACATTCCCCACTTAAGAAAACATACATCTAATAAAAAAATACAGAAAAGCATCAAAACAACAATCTGGCAACAGCTACAAATTTATAAACCCAAAAATAATATCATAAAGAAACAAATAGAAATTATATAAAAAAAACCATAAATTATTCAACTTAATAGACAAAATTAACCCTAAGTCAAACTAAAAATTTCCCACAGTGCAGTAAATCCGAAAAAAGAATGGTAACACTGAATGACAATGGAATTGACACATAGAATTGACAATGGAAATCCCACACACCTGGCAATCTACAGAAGTACTTAGTCTCAGTTGGTGCTCGATAATGAAGACACGTAATTAGCCTTAGAAAGTTAACACGCATATATACCAAGTAATATTCTTGGTGGTGTGTGTACAGTAGTCCCGCTATTCGGAATTAATAGGGACCGAACCTTGTTCGGATTAGTGGAAATTCAGGATAGGGGAATTTTAAATAATTAATCAACATTTTGACCTGTTATAGTGTAAATTGCAAGAGGAGGATTTGCTAGTGTCCTCAATACAGTATTGAAAGATTTTTGGACGGATTAAGTGGCAGTCAGAAGGACGAACAGTGACCCTCAATGACACATAGCACAGCTGGGCTGAAGGCGGTTAAATAGACTCATCACCTCCCTTCTCTCCACACGCCTCCTTGTTCAGTTCGATATAACGGGACTTTACTGTATGTATATACCGGAAAAATATGTTCCACACTTAATAACGGAATATACAAAATCGAATGCCCAGACTGTAATAAAATATACATAGGCAAAACAAAAAAGAAATTAAAAGACAGGTATCAAGAACACCTCAATGCATATATCAAACCTGAAACTTAAAACTCAAACATAGCTACAAACGTCATCAAAAACACTCATTCCCCTCATTAATAAATGTACACCTAATAAAAAAAAGTACAAAAATGCCTCAAAATGACAATCTGGGAACAACTACAAATTTATAAACATAAAAATAATATCATAAACGAACAAATACAATTAAAATCAAAAAACGATAAATTATTCTACCTAATAGACAAAATTAACCTCAAGACAAACTTAAAAGACTCGCACAGTGCAGTGAATTCGAAAATAGAACATAACGGTATACCACACCTTGTGACAACAGGAATTCCACACAGCTCGCAGTCTAATACAACCCCCGGTCAGCGATGCCCGATGATGGAGATACTACCGATCTTTGAAAGTTAACTTGCATAAATACCAAGTAAGATTCTTGTTCAAGTACATTTAGTGAAAGTGATAAGTAAATACAAGAAAACAGTGTTGCAAAGCTACAAATATGAATATCACCCCACAAGGTAAACAAGCAACCAAACTATTAAACAAATTTGAAAAACTCAGGAAACAAATCAGAAATATTAACCATAACATATATTTTAATAAACTGCATTAAAAACAAAATATGCCAAAATAATAATAAAAAACCAAACCAGTTCTGCAGAAAAAACTGCTAAACAAGCAGAGACTTTATGGATAAAAAACGAAATTAAATTTTTATACACAAAGAAAAACAAATTAACTAATACACTCTTAAAAACCCACTTAGAATTAGCTAACATACTTAAACCAAACCAATGGCATTATAAATATATCAAAATTCAAGACAAATGCAAGAAATTTACTTCAATTAAAAAACCAAAAATAGAATCTAAACTTAACAAACTAATAGAAAAACAAAATAACATAGACAATATCACAACAATCCATCAATCCCACCCCAGTTTTATAAATCTTACAAAAACGAGTTTCACCAAAGAAGAAGTAAAGATACTCGAAAATAGCACAAAAACCAACATCAAACCAAAATTACAAAGCACAATAGAAAACCTCATAGTAGAAACAGAACTTGCAATAAATTTTATAAATTACGAAAATCAAGATAACATTAGAAACACAGCATCAAGAAAAAAATCAAAAAAGGAAAAAACATTGAAAATAAACCAAATTAACACATTGAAACAAAAACTATTCAAAAATGAAATAATTGTAACAAAAGCGGACAAAAGGGACGTACAGTAATCATATAAAAAACAGAATATATCAAAAAAAACAGAAGAATTCATAAAATCCAACAACTGTATAGAATTAAACAAAGACCCCACTAAAAAATACCAGAACGAAATCATACAATTAGCAATAAACAATGACAATTTATTCAGCCAAAAAAACCTTTACCAATACACAATAGACAATCCAAAACCCCCCAAAATGAACGCCCTCATCAAAATATTTTAAAAATTTTTAAAATGCACCTGCCTATAAAATATCACAAATAATCGCCAATAACCTAAAACACAAATTTAAATTGGAAAATAAATACACCATAAAAACTCAATTAAATTAACCGAAATACTAAAAACAATAAACATAACCGAAAACACCAAATTTATATCATTTGATATTACAAACATGTACTCTAATATACCAATAAACGAAACCATCCAAATAATAAAAAACAAATTAACTGACCTTAAAACCAACCCCAAATACACAAACCAAATCACAAAATGCCTAAAGACCATACTAAACCAAAACTATTTCATATTTAATAATAAGATATATAAACAAATAGACGGCTTAGCAATGGGATCACCCCTCTAAAGTATAATATCAGAAATTTACCTCCAAAACCTTGACTAATTAATCACACAAACCATAAAAACACATGACTCCTACGGACATTGGATACGATATGTTGACGATGGATTATACATCTCACAAAATAAAGCAATAAATAATAATATCATCCTAAATGAAATCAACAAGTTAGACCCTAACATAAAATTCACCATAGAGGAAGAAATAAACAATAAAATAAACTATCTAGACCTAACAATATCGAGAAATACAAGTAACATTGAATACTCAATTTATAGGAAACCCACACAAACCATTAATACAATACCAAACCACTCTAACCATCCCCCACAACATAAAATGGCTGCTTACAACTCACTCTTATACAGAATGCTAAAACTGCCTCTAAAAAATGAAGAAAAAGCCAAAGAAAAACAAATAATATATCAAATAGCCCATAAAAATGGATACAACAAAAAAACTATAGATAAATTAGAATTTAAAATATTAAATAAATCAAAACCTAAAATCGAATTACAAACAACAACAAAATGGGCCACATTCACATTGTAACGATTGGCCCTTGTACCCTGGAATTTATCTTTATTTAATATGTTATTTTGCTTATTCCAACAATTAATATTTACTTACCAGGATATCTAGTCCTACGTCACAGCTCAGGCAGGAACTGCCTGTCTGTGACACCCTTCCAAATCTTGAAAATAGAACTATTACGTACGTAATAAGTATTGAATGTTTAAAAGATAATAAAAATTTATTTGTAATGCGAAATGTCAGAATTTAAACAAATTACAAATCAATATGTTAAGAAATCACCTATTAAATTACTGCCAACTAATTTATTACTACAAGTTAAATATCATTGAAAGTACCATTAGGTGGTAAGTTAAGCAATAAAAATTAGTTTTTTTTTAATCTAACAATCAAGGAGAGATTGTAGGTACCGTTTATGTGTTACACAATTGTCATGTCGGTATTTAATTTCGGTAATATTACGATACATTTATCCTTATTACGCTAAATCGTACCTTGTCAACCACGTAGCTTGTATCACACTATTACTTTCAATTTAGCACAGCACATCACTTTCACATAACTGTACTTACACGAAAAGGGTAAAAATTTAATTAAAGAAACTCATCGAAATGCTTCTTCCTTACGTACCCCTTATCAAAGTACTGCCGGCCTCAACATATTTAATTCTTGAATGATTGCTGGTTTTCTAAAAAAATGTCTGAAATATTGGGGCAATCTGCCCTTCACAACTGTCTCGTCCAAAGACCTCTCTTGAAGTGGGGAGTTGGATATTCGCGCGAAGCCCGTCTCGCCAGCATCCTCCACTTTATATTCATATTTCATTGGTTCCTCAAGTCACCCCATGTTCACGTAACATTGTGTGATTTCGACCGATTCCCTTAACTCAGCACCTCGTACGATATTTTACATGATTTGCCTGCTAGGAGCGCCTTACTCCGTACGTTACAGTACCAAGTGTTCACATATAAAACAAAAATTGTCTTTTATGTCGGCCCGATCTTATTATTAAGTAAAAATTAAAAATAAATTTTTTTATATGTAATACCCAATTACTTAAGAGTGTTACAACATATACAGGGCACAACATAAAAAGAATAACTAAAACACTAGAAAATAATAATATTAACAAAGCTTACAAAAACACAGGAAACATAATCAATAAAATAAACCAACCGGAAAAAATATCTCCCACACTTAATAACGGAATGTACAAAAACGAATGCCCAGACTGTAATAAAATATACACAGGCCAAACAAAAAAGAAATTAACAGACAGATATCAAGAATACCTCAATGCATATATCAAACCTGAAACATAACTCAAACATAGCTACACACGCCATCAAAAACAACACACATTCCCCACATTAAAAAAACGTACACCTAATAAAAAAAGTACAAAAAGGCCTCAAAATGATAATCTGGCAACAACTACAAATTTATAAACATAAAAATAATATCATAAACAAACAAATACAAATAAAATAAAAAAACGATAAATTATTCAACCTAATAGACAAAATTAATCCCAAGACAAACTTTAAAGACTCGCACAGTGCAATGAATCCGAAAATAGAACATAACGGTACACCACACTTTGTGACAACAGGAATTCACACAGCTCGCAGTCTACTGCAACCCCCGACCAGTGATGCCCGATGATGGAGATACGACCAATCTTTGAAAGTTAACTTGCATAAATACCAGGTAAGATTCTTGTTTAAGTACATATAGTGAAAGTGACGTGTATATATATATATATATATATATATATATATTGTAACATTTATAGAATGGGCTATATAATGTTCTTTAAGAATTGGAAAAATAGATTAAAAATAACTCACACAAAATTTAAAAAGAAATTCATTAAAAGATTGGTTAGATTAAATTGAAACTAATTTTAGGTAAAAGCCTAGAAAGGTTATAAAACGGTTGTAACATATAAACAAGATATTTGAACTGTAAAAGCATAAAGAAATTTGTTGTATCAAATAAAATTAAAAACAAGATAATCTAATAATAATAATTATATTTAAACAAAATTGTAAATATTAGTAACATAGGGCATAAGTAATTACTTGAAGGAGAAAGTGAAAAACGATTGTAAACAATGAGAGGTTATGTTCTATGAATTCAGCTCAAAACACACACAATTCGGAATTATAACAAAAGTAAAACGCAAAGACACTTCACACACAAATAATAATAATTAAATAAACACTGGAAGGTTTGTTGAGGATCGGAAGGTTGAGGCAGTGGGTTTCAACCGAAGTTTGACCAAATTGGAGCGCCATTGTAAACAATCGCGTTATTGCATCAGCTGTAAAAACAGAGGTGAAAGCAAGAAGTAGGTCAAGTGTGCAGTCGACTATAGTGAGAAGAAATTGAACTAAATTATAGCAACATGTGTTTTAGAAGAAGGAGAAGCCGCCATATTTTTTTATTTTTTAAAAATTTAAGGACGCGTGAGTTTTAGTTATAGCGTGGTGACGCTACGAGATGGGACCTGCCATGACCAGTCAAAATTTTACATTGGAAGGAATTCGTCAAAATTATACCGTTTGGTGAAGAAACTTGGCAAGATTAAACAGGGATAAGTGAATTGAAAGAGTTAATACAGTGTAAATATAATTTGACGTAACTAAAAAGAATTTAAGTGTATAAAAAGTGAAATTTGAAGAGAACGGAATCTTACGTAAGCGACCTGCAGAATTTCGATATTTGATAAGTTAAGTATATAGCGCTATAAAAAATAAACTTTAGTGGACTCTTAAGATAATAGGGAAGTTTAAATTTGTACATTAGAATATCTTGGAATTAATTAATAGATAGTAGGAAGAATCATAATCCAGTTCAAATAGTTTCGCCTTTTTGCTTATTCCAAATTAAAGTTTTTCCATCAGGAAAATATTTATTAAAACTAATTTCAAAATTTAATATTGTTTTTCAAAATTTATTTAATTAACAAAAGAATTAAAAAATATAGCCCATGCCTATAAACCCCGAGATAGTAAGAGATCTTAAAATTAGCCTAGGGTATATGAAAATTTGTAACTAAAAATCAAAGAAAGTGAGTTTAGTATATTGTGTTAAAATTTGTTAAGTTATTTTTGTTCTGTTTATTGTTTAAATGTTGAAATAAAAAAAAAATTGTTATAATAAAGAAATGTGAATTGTTCCTGAGTAGTTTTTTTTTGTTTTAAATAGAAATTAAATATCATCATTCTAATAAATATTAAATAGAAAGACCCTTTGTTGGATGTGTCGGAAATTATGTTATAATTGGCGCCCAACGTGGGGCTCGATATAATAAGAGATAAAGTTTATTTAGAGAGATTTTGAAATAAAATTAATTTAGAACTTTTTATATGAGAAACATTTGAACTGGAAATAGATTTTAGAGAAAATTTTTTTGTAAAATTAAACACTGAGTTGAATAGAGTCAAGGCTAGGTTTATAGTATATATATAAATTGTTTATATTTTGTATAATAAGTTACTTACAGTTGAAAAAAAATATATATATGTCTGATGAAAGGGAATCGTACAATTTGCGGGAAGATAAAGCATAAAAAACAGGAAAAAGGGACAAGTTTGGAAATGAAAGAAATAGAAATGGAAGGCACAGATATGCCAATAGGAAACATTGAGGTAGAAGAAGCTAGGGGACTACCACCTATGCAAACCCAACAGGAACGGGGAAATAATGAGAATGTAGATTTAAGGGAGATGATGAGAACTCTTATGGAAATGAGTGTAAACATGAAAAAATTAGATAAGATAGACGAAATAAAAGAGGAAATGAAGGATATGAGGGAGGATATGAGAGAAATAAAAAAAGATTTAGAGGAAAATAGAGACGAAATAAGAGAGATGAAGGAGGATTTAAAAGTAATAAAAGAGGAAATTAGGGAGGAAAATAGGAAAATGATAGAGGATATGAGGCGACAGTGGAGGACAGAGAATAATACTGTAATAGAGGATGTGAGAAGAGACTTAGAGGAGAAAGAAAGAGAATTAGAGGAGAAGATTAAGACAAATTTTGAGGAGACAAAAGAAATAATAGCTGATGAAATAGAAATTAATAAGAAAGAGGTAGAGAAAGTAGAAATTATAACAAAGAAAAACACAGAAGAGTTAGGAGAGTTAAAATTAAAGGTGAAGGGGAAAAGAAAGATAACAGAAGAGCGTTTTAGGAAAGTTGAAGATGATAGGGAGAAAATATTAGGAGAGTAGGGAAGGTTAGGAGATAAAAATAAAATAGGAAAAATAGAAATATGGCAAATAAAAAATTTAACCATTCAAACCGCAACTAATAGGAAGACTGAAAAGATTAGTAAAATGATAATGGTAATAGGAGAAATAGGAGGAGTTAAATATCCGTCTCAATGCTTAGTGGTACAAGGCTTATTGAGAAAATTTATCATAGGTACGGATATGTTAATGAATGTGGAGGCACAACTCGAGTTTGGAAAATGGGAGATGGAATTTAAATATGAGAATAACAGAGAAAATAGAACTTATGAAGCAGATGAGAGATACAATGGAGATGTAAACGGTGTTAAGGCAAGGACAGGCGTGGGGACAAGAAAAGAGCATGGTGCCCACAGTCAGTCGGAAAACTAAGACAATAAGAAACCCAGGAATAGAAATTAAATAGAGGAAACAAGTTTACAGGCATTAATAGACACAGGCAGTAATATGACATGTATCCAGGAGAACTGGATATTGAAAAATAAAAATAAAATAGGAAGGGAGATATTAAATATAGGTAAAGGAAGCAATATGAATAAACTCTAGGTGACTATGTGTATAAGAAAACGTTAGCAGGAGATAAGTTTAAGGGATGGTAACTATATCTACGATAATTTATTAGAAACTTCATCGAATAATGAATAAAGATAAATATTGAAGCTTCGTTGTAATAAATAAAATATGGTAATTGTGTATTTAAACTTCGTCGTATTGTAAGGGAGAATCTGCGTTGATAAATAATGGAACTTCGTCGTATATATTATATATTATGAAAGAAATATGAATCTATGATAATAAATATTAAAGCATCGTTGTAATTAAAATATGGTAATTGTGTATTTAAACTTCGTCGTATTGTAAGGGAGAATCTGCGTTGATAATTAATGGAATCTATGATAAATAAGTATTAAAACAAAATTTATATTCGTTGATATAGGGACAGGGTAATCGAAGGAGCTATAGATATGATCAAATAGAGGATATAAGATTGCAACCTTTAAAAATATTAGATGTTAAACTTCATACAAAATAAACTGAGATGATATAAGAAAATAATTGAACTGGATGTAAGATTGGAAGGGGAGATAAAATACTAACTTAGAACTGAGAGTTAGATGAAGCTAAAAGCAAAATAAATATGAAATAAATAATAAACAAGGAATAAACAGAAATAGAGCAAATACCAAAAGTAAGAAAAATAAAAAAAAAAATAGCAGAAATAAAACGGAATGAATACAAGTGGGACGCACTGCAAAGATAAAGATATGTATATTCTGGATGAGCATAACAATATAAAAAGGAGAAATATAATTTGGAAAAAGGGGAATCTTTTAATAAAATGAAATATATAAATAACGTCGAGAAATATAACTATAAAGTAATATAAAATAAATGTCTACGTGAATAAGGGTGTTAGGGTGTTGATGTCGTTGATAATATGTTAAAATAAAATAAAGGTCTACGTGAATAAGGGTAGGTAAGGTGAATTACTGTCATATATATGTAACAAAGTATATAAATATAATAGAGTTTAAACAAATAAAAAATAATAGTAATATGAAATTGGGGTTAAATTTAATATAGTTGTGTTCAGATAGAGTTGATAGATTTATAACTGAAGTGAGGTTGAGGCAAGGTTAAGAAAAATTATTTTTAATTGAAAAAATTTATTATGAATAGTTGGGAGGATGCGAAAAAAGGGATAGTAAATAGAATAATAAATAACAACATATAAAATTAATGAAATAGTATTATGCGAGTTTTAAACTAGTATAAACTATGTAAGACTAGTAGCTTGAAGTTTTCAGCTCAGTATTTGATTGTTAAAGAATTAAGATAAAATTGTGTCGTAGGAATTAAGTATAAATGGACGAAAGTGGACAGATGAATGTATAAATGACTTTTAAATGGACAATTATAAAAGTGGTAAAGACAATGGACGATAAGTTAGCCAAGGTGTAGCCGGTGTTGAGGTATAACGTACTCAATAAAAATGTGTTCAGGTAGTTATTAAATAAAATGTACAATTAGGAAATAAATGTTAATTTAAATTTAAATTTAATTTAAAAAAAAAATATGTATATTTAATCAAGCTTGTAAAATGCAAAGAAAGTGTAATGTAGATATTAGGAATATTTTTTTTATTTAAATTAAATTAGGGGACATTGTAACATTTATAGAATGGACTATATAATGTTCTTTAAGAATTGGAAAAATAGATTAAAAATAACTCACACAAAATTTAAAAAGAAATTCATTAAAAGATTGGTTAGATTAAATTGAAACTAATTTTAGGTAAAAGCCTAGAAAGGTTATAAAACGGTTGTAACATATAAACAAGATATTTGAACTGTAAATGCATAAAGAAATTTGTTGTATCAAATAAAATTAAAAACAAGATAATCTAATAATAATAATTATATTTAAACAAAATTGTAAATATTAGTAACATAGGGCATAAGTAATTACTTGAAGGAGAAAGTGAAAAACGATTGTAAACAATGAGAGGTTATGTTCTATGAATTCAGCTCAAAACACACACAATTCGGAATTATTACAAAAGTAAAACGCAAAGACACTTCACACACAAATAATAATAATTAAATAAACGCTGGAAGGTTTGAGGATCGGAAGGTTGAGGCAGTGGGTTTCAACCGAAGTTTGACCAAATTGGAGCGCCATTGTAAACAATCGCGTTATTGCATCAGCTGTAAAAACAGAGGTGAAAGCAAGAAGTAGGTCAAGTGTGCAGTCGACTATAGTGAGAAGAAATTGAACTAAATTATAGCAACATGTGTTTTAGAAGAAGGAGAAGCCGCCATATTTTTTTATTTTTTAAAAATTTAAGAACGCGTGAGTTTTAGTTATAGCGTGGTGACGCTACGAGATGGGACCTGCCATGACCAGTCAAAATTTTACATTGGAAGGAATTCGTCAAAATTATACCGTTTGGTGAAGAAACTTGGCAAGATTAAACAGGGATAAGTGAATTGAAAGAGTTAATACAGTGTAAATATAATTTGACGTAACTAAAAAGAATTTAAGTGTATAAAAAGTGAAATTTGAAGAGAACGGAATCTTACGTAAGCGACCTGCAGAATTTCGATATTTGATAAGTTAAGTATATAGCGCTATAAAAAATAAACTTTAGTGGACTCTTAAGATAATAGGGAAGTTTAAATTTGTACATTAGAATATCTTGGAATTAATTAATAGATAGTAGGAAGAATCATAATCCAGTTCAAATAGTTTCGCCTTTTTGCTTATTCCAAATTAAAGTTTTTCCATCAGGAAAATATTTATTAAAACTAATTTCAAAATTTAATATTGTTTTTCAAAATTTATTTAATTAACAAAAGAATTAAAAAATATAGCCCATGCCTATAAACCCCGAGATAGTAAGAGATCTTAAAATTAGCCTAGGGTATATGAAAATTTGTAACTAAAAATCAAAGAAAGTGAGTTTAGTATATTGTGTTAAAACTTGTTAAGTTATTTTTGTTCTGTTTATTGTTTAAATGTTGAAATAAAAAAAAATTGTTATAATAAAGAAATATGAATTGTTCCCGAGTAGTTTTTTTTTGTTTTAAATAGAAATTAAATATCATCATTCTAATAAATATTAAATAGAAAAACCCTTTGTTGGATGTGTCGGAAATTATGTTATAATATATATTGTAATATAATTTTTATAACACACAACACAACTCAGGCATTTGTAATTTAAATTCTTTATTACAATTATTTATTAATTCAACAAGTAAACAATTAACACAATAAACAGAACAAAATAAACTTAACAACTTTTAACAAAATCTACTTACTCTTTTTTCTTTTAATTTTAGAGTTACACAATTTTAATACCCTTGGCTAGTTTAAGATCTCTTGATATCTCGGGGTTATAGCATGGGCTATATTTTTTTTTTAATTCTTAGGTTAATTAAATAAATTTTGAACAAACAATATTAAATTTTGAAATTAGCTTTAATAAATATTTTCCGGATGGAAATACTTTAATTTTGAATATACTAAAAAGGCTAAACTATTTGAACTGGATTATTTCTTATTTCTTACTATTAATTAACTACAAGATATTCTAATGTACACATTAGAATTTAAACTTCTCTATTATCTTAAAAGTCCACTAAAGTTATTTTTATAGCGCTATTACTCAACTTAATAAATATCAAAATTCTGCTGGTCGCTTACGTAAAATTCCCGTTCTCTCCAGTTAGACATTTTACACACTTAAATTCTTTTTTTGTTTACTTCACATTATATTTACACTTTATTAACTCTTTCAATTCACTTATCCCTGTTTAATCTTGTAAAGTTATCTTCACAAAACGGTATAATTTTGACAAAGTTTCTAATAAATAAAATTTTGACTGGACCTGGCAGATTTGCTACCTTACTCGGCGTCCCACGCCACTCTGACTAAAACTAACGCTTCGTTTTACTTCTAGAATTGTTAAAGAAAAATATGGCGGCTTCTCCTTCTAAAAAAAACACATGTTGCCTGTAATTTAGTTCGATTTTTTTTTTCACTAGAATCGATTGTCACACTGACCTATTTCCTTGCTTTCACATCTGTTAATGTCAATGAACTATTTTCACCAGTTTTAATTTCGTTAAACTTTGGTTGAAACTTACTGTTTCAATTTTCCGATCCTTAATAAAGTTTCCAGTGTTTATTTAATTACTATTATTAGTGTGTGAAGTGTCTTTGTGTTTTACTTTTGAAATAGTTCTGAATTGTGTGTGTTTTGACTGGACTTTTCCAAACATAACCTTACATTGTTTACAATGGTTTTTTCACTTTTTCCTTCAAGTAATTACTTAGGCCCTATGTTACTACAGTTTACAAATTTGTTTACACATAACTATTATTAGATTATCTTGTTTTAATTTATGTGTTAGGTTATTTGATATAACAAATTTCCTAATGGATTTTACAGTTCAAATACCTTGTTTACAATTCCTAGGCTTTTACCAGAATTTAGTTTCAATTTTACCCTAACCAATCTTTTAATGAATTTCTTTTTAAATTTTGTGTGAGTTATTTCTAATATATTCTTCCAATTCTTAAATAATATTATATAGCCCATTCTATAAATGTTACAATGTCCCCTAATTTAATTTAAATAAAAAAAATATTACTAATATCTACATTACACATTCTTTACATTCTACAAGCTTATTTAAATATACATTTTTTTTTTTTTAAATTAAATTCAAATTAACATTTATTTCCTAATTGTACATTTTATTTAATAACTAATTGAACACATTTTTTATTGAGTAAGTGCCTCAACACTTTGGCTACTTATCGTCCATTGTCTTTACCACTTTTAGAATTGTCCACTTAAAAGTCATTTATACCTTTATCTGTCCACTTTCGTCCATTTATACTTAATTCCTATGACACAATTTTATCTTAATTCTTTAACAATCAAATACTGAGCTGAACACTTCAAGCTACATATTATTTAACTTATCTTCTAACAATACAATATACTTATAACTAACATTCAATCAACAATTCTTTAACAATTCTAACATATAGTAACCATAAATCATGTTCTGGTATTTACAATTTCTTGCATAATTATATATATATATATTTTTTTTTACATTTATTACAATTGGAACCCTTCCAATCATAAGTCTGATTCAATATTTATTTAACATAATATATATTCTCTGATACCATGTCTTTAAATCCCAGCCTATCCGAGTCATAGTATGTCTAGATTTGGTCAAATTGGTTATAACATTTCTCTTTCCCTTATTTCTGTTTATTCCTTGTTTATTATTTATCTCATATTTATTTTGCTTTTAGCTTCATCTAACTCTCAGTTCTAAGTTAGTATTTTATCTCCCCTTCCAATCTCACATCCAGTTCAATTATTTTCTTATATCATTTCAGTTTATTTTGTATGAAGTTTAACATCTAATATTTTTAAAGGTTGCAATTTCATATCCTCTATTTGATCATATCTATAGTTCCTTCGATTACACTATCCCTATATCAACGAATATAAATTTTGTTTTAATACTTATTTATCAACGCAGATTCTCCCTTACAATACGACGAAGTTTAAATACACAATTACCATATTTTTATTACAACGATGCTTTAATATTTATTATCATAGATTCATATTTCTTTTATAATATATAATATATACGATGAAGTTCCATTATTTATCAACGCAGATTCTCCCTTACAATACGACGAAGTTTAAATATACATAATTTTATCGTTATTCATTATTCGACGAAGTTTCTAATAAATTATCATAGATATAGTTACCATCCCTTAAAACTTATCTCCTGCTAACGTTTTCTTATACACATAGTCACCTAGAGTTTACTCATATTGCTTCCTTTACCTATATTTAATATCTCCCTTCCTATTTTATTTTGTCTCATTTGAGTTTATCTCCCTTGCATCATGGTACTTTTTTAGTTCTGTCGAATGGAACATCCCCTTATTTATATCATATTTATCATCCCATAATTCGAATGTCGATTCTCCTAACTTTTTGTGTATTCTATATGGCCCACTATAAATATTAAATAATTTCCCCATTTCTCCCTCTATGCCTTTTGCCTGCCAGTTTTCTTTTACTAACACTAAATCATTTAAATTAAATGTGAAAAGCTTATGATTTCTATTGAAATTTTGTGCCCTAAGTTCTGCCTTTTTTTTCATTCTCCCTCTTGCCAAATCTATTACTAGTTGGGTATTAACGCTTTGTTCGTTTGAATTTTGAATTTTGATATACTTATGCCAAAATCTCTCATCTATTTTTCCTAACTGTAACTGATTAGGTGTGAACCCTGTGGTCTCATGTGGTACTTCATTCAACATCTCATTTATTAAATGTATAAACTTTGCCCATTGTTTATGGTTCCCATGGCAATATGTGCGAAGACATCTCATTATCTCCCTGTTTACCCTTTCTACTATATTGCTTTGAGGTCGCCTAATTGGTGAAAATATTTGTTTGATCCCTTTATTTTCTAAAAATGTTGACCATCTTTTACTTGTGAACTGAGTTCCATGGTCTGTTTGTGCCCTTTTTACCTGTCCATATTTTTCTAAATAATCTTCTACACATCTAATAGCTGTAGCAGTATTTGCTTTTTTTATTTTATAAATTTTTATGAATTTAGTAAAAATATCCAAAATAACCAAAATATATTTAAATCCCTCACTTTTATGAAATGGTCCACAAAAGTCAATAGATAGTTGCTCTTTAGGCCCTTCTACCTTGATTCCTTTCATCACCCCATAACAAGTTTGATTTGTGTGTTTCACCCTCTGACAAGTGTCACAGTATTTTAA
Organism: Prosapia bicincta; assembly: GCA_036971475.1. Lineage (NCBI taxonomy): Eukaryota > Metazoa > Arthropoda > Insecta > Hemiptera > Cercopidae > Prosapia > Prosapia bicincta. The sequence continues at coordinate 178,447,854 of JBAIZL010000005.1, read as the reverse complement.
AAGGTATTTAATCTCCTTATACATCTTTTTCCATGTGAATATTTCATTTATTATACTATAGCACTTCTTGGCCCCTATATGCATATAGTACTCATGGCATGATGTCACTAATACATTTATTAACTCTCTAGGTACTATTATTTTCCAACTTGTTTTACAATTTTTATATAGTATGTTATTTTCAATTTTGAATTTCGAATTGTATTCCTGGACATTTTCAATAATATTTCTTAATTCTAAATCACCCCACTGGAGCTCATTAAGTTTTGTCAATTTTGTCACTACTTCCCTACTTATTACTCTTTCCATTAAATTGATACTAAACTTATTTTGATTCTCTATATGTTTTGGCTCTATCTTATCCCATGGGTTACGACTTAATATGTCTGCCACCACGTTCTCCTTCCCTTTACAATACTCAATCTCAAAATCATATTCCTGCATGAGCAATATCCAACGATATAGTCTTGAATTTAATATTCTGCAAGTCTTTATGAAAGTCAAAGCCTGGTGGTCAGTTTGTATTACTACTTTTCTCCCCAGTATAACCTGTCTAGCCTTCTGTAGACAAAACAACACAGCCAATAATTCTTTTTCAGTCGTATAATATCGTATCTCACTACCTTTTAGGGTTCGGCTCATAAACATAATTGCCTGTTTCTGTCCAGTCTCTGTTACCTGGTACAGATGCCCCCCAATAGCATATTCGCTTGCATCTGTCTGTAAATAAAACGTTTTTGAATAATCAGGGTGTTTTAGTACGTTGGTATCTATAAATGCTTCCTTTAATTTTCTAAAATTTTGTTCCTCTAAATCTGTCCAATTAAATTTTGTTTCATGTCTCAAAAGTTTCAGGAGTGGCTCTACTAATTTCGAATAGTGGTCTACAAACTTGTTGTAATAATTGGCAAGGCCTATAAACCCTTTTAATTGCTTAACATTCTTTGGTGTGGGGAATTCCATTACAGCCTTAATTTTGTCCTTATCTATCTCTATTCCCTCAGTTGTCAACCTATAACCTAAAAATGCTATGTTTTCTTTACAAAACTCAGTTTTTGATAATTTAATTTTGATATTATTTTCCCTAAATGTCATAAATAATTTTTTTAAATGGTTTTTATGTTCTTCAAAACTCTGTGACATGCATACAATGTCGTCTACATATACTAAAGTGAATGGTTCTAATTCATTTCCCATTATTCTACCCATAGCTCTTGCTAAAGCTGCTAATGATGTTTTTAGCCCATAAGGTGTCACAATGAAATGATATGTCTTTCCATTATACTGAAAAGCTGTAAATTTTCTGGATTCTGGCTCCAACTCCACCTGCCAAAAACTATTCGTGAGGTCCATAGAACTCAGGTATTTTACCTTTCTTGCCTTATGTAATATTTCATTAATACCCTGGTAACACTCGTAATCTGGTATTATGATTTCGTTCAGTTTCCTTGCGTCCAGGCACAATCTTATTTCTCCATTACTTTTTATGACAGGAATAATAGGGTTAATATAAGGGCTATTACTTTTTTCTATAATTTTCATCTCCAACATTTTGTCAATTTCTCTTTGTACCGCTTCTTGATACTTTGTGGGTACAGGATAGTTTCTTTGATAAAATGGTAAATCTGTTCTTACTTTTATCTCATGTCTATATCCTTTACACACTCCAGGCCTATCTGAAAATACATCCTTATATTGCTTTATTATCTCCACCAACTCCAGTTTTTGCCTATCTGTTACACGGTCATCTCCGATACTTCCCACAATATCTCTATCACTAATTTCCCCTTCTGTTTCATTTTGTTTCTCATAATTTTGGTACCCCTGTCCTAGATTATCTAAATTTTCCCATTCCTCATCAATTTGATCGAATTCGTTAATTACCTTATCTTCCCTTTCTAAATTTTGTACCTCGTTGTTATTAAATCTTTCGTCATCATTTTCAACCTCCGTTTCTTTCATATCTATTTTAATATAGTTTTCCAAATATTTCAATTTTATACTCCAATCCTCACAACTTATATCAGCCTTTGTATTTTTTAATATATCCATCCCTATGATCATCTCTCTCAATAGGCCAGGTATGATGAAACATTGAAATGGGTAATCAATCCCACCTAATCTTCCCATTATCAGAACAATTTTATTAATTTTTTTACTCTTTTTATTTGTTGCTGTCCTAATGTTCATTGCTCTGATTGGCAACGTTTCTACTCTTCCTAGTTTTCCCTTATTTATACTATACCATTTTTCCTGAATACATGTAATATTACTACCTGTATCTATTAAGGCTGTAACCCTAACCTGTTTAAATTCTATCTCTATTTCTGGGCTCATATATATTTTGTTTTGCTCTAAATTCAAATTTCGCTCCGTCCCCTCACTTTCCAAAAATTCCCTATCTATTAATACGTTGTTAATTATTCCTAACCCCAAATCTGTATTTTCATTAAATTGATTGTTACCCTTATTCTTGTCACAATTAATATTTCCAAGGCTCTTTAGCACTGGCTTTCCCTCTTCAGCATCCCCTGTAGTTTTCCTATGATGCAATAAGGTATCACCAGTGCCCTTTAGTTTTCCGAGGTCCCCTGGTCTCCCTCACATCTTCCACTGGTTGATTCCTTTGGTCGTATCTGCATGCTGTTTACTTCTTTCTGGCTCCTGTCATTGGTTCTGTAATTCCTGTCTCCTCTATTTTCTCGATTATTTTCCTGCCCTGGTCTTGGTTCAACATTCCCCCTCATATGATTATCTATTCTTCTGTTAAAGAACTGGACATATGGCCGCCCTTCATTCCTATATTCATTCCTTCTATACAATTCTCCTGGTCCTGGAAATCTTCTATTTCCCTGCTGTCTCATCCCTTCCTCACCCCTTCTGGGTGAAAATCTATTTCCATTCTGTTCCTCTCTAGGGGTAGGCCTATTCCATGGTCCCCTGTTTCTCTGTCTTATTTCCTTATTTCTCTCCTCTATATCCTCCTCATTCAGCATCCTTTCCATCTCTCGGATCGTTTTTATATTTTGTACTCTTCTTGACAACTGTATCCTTTCATTAAAATGACGGCTTAATCTCCGGACTATCTCTTCCTCATTTTGCGGTGGTGTCATGTTCTTTAAAACTATGACTCTTTCTATGAAATAATCTGCTCTGGCTCTTCCATTTCCCTCTATATACCTTTCATTTTCTATTCTCTCTTTAATGCCTTCCTGTATTTCTTTGGCCCAGTATCTTTCTATAAACCTATCTTGTAAATCCGCGAAATTTTCCACCTCCTCTCTGATTGATTCCCACCATCTAGCCGCTCCTACTTCCAAAGCTCTATCTATGATTCCTCTCCATTCATTTTCAAATCTTTCCCCTGTCCTACATTCAAAATTTCTCTCCACATACCTATCCAGTCTTTTTAGGAACTCCATAGGGTTACCATTCCTCCCATTAAATTTGGGTATCTCCTCCTGATTCCCGCATGACACTTGTATGATCCTTAGGCCTTCTCCTCCTTTACTTTCTTCCACCTTCTTTTCTACCTTTTCCATTCTCTGGGTCAATTCCCCTTGTTTCTCATTATTCCTCCTTCCTTCTGTTTCCAATCGGTCAATTCTATCATTATTATTGTTTTTCTCAATAGCTATCTCCCTATTTAAAACTCTTAACTCTTCCCTGTTCTGTATTGTCATTTTTTCTACCTTCTCTATCTCTTTCTTATTAATTTCTGTCACATCAGCTATTATTTCTTTTGTTTCCTCTAAATTCTCCTTAATCTTCTCCTCTAAGTCTCTTCTCATAACTCCTACTACAGCATTATTCTCTGTTCTCAACTGTTCCCTCATATCCTCTATCATTTTCTTACTTTCCTCCCTTATTTCCTGTGTTATGAATTTGAAATCTTCCTTCATCTCTCTCATTTCGTCTCTATTTTCCTCTAATTTTTTGTTTATTTCCCTCATATCCTCACTCATATCTTTCATTTCCCCTTTTATTTCATTTATATTCTCTTTTAATTCTTTTTTTATTTCGTCCATCTTATCTAATTGTCTATTTAGATCCTCTCTCCCTTTTTCACTCATTTTCATGAGAGTTCTCATCATCTCCCTTAAATCTTCATTCTCATTATTTCCCTGTTTTTTTTGTTGGGTTTGCATAGGTGGTAGTCCTCTAGCCTCATCTACTTGGGTTTCCACCTCACTCTCTTCTATAGGCATATCTGTGCCTTCCGTTTCTGTCTCTAGTATTTCTAGGCTTGTCCCTTTTTCCTGGTCCCCTACAACTACCAGCTCGCCTATAATATTTTCCTCCCTGTTTTCGATCCCCTCCTGAAAACTAACAAATCTCCCCTGAGCAGCCCCTTCTGTTTCTATCGCCCTTTTCCGCCTACTCTTTTCTAATTGTTCCCCTTTTTCTGTTTTTTTAGCTTTTTCTCTCCGCAAATTGTATAATTCCCTCTCATCAGACATATTTAAGCTATTAGTAAACTTATTTTACAAAACAACCTAGCCTTGACTATTCAACTCAGTGTTTAATTTTACAAAATTTTTTCTAAATCTATTTCCAGTTCAAATGTTTTTCATATAAAAAGTTCTAAATTAATTTTATTTCAAAATCTCTCTAAATAAATTTTATCTCTAATTTTCTCGAGCCCCACGTTGTTGCGCCAAATGTAATATAATTTTTATAACACACAACACAACTCAGGCATTTGTAATTTAAATTCTTTATTACAATTATTTATTAATTCAACAAGTAAACAATTAACACAATAAACAGAACAAAATAAACTTAACAACTTTTAACAAAATCTACTTACTCTTTTTTCTTTTAATTTTAGAGTTACACAATTTTAATACCCTTGGCTAGTTTAAGATCTCTTGATATCTCGGGGTTATAGCATGGGCTATATTTTTTTTTAATTCTTAGGTTAATTAAATAAATTTTGAACAAACAATATTAAATTTTGAAATTAGCTTTAATAAATATTTTCCGGATGGAAATACTTTAATTTTGAATATACTAAAAAGGCTAAACTATTTGAACTGGATTATTTCTTATTTCTTACTATTAATTAACTACAAGATATTCTAATGTACACATTAGAATTTAAACTTCTCTATTATCTTAAAAGTCCACTAAAGTTATTTTTATAGCGCTATTACTCAACTTAATAAATATCAAAATTCTGCTGGTCGCTTACGTAAAATTCCCGTTCTCTCCAGTTAGACATTTTACACACTTAAATTCTTTTTTTGTTTACTTCACATTATATTTACACTTTATTAACTCTTTCAATTCACTTATCCCTGTTTAATCTTGTAAAGTTATCTTCACAAAACGGTATAATTTTGACAAAGTTTCTAATAAATAAAATTTTGACTGGACCTGGCAGATTTGCTACCTTACTCGGCGTCCCACGCCACTCTGACTAAAACTAACGCTTCGTTTTACTTCTAGAATTGTTAAAGAAAAATATGGCGGCTTCTCCTTCTAAAAAAAACACATGTTGCCTGTAATTTAGTTCGATTTTTTTTTTCACTAGAATCGATTGTCACACTGACCTATTTCCTTGCTTTCACATCTGTTAATGTCAATGAACTATTTTCACCAGTTTTAATTTCGTTAAACTTTGGTTGAAACTTACTGTTTCAATTTTCCGATCCTTAATAAAGTTTCCAGTGTTTATTTAATTACTATTATTAGTGTGTGAAGTGTCTTTGTGTTTTACTTTTGAAATAGTTCTGAATTGTGTGTGTTTTGACTGGACTTTTCCAAACATAACCTTACATTGTTTACAATGGTTTTTTCACTTTTTCCTTCAAGTAATTACTTAGGCCCTATGTTACTACAGTTTACAAATTTGTTTACACATAACTATTATTAGATTATCTTGTTTTAATTTATGTGTTAGGTTATTTGATATAACAAATTTCCTAATGGATTTTACAGTTCAAATACCTTGTTTACAATTCCTAGGCTTTTACCAGAATTTAGTTTCAATTTTACCCTAACCAATCTTTTAATGAATTTCTTTTTAAATTTTGTGTGAGTTATTTCTAATATATTCTTCCAATTCTTAAATAATATTATATAGCCCATTCTATAAATGTTACAATATATATATATATATATATATATATATATATATATATATATATATATATATATATATATATATATATATATTTAGGTTAGTTTTGATTGGTAAAGATTATGTAGATTTGTTGGACTAGGAGACTGACAAACTTACCTTGGTAAGAGTCCACTCTGTAGTCTTGAAATAGAAACACATAAAAGCACTTAAACAATGATATACTTCAACCAAACAGTGGTCTTTGTCAATCGAAGAGAAAACACAAAAAGAAATATGAGAGAATGAAATAAAATAAATTGTAATCACAGATTGTGTAGAGTAGAAATCAGATGTCACAGATGCACAGATTAAAGATATATATATTGTTCCCATGAGCATATGAGTGATTATAGTTTATATAAGTGTGTCAGGGGAAAAGAGATTGGAGACGTCTAAGGCTATTAGGAAAAAAAAAAAGAGAGATGGATTTATCTGATGTTGAGGTTAGGGGATTCTCTGGACTTGGTATACCACTGGTATGATAGTTCCCACCTTCTCAGTTCTGAGGGATTGCAATCAGGGGGGAGTGATTTAATTATTTTTGTGGTATAGCAGTCATCAAAAGTTGTGATGTTGTGACTCACAGCATGTTGAGCTGTTGGTCTATCCATATTCATAATTTTAACATCATGTCTGTGGCCATTCATTCTGATATTCAGACCATCCGTGGTCAGGCCTATGTACTGTGCTGAACAAAGTTTACATTGTAGCTGGTATATGACATTTTTCGATGTACAATTATGATGACCCTGTATTTTGAAGACCATTTTTGTTGTTTGGCTGTTGAAACTATTTGCTGAGGGGTGTATTGGACACGTCTTGCATCTAGGTCTATTGCATGGGAAGGAGCCATGAGGGATTTTGTGTGGTTTCTCTGCATCAGGGTCTGGTAGTTTAGGATGTACTAGGATGTTTTTCAAGTTGGGAGGTTGCTTGTACCAAATTTGCGGTGGATCGGTGAAAAGATTTTTGGTGTGGACGGAAGCTTGAAGAATTTTGAAGAGATAAATCCATTCATCTCTTTTTTTTTCCTAATAGCCTTAGACGTCTCCAATCTCTTTTCCCCTGACAGACTTATATAAACTATAATCACTCATATGCTCATGGAAACAATATATATATCTTTAATCTGTGCATCTGTGACATCTGATTTCTACTCTACACAATCTGTGATTACAATTTATTTTATTTCATTCTCTCATATTTCTTTTTGTGTTTTCTCTTCGATTGACAAAGACCACTGTGTGGTTGAAATATATCATTGTTTAAGTGCTTTTATGTGTTTCTATTTCAAGACTACAGAGTGGACTCTTACCAAGGTAAGTCTGTCAGTCTCCTAGCCCAACAAATCTATATATATTGAATGAAAATATTTCAAAACCAAGAATAATTTTAATATATATATTATTATCTTGTTATAGATTATATCATTGTTTTTCCTGAAGATGATAATAGTTATTTTATTGGCAAAAAGCTTTGATAAATGTATATACATATTTTAATGTTAATATTTTACTTTAAAAAAAATGTAACTAGATATAATTTTATAGATACCTAGGAGGAATAGATTGTCCTGGTGTTAGATGAAGATGAGGAGTAGGTTGAGGGTCTGTGTCCCGGGACTCAGCATCTTGGATGACTGCATGTGCAATATCCCTTAAAGCACATTGTAATAACTCTACCTCTTCTTGTAACCTTGTAATTTGTCCAATTCCAGATTCAGCTTGATTACACCTCTCCTCCTACATTGAATGAATTCAGATGAATATTAATTTATAATCAGTATATTATTTATTAAGTCTGCAATAAAGTAGTTAAGATGGTAATAACTTCTAAATAAATTTATTTACATTTTATTTAATTTTTTTTTATTTTACTTTTTAAATATCTTAAAAATAAACCTTGTTTGAAGTCATAATAATATAGAACATTAAAATGCATGTTTACTGGAAAAACTGAAGTTCTGCATCGTTACTTGTATCACCATGCTCTCATCTGAAATAGTACAAGCAGCTCTTAACATATTATTTTTTCATAAAAATGGGTTTTTTCAAAAAAAAATAAATCATTAATTATCATGATTAAAAATACACTTATATTCATAGGATAATATTAAAAAACTTATAGAATATTAAACATGGCAGGTCAATTTATAGAAAAATCACTAAAATAAAACTGGCAATTATATTTAGGCGAGGAAATAAAGCATTAAACCTACGATAATTGGTGCAGTAAGTCAGATCGAAATGCGGTTTTTTGCATTCGATTCAGGAAGCCACCACGAAAGTTTGTGAACATAGCCACTTTATCAGAAATCAAAATTGCATCGGTGGATAAGAAAAAGGCATTTTTTTTAAAGTGCATTCACTGGCTCAATTAAAAAAAAAATGTGTAACTCCATGAATTATCACAGAAATGAGCCGAATTTTAGTACTCGGGGGTTTTTGGGGGCACTGAACACGAATATGATATCCGTAATGATCTCCGGAATACCTGGAGTACAGGGCAGATGACATCAACCTCATCTCCTGGAATTTTTTGTAAGTAGAATACAAAATTGATCAAAACTCGTTACTCGGGGGTTTTTGGGGTAGCTGAACACAAATATAACATCGGCGATGATCGTCGGAATACCTGAGGCCCAGGGCGTGTAATATCTACATCATCTCCTGGAATTTTCCATAAATTCAGCTCGAAATTGATCAATGCTCCTGACTCGGGGGTTTTTGGAGTTGCTGAATACGAATATAATATCGGCAAAGATCCTCGGAGTACCTGGGGCACAGGGCGGGTAATACCTACTGCATCTCCTGGAATTTTCTATAAATTCAGCTCGAAATTGATCGAACCTTGTTACTTAGGGTTTTTTTTTAAATTACATTTGCGATTGTGAAATTACATTTCGATTGTAAAATTACAATAATTATAATAAAATTAGAATTCTGATTGGAAGGTGAGACACACACACACACACACACACACAAACAAACACACAAATTTGAAGTTATTGACTACATAAAAAACACAACTTCAAAATATGTTCAATGTTGTTGTCATAGACAAAGGGTTTCTGTTTACATTTTAAAACAAGAGTTTTCTTATAAGTAATGGCAATTTCAAACAAATTGATTTACAGTACATTTTAATCAGAATCATTGTTAATGTAATGCTAGGTTATAAAATGCATTGGTACTTACTAGGTTATGTATTTCTTTAGAAAGCTGTTGAATTTGGTCATCCTTCTGTTTGATGTTATTCAAATTTGTTTGTCGCTCACTATTAAGAACTTGTATTTGAGAACGTAGTTCAGATGTTTCTGTGAAAACTTGCTGTTGTTGTTTTTCCTAATCAAAAATATTACTGAGTTATTATCAGTCAAAATTAACAAAAACGGTTAAATATAAATTTTAACTTTAATAAAGACTAAAATAATCAGTAAATACAAACTGTAACAGCCAAATGACCGTTACAAAATAGATAGCAGTTGCAGAAAGCAAGTAGTAGGTAAATATAAATAATGTTACAAAATTTAAATTATTAAGGTAAAATTCTTTACATTATTATGATTTATAAACATAGCCCACATCGTAAAATATAAAATGTAGCCTCAGTGCTGAGGAACAAATAATCATAAAAACTAATAGCCTCAAAGTGGGTGATAAAAAAGCATAACATCATATTCACCGAATTAGACATGTACGGAACAAGTTAGTAAAAAGGGACCAAACATGGTGAAAGAATTAGAAATAGAGACATCCAAAAATTGTCTAAAATGATATTTAGTGAATGAGGACATTTAAGAGCGAGGCAAGTATTGAAACAACACCTGAAAATTAAGTAAGTACAATTTATAAAATCATCCGCCTTTGTAAAATGTCCAATTAATTAAAATAAGTATGTGTTGAGAAAATCTGTTGAGAAGATAATCCAAGTACTGATCACATGAGATTTATTTGTTTCAAATTGAACACAATGTAACTACAAATTCAATTCAACAATTATTGCATTCATCTAAAAAAACCTGTACCTATAAATAAATCTAAAAACAGTAGTAAAATTGTGTAAAAAAAATTTTAATTTTCCAATTACTTATTTTCATTTTTAAAATTAGGTTTCATTAGGCATTAACCCTAATATGATCTTTAAATCAGAATGTCTCTCAAAAAATCCATGTTCCTGATAAAGCCTAAAGGGCTTATAGGTGGCTAATTGGTTTTAATTATAAATTCAGGAGATAGTTCTTCTGAGAGATCTAATTCCTCAGGAAACAAGTTTCTAACCAGATTTAGATCCCGAGAATCAGATCATTACTTCCCAATGGGCAAGTTGTGGTGTACCATCATAGAGTGGAGGATGAGGATGTGCTGGCCAGAGGTAAGTCGAGATGGAAGGTACAGGTTAGGGATAGAAAGAAAGTAAGAACATACACTCAATTGTATATTACATTAGAAACTTTAATTACTGTAGAACTACTTTAAAATAATTAACAACTTATAAGTACAAACCCCGGTTTTAGCAGAAAGACTCGCCCGAGCAGATATACCATTACAAGCACTGGCCATGTCCCTTGAAGATACTGACATTTCAACTTTCATCTTATTCAAGTCTCGCAGAGTAGCAGTTTGCATTTCTGAAAACATTCGCTTCACAGCAACTACATCCCTCCAAAGATTTAATAGCCGATTATGTTCTGATGTATAATAGTCATTAAAGTACTGTAAATTGAAAAATACAAATTTAGTTAAAATCATTAAAACCAAGATATCTGAATGAAAGCAATTTCAGCAAATGTTAAGCAACAAATTATTTAAAATTCAGATAATACGAGAAAACAGCTTTTACACAGTTAAATCTGACAGGCAAATTCAACCAATTCCAATGCTTGGTAAAATGAATGGTGGAACCCTGAATGGTGGACCTCAGTTTCAGTTAAAAGATTTAATTCAATAAATACATAAAAAAGTAAGTATTTAAATTGTAATTTTTTTTTCTTTGTTGGTTTTGAAAACTAATACAATTACTTTCTTATAATAATCAAAACTAAAATAATTCTAACTGCACAAATGTGGTATGTAGTGTAGTAATCCCAAAACATAATATTGACTAAAACAATTTTGTTTTTCTGGGAATAGAATCACTTTGTTCAAATGTATAGCAAAGATCTAAATATAAAATGTGCAAAAAAAAAAAATAATAATCACTATCTAATGTTCCTAGGGTGTGACTTAACTATAGAATCAAATTATATTTAGAATATTTGTTTAATCTGCTTATATGATTAAAAATAGATTTGTAGAAAAATAGTTTTTGGTATTTATAAAATTTTATTTGATTATACAACATTTATGTTCTAAGCCATCACAAAAACCTAACCTTATTACTTTTTTGTACAAAGGATGTTTGGCTAAATGGCATTAATACTGAATAAAATTCACATTATGTTTTTAGACATAATTTATTTATTTTCTGATTAAACTCTAAATTCCAAATGTTATTTCAAACACTAGCCCTGATAGACAACCATCTGGGAATTTGTAAGTGATTCAATATCCAAGAATGCCAAACAACTAATCTTTGTTTTCTGTTTTCTTTAGTGCTTCTACACTACTAGAATCATAATTGGCCCACGTTATGCATCACTAGACCGATTGCCATTTCTTGGAAAATTGAATCTTTGTTTTCTGTTTTCTTCAGTGCTTCTAGACTACTAGAATCATAATTGGCCCACGTTATGCATCACTAGACCGATTGCCATTTCTTGAAAAATTGAATCTTTGTTTTCTGTTTTCTTTAGTGCTTCTAGACTACTAGAATCATAATTGGCCCACGTTATGCATCACTAGACCGATTGCCATTTCTTGAAAAATTGAATCTTTGTTTTCTGTTTTCTTTAGTGCTTCTACACTACTAGAATCATAATTGGCCCACGTTATGCATCACTAGACCGATTGCCATTTCTTGAAAAATTGAGATAACATCATACTCTGGTAGAGAAACATTGAAACTAGAGTACAAACATTCCTTATATTATTCTAGCATCAATTTCTTAAGAAAAAAATTAAAAACCAAGTGCCTATCCTAATTTCTAACATTACTTAAGTAAACTTCGAAAGGTGATATCTTGAAAGCCACTTTTAAGAAATTGTGCTAGTGATGGATAATTCGGACCAGTTATTTACTTATTCTTCTTAAATTCTAAAATTACCTAACAAAATATAACGGGTGATTCATATACAAAATAAATTTGCCAAAATGATGTCAATGATATATTGCTGCCTGGAAAATATAACATAAACATTGTCGGTCTTGGAAATTTTGAATGTTTTTCTTCTTATAAGGCGACCACTTAGGACTCAAAGATATAATAAAATTATTGTTTTACATACAAAACTAACAAATAAATGTTAATTTTTAATTTTCTTACCTAATTATATACCGATAAAAAAGGAGGCTGCTCTGTTTTAGACTGTGAGTAGGGACTTGAAAACAATCTTTAAAAATGGATTTCATTCACTGTTTGATTGCTAAGATAATATTGAACAAAATGAGCTCTACCAATAATATGGCAGTCTTCACAGTGTTTATGGAATCTAATACCTGCTTCAATATACTCAATCACTTGCCATATAATCTCAACCTAGTTCCAAACTGGATTGAAGTAGTGGTTAAAAGAGGAGCACTTCCAAACTAACAAAAAGCTTCAAGAAAACCTCAACAAATCCCATTTAAATTCACTAGCAGTATCTTTTTACAAAGGTAGTATTAGATTGTTCATCCACAGGTATAACATAAACTTCAATTGTCAAAGTTATTTCAAAATGTAATCATAAATACACTTCACTATTAGTAATAAAATAGTTTTTTTTAATATTAATTTGCTTTATTTATTTCCTGTTGGAGGAAGGAAAAATCAACCTGAGTGTGTGTGTGTGTGTGTGTGTGCGTGTGTGTTTGTGTGTGTGTTTGTGTGTGTAGCTTAGTTCTGATAACACTCATTGATAAAACTAGAAGGAGACTGGCAGACTTGCCTTAGTAATACTCTGGTTTGTTTTCAAGAAAGAAACACACATAACCTAAATGTATGATATGTTTCGGATGAACCTTTGTTGTATCCTTTGTTTCTCTCTAACAAAATATATTATTCTTACCTGTTCTTCTTCTTTCCATTCTTCTTCTTTGCAAATCATTTCCTCTCTCATTTGTTCCCAATCACTAGTAAGTTTTTGTAAGTCATTTGTCAAGGCCTCATTGCTCTGGCATGCCTCTTCTAATTGATCTCTCAACTGTGAATTTACCTGCATAATCTTTTCACATCTGCAATAATAACAGTATTTTATAACTGAAACAAATTCTAAATATATGAAACAAATATCATAGTTTTAATATTCTTTCATTTTACCTCCTCCTCTCTTCCTCCAGCCGGTGCAGAGCAGTGTCCAAGTCATGAATCCTTTCTTCTCTTAATTCCCTGAGGTGTTGCTGTGCTGAATCCAAAGCAGAACCAGGAGATGCTGTTACTCTGCGGGAAGGTGATCCCCCTTCTTCCATTTGACCTTCTAAGTCTGAACATCTTTGTTTGTACTGTAATACCTGCATGAATGTCATTAAATTTTAAAATAAAAATGTTTAAACACACACAAATAAGTAATTTTACTAATTTCCACATAGATTATTGTAAATATTTGTGGATTAAATAATATTTTTGTCTCTCAATTTTTGGCTTAAACAAAATTGTTCAAGAATTTGTACTGAGATGAGTTTACAAAGTTTTCATAACCAATAAAATATGGTACAATTAAGCCATTAATATGGGATGAAATTTAACATTGGTCCATTTATGAATAATTTTACTTTGGGCCATCTATGAACCCTTTATCTATACAGAAGTTTTAAAAGAATATCAGTAATTTTATTGGTTGAACACACTCTTTAAATGAAAATGCATAACAACATTCATCATTATAGAAAATATTTGTTTTTTAAACATTATAAACATGGTTTGGGAAAAAGTTAAAGGTCTATTAGCCAAGGTTAACTAGTGACTTCAATGTCAATAGTTCAACTGTAGCAAAACTATGCTGTCACTAACATAATAACTTGAAAAATATGACAATACTTGAGAAAATGGTGTCAAATAAGAGTTTCTACTTGTTTTGTTAGTGAAAAAAGGGGCACAAGGTTAGGCAAATGCATAAATATCCAGCCTAGTTTCAAAATTAAGTGAAGGAACTTAGACAATAGTAAGTTTTTCTCTTTAAGCCATCATTTCATGAATTGCTAAGCTATTTAACCCTTTGATTAGCATTCCTGTACCAGTATGTGAGATCGCTCTACAGTTAATGGGAGCATTCCCGTATTTGAACGTTCTATAATTTCTCTCAGATTAGCAATGCCACACGTTTACATTTTTTTTTCTATCTATTGTATGGCACTCTAGGTTCAATATTTTATATTATCTGGACATTAAATGCTAACCAGAATTAATAGTCTCCATTTTTGTAAATGCAAAGTCTATAGCTTGTCTCACGTGTTTACAGATCGTTGCATGATTCTGATGCAAATAAATCAGGCATTTATATGAAATTTGTTTCTCACTGAATTCTAAAGAATTAGACTTTTTTAAATATTTTTTGTTAGAGATTTGGTCAACAAAATTCTTACGGAAACCAACTAATGTTACGACTTTATGTGTGAAAATACTACCATGTCTGACCATTCAAAACTGAAAATGTAGACGGTTACTAATGTTGATAAAATTTATACTTTCTTAAATATTAAATATTTTCATGACAAATATTTTAAGAATACAACAATTTTAAAAAATTAAAAACATTCTCTCTGAAGACAAGTTAGATATTAAATTAAGGTAATTGATATTAAAGTAATTACATTGTTTGATCATAAGTATAATGAAGTTAAATGTTAAAAGCTTAACAATTTTGCAAATGATATTTAAAAGTGACATACCTATTTAATTTTAACACAAATAAATAATTGTTGTATGAATTTTTTTAAATAACACTTGTTAAACAATCTAATAATTATGGGCACTGGGCAAGCAGATTTCACAAAATGGATTAAAGTGGTTTGGTAAAAATAGATATTTTTGTCATTATAACCTTGAAGTTTTAAACATAATTATGATTTACTTAAGGAGAGCTAGTACTGATAGATAATACATTCTACAGCTTACAATGTTCTCATCCATTAGAAAAAATATTTTCAATTCATCAAAATCCTGTTCTAGAATTCAATTTTTCTATTGAATCAGGGTAGCAACACACCTTTTGTCCCAAATTGCAGGTTTTGATTTCACATATTAATCTTATGAATTTACCTTAATTTTAAGATTCAGTATCGCCAGTAACTCTGACAAATATGCTCTATTTGGGCTTCAGAATATTTCTGGACAATAAATTGTTAACCTGTCTATTGGTGAGGCTCATAAGTTAACCAATTGCATCACTAGTTATACTATATTTCATACAATAACTTGTTTAGCAATTGGTAACCAGTAGTGTCATTAATTACACTCAGATAATAAAGCCTTCCATGTTGTTATAATTTCCATTAATTCAAATATGTATAATCTAATCACAGTTTTATAGGTGTGAAATGTTAATAAACTCTTGTGTTTGTATTATATAGGTATATATATATATATATATATATATATATATATATATATAAATATAAAATACGTTTTCTTGTTTAATAATTTAAAACAACATAGGTTATTCAAATACAAGAATATTTATTAATTTATATCCAAAGCTTTTCGTCGGTAAACAGTACCAGCATCATCAGGAATGAAAATTACAATAATGTAAGCTATAGGCCTA